>OW052220.1:38602913-39202913 GCA_932526605.1 Nephrotoma flavescens
CTTCCTATTATTGTTAATCCGAAAACCATCAATTTTGACAATTCCACTTTAGTTGATAAATCACCCGTTTTGCCGCTATCGGCAAATTGTTCATTCCTTATAGAGTATATACTTTCCGTTATCGTTAAAAAAGTCTAGAAGAATGCTACAAAATTAGGTGAAGCACCTTAGCACCCAAAACTATGGTTCAAACGCTGGAAGCAGTTAAATTTTCTCTCATTTCCATATAATCATGTGACACATCGTTTGAAAGGTTTTGAAAGCAAAACAATTTTATTGTTATGATTTAGTTCATAAATCCGCCATTTTAGCGCATGTGGCAAATTATTCATATAAAAGTATTGCAGAGCTGAAGTACTATAGTTATCAAAATTACTGCTATTGTTCTGGATGAAGATACGTTTTAACTCATTCATATCATTTGAAAGGTACTGGACCAAGTAACGACTTTGTAACAAGAATTTTTGTTTAAGAGCTGGTAGTAAAATATTTGTTTAGTACATACGGCTCATGTACATAATTGTAAATGTCCTCAAAAATGCGTAAGAAATTTATGTAACCCCATCCCAGATTAAAGTCAGTTGCGTACATGACATCGAAAATAAATTGTTCCCTATTCGCTTCCGAGATCAACCAAATTTCGTGAAATGCTTTATACCACGCCTACTAGTTCCGTACTCGAGTTGAAATTGTTTTGTTTCATACGATGGTATTTTTTCCTGTCTAACTTCAGATGCCATGAACAGATAAGAGCAGCTAAATCAACTCAAACCATCAGCCCTCACAGTAAGACGATTTTTTTAAAAAAGGCTTAAATGATTTTCACAAGACATTATTTTTTGAAGCTTGTTTTTTTTACTTTTAAATGACACTATTTCCATGAAAATTGGTCCAGTACTTTTTTTGTAATGCATTTTAACAGAAAATGCAAATAAAATTGGTGATTATGAAAAAAAAATATTGGGGGTATGGCCATTATTAAGGTTTTGATAAAGACTTGGGGGATCGCACCCCACTCCTCATCCAACGCAATCATGAGATCACGAATGTTAGATGGTACCGGCTTTCTGGCTTAGACCTCCCGTTTTAGTTCATCCCATAAATGCTCAATTGGATCATGTCTGGACTGAGGGCTGGCCATTTCATCGTAACGAGTTCAAACTTATCCTTGAACTGCCGAGTGGTTCGAGCTGTGTGACATTTTGCATTGTCATGCATTAATATGAAATCTTCCCCTATACATCCTGCGTACGATCCTAGAGAATGTCGGTCTCCACCAGGTAAGAAAACAATATCAGTTTTTTCTTCAAGCGATATGCCAGCCTACACCATGCACCGCCTCCGTACGAAACTGTTTCAGCAAAATAGCACTGCGATAATCGATCTGCTGGACGCCAAAGAACCCGGCCTATTCTATCACTACCATAGAGTCGTATTCTGCACTCGTCAGTGAATAGAACGGCCCTCCATTGGTCGATGCTTCATTTGATTTGGCCGTCAGATGGCGATTTCGCAATGAAGTTAGGATGATAAATTGATCGTCACTCTCAGATGTACACCGATATCGGCTGGTATGTGGTCTCCGATTGAAGATACCAGTTCCTTGAAACCTTCTGGACAATCTTGATGCGGAAGATTGGCTCATGTTAACCTGACGAGCGACTTCTCGTTGATTGCCTCCTTTTTGCAATAAAGCAACCATTTGTGCGGCTTTTTTTGGAGATGTATCCATGATTTTGAGGAAATTATACAGGAGATTGCAGCACGCCAATCATATTCACCGAAATACCGCATTTTGTTACGATTGCTTAAATTTGAAAAATACTGTATAGATTTAATGATAAAGGTGTCCCTGTAAAGATAGAATCTAAGCTGTCAAAAAAAGTTGTTTTATGAAAATCGGTAAAACCATGTAAAAAAACGCGTTTTAGTACGCGCAGAGGTTTGAGCCGATTTAGTTGCTCGCGAGTGTAGATGTAAAATTATTTCTCTTTTATACTAACCTGGAAAAACATTGTGGAAATGTGGAACATCGCCGATGTTAAAACACAAACTTTTATATAACCAATGAAGAATGATCACCATATTTTTCCAGTCGAGTAACTCTTAACAAACTTCAAACAAATCAGAACTCTTTTTTTCTCTCTGTCTATTTTCTGCTCAATTTTATCATGAAACTGGTTTTAACATTCCTAATTTCCCTGACGAATGACGAAATGATAAACTGCGTACTTTCCTCAGGCGTTTAGTGATCAACCTTCTTAGTGAAAATTTGCAAAGGTTTCAAAATGTCCAATGATTTTTCCGGAGTTTCCACTTTCAGACCAATATTCTGATTACCTGCGGCACTATTCTGGTTTTCCCTGGGAATAGAGAATTGGGAAAAATATTTTCATAGTATTTTTGTCTAAATTGTATTTTTCTGACCTACTGAGGAAATAAGTTTGGTGTAAGTATTTTGGAAACAAAGTTAAATTGGAAAATTTTTTTCCCTATAAAAATTTTGTGGAACAAAAGTTTCCCAATTAACTTTGTTTTGAAAATGTTTGCAGTAAACTTATTCCTTCAGTAGGCCGGAAATATACAATTTGGACAAAAGTGCTATGAAAATATTTTTCCCAATTCCCTATTCCCAGGGAAAGCCAGAATAGTGCAACTGACGAGGTTTCAGCCCCGCGCACTAGGAAATCGATGTTCAGTATTTTCCTTTAATCGCGGAAATTCAAGTGTTGATACATGCAACTAACCTCCAATCAGCTCCCATTACCGACCAACTAGGTTTCATAAATGAAGATGGCGAGCTATCCTTTACGAATATTTTCAGATCAGATTTTAAGCTGCCGAGACTGACATTGCCTGTTTTCGATGGACACTACAGGTAATGGCAGGCCTTCTATGACGTGTTTACTTCACCCGTTCACGAGAATACCACATTGTCACCCACTCAGAAATTTAAATAGTTATTAGGCCAATTGCGCCTAGGAAAAGCTGGATGAAGAGTCCAAACAACTGTGGAGATACGAAACCGCAGAGAAGGAATTTCCTACCATAGACCTGTTTTTAGCATTTGTATCTAAAAGAATGGATGCTTTAGGAATTCCGGGTCTAAACGAGTTCATAAAGCACCCAAATTATCTTCGTCGAGTAAGTCGTTTAAATAAAAGATGTCTACCACGGAACCGAGTGCATCAACCTCATAAAAATCAAAAACCTGCGATACCTGCGATCCACCATGATCTACCAAAAGCTGAAATTATCGAAAATTATCATAGTTCGAACCAGCCACCAATATCAATACTTCCGACAACGGAGATCGAAATTGAGGATAATTTCGGTAGATAGCGAGCCCTTCTTGACTCTGGTTCGACTCATTCGTTCATAACAAAATATTGCGTTAGTTATCTAGGAATTCTTAGAGCCAAGGCTAGCATTTCAATTGTTACTTTGAATGGATCACGGACTGGACCAAGGGGGTATCCGATCTCAAAGTAAGGTCTACAAAATTTCGACCCAGGCTTATATTATACCTAGAATTTACTCTAAACTTCCAACATAGTTGATTGATGTCAGCAATTCACACGTTAGATCCATCAATCCCGCTGGCTTATCCCGAGTTTTATCAACCAGAGCACATAAATATTCTACTTGAATGTGAACATTTATTCCATGCGTTCACATTTTGAATGTAGCCCCATAACTCGCAACACCTGTTTTGGTTGGGTCGTTGGAGGAAATTTTAACCCAAATAATCTGAATTTGTTTCCCTCAGTTTCCTAACCAAGGACAACGAGAATTATCAAGTATTGAGGATTCTCTCCAGTGATTTTGGGAAACCGAAGAGATTCTTAACCCTAGTACGAAAGTACCTGCGTCAAACATTTTCATGATAACTTTTTGTATCAAGATATTCGAATATCCTTACCGTTACCATTTAATAAATATCCACCAAACCTTGGTGATAGCTACCATCAAGCATTACGACGCTATTTGTTTCCAGAAAAAAAACTTGATCCAGATTTTCCAGGAAGCCTACGTAGGTTTTCTGCAAGAATACTTATACCTATGGCACATGGAATCTGGTCCGTCTTGTGTTTGATGCTTCCGCGTAGACGACATCCGGAGAATCTTTGAATAATAATCTCTTTGTCGGAAGAGTTATGCTCATATAATGTACTGATTCAACATAAAATAACGCATTGCAACAAATGTAAGGTGTCAAGTAATATTGTTGAACAGTAAACACCAAGAACGAACATGTCTGAAATACGATCAATAAAAAATGCTGATAACACACAACGTGAAGTAGAGATTTTTCCTTTTAAAAGGATTAATTGCCGGAGTATGAGTTATAATGACACTTCACAGTCGAAAAATAAAGACATGCACATGGACACCGGCCAAGGAGAAGCGCCGCTCGATTTCTTGAACAGTATATAAAAAGTTTATGGAAGAAACATTTTTGGATTTCTGAATGTTTATCACGTACTAACGAATCATGTAGATTTCTTGACATCTTGATTAAATACCGGAGAAGTTTACTTTACAATTTACCGCGAAAAATTTTATTTATTTAAACAAATTTAGAATAAAACCAATATGTTATGTAAATTAAAGTCAATTTTGTGTTATCATACTTGTTAAAACAAATGATATGCGTCTTCTACTTTTGAAATACCAATTTATTGCGAATTACATACAATGAAATTTTTTACGTTTCGTCGAGATAGTAAAGGTTTAATACCTAGAACACGATCCTGTATGAAAAACCATTTTAGTGTTGGAATTTGCTTGAGAAATAAAATTTTCAGAAATTGCAATATCATGAAAGTCAACCAATGGTTATTACTAAAAACTCATTTGTTTATTTTTAGCTTTTTAGCATTTTGTTCAAATATCATATCGCAGAGATCACGAACTCTTGCTGTTGAGCGCATCTAATCAAAAATATTTCAGTTTAACTAAGAATTTCAATTAAATCAGACGTGTTAAAAACTTTAGTACCAAGCTCCGTACCATGAACGTGTTCAGTTACGCATTAGTATTACTGCTCACCGCAGCAGCCGTTGGTTATTATTATGTACGGAAACGATATGCATATTTCAAAAATCGTGGAATACTATCCGATAAGCCATCATTTCCATTCGGCAGTTTAAAAGGTGCTGGAACCAAAATTAATTTAGCTCTTATTAACAAAAAAATTTACAACACGTTTGTCGGTAAAGATGTCATGTGTGGATTATTTTTCTTCGTCGAACCAATTTACATGATACTCGATCCGGAATTGTCAAAAAATATTTTGATCAGAGATTTTAATAAGTTTCATGATCGTGGTGTTTACCATAATGAAGAGATTGATCCACTATCGGGAAATATGTTCGCGCTCGAAGGACAAAAGTGGAAAAATTTACGCGGAAAATTATCACCGACATTTACATCAGGTAAAATGAAAATGATGTATGATATTGTGTTACAATGTGCTGAATTAATGGAGGCATATTTGGAACCGTTTGCTCGCGAAAATAAAATGATCGAGATAAAAGATGTTTTGGGCCGTTTCTCAACCGATGTAATTGGTAATTGTGCATTTGGAATTGATTGTAATTCGCTTAAAAATCCTGATGCGGAATTTCGTCACTATGGCCGGAAAGTTTTCGAACCACCATCAACACAACAGCTAAAAGTTTTGTTTGCCTCGTCATTTCCGAATTTGGCACGGAAACTTGGTATACCAGTAATTGAAAAATCAGTATCCAAATTTTTTTTGAAGATTGTAGCGGAAACTTTAGAATTTCGTAAAAATAATCCTAGTGAACGGAAGGATTTTATGAAGTTGCTGATGGAATTGCAAAATGAAGATGGCACATCGAACGGTGATAAATTGAATTTTAATGAAATCGCGGCACAATGCTTCATATTCTTTTTGGCCGGATTTGAAACGTCGTCGAGTACAATGGCGTTTTGTTTGCTGGAACTGGCGAAGAATCCCGATGTTCAAAATAAGGTTCGAGCCGATATTGAAAAATTAATAAAAAAATTTGACGGCAAAGTGACGTATGAAAGTATTTTAGAGATGGACTACTTGGATAATACCATAAACGGTAAGTAACAAATAATTTATACTCCATTGTCGTAGTTATTGACGTTTATTTGGAAAAAAATGACCCTACAATATTTCAAAATACTTTTCCAACACCAATGGAACCCGACTTCTCTTGTTATTTTTTATTTGTTTTTGTTGTAATTGCACTGCATATGAAAGTTCGGTATTTTCAAGAAAACTTCAAAAATTACTACAAGAAAATAATTTATCCAGGTCACGGGGATAAATTCACAGTCTAAATATAAATTTTCTTAATTCCAGAAACCTTGCGAAAATTCCCAGCCGTTAGTAATTTAATACGTAAAGCAGCCGAAGATTATAAAGTACCGAACACAAATTTGATTATCGAAAAAGGTCGATTTGTCTCGATTCCAGTGTACGGAATGCATATGAATCCCGAAATTTTCCCAGATCCTGAACGATTTGATCCAGACCGATTCTTGCCTGAAAATAAAACGTCTCGACATCCATTTACATTTTTGCCATTCGGTGAGGGTCCACACAATTGTATTGGGATGCGATTTGGATTAATGCAAACGCGGTTAGGATTAATTCATGTGTTGCGAAATTATCGAGTGGTTGCATGTGAGAAAACCGCAATAAACATGGATTTTGCACCGAATACGCCATTTTTATCGTTAAAAAATGGTGTTTGGGTACGATTACAAAAGTTGTAATATGGTTTTTAATGTAAATAAATAATCATAAAAATATTAAATTAAATAAAATTGTTTGGTGACGGAACCGCATAAAATATCGTTTTAGAGACAGAGGCAGAGATAGAGGCACAGACAGAGACAGAGACAAAGACAGAGACTATAAAACTTGAATATTTGGTAGGACCAAAATCGCTTATTGTTTTCCACAAGCACCTTTCGGCATTTTAAGAAAACCGAACCAGGTCAAACAATTTAACCAAAATTGGTTTCAACTCTAATACAATTTTCAAAATTTTAAGCGACTCTGAATGCGGAAATTGTTAAAATGTACCGCCACTTTAATTCACCAACATTTCAGAATCTTCAAAAAATTAAGTGGCACAAATATCCAGAAACTTCTTCGGTTACCCATCAATTAGACAGAATAACTAGTTTTAGGCAATTATAGGATATTCATACAACTTGCCCATGCCGAATCAAAGCTTCTTGAAAATATCACAACATGTCTTAACATATAAATATATTTTGGTTGGGCGGATCAGATTATCTTGCCGAAGCCAGAATTCTAAAGTCAGAAGTAGCAGCGCGGTTTGCTGGTGATATTGACAAACATTTTTTCTAATCTGGACCAACATCTGTGTTATGTGGTTCACTGTTTTGTTTAGCATGCATGGATTATCAAGCACGAGGGAAATATTTTGAAAGCCAAAATTTGATGAGTGATATTGGACGTAGAAAAAAACCTTCGGGAAAATAAAGTTATGGTGATCCAACAAGACAATAATTTAATGAATGGAATGTTAAACGAGCAACTCGAGATGTTTATGAATAAGTCAGAACACGAATAATCTATTTTTCACAACCTACGGATTTCCTAAAGTCTACTCGGATTTTGGGAAGTGCGAAAAGAGAAAAAAATGTGTAATGGCGGTACATTTGATAGTTTAAAGGGCGTTATATAACGTAGCGCAGTGGAAGTTTTTTTAAAGTTCGAAAGTTCAGGATGAACGGGGAGTTAGATATTGGGTTTTTACAATGACACAAATTATTTCTTTGGGAGGACGGGGTTAAGAGAAATAATTTTATTTTCTGATTCCCGATTATTATTTTCATATATGTGCTATTATGCACTAGAGCTAAACATTAACCATATACTCGATCGAAAATAAAATAAAATTTTAAACTGAAAAATTTTTTAAACAGAAAATGTAAGGCATATTTTTCTTTTTTTATCATAGGTGGCGTTGGAGGTAGTATAAAATAACTGCTTATTGCATCCGAGTGCTATACAAAACTCATTTTGCTCGTTTCGCAATCTTTCATTTTGGTGTAAAAAACAATCAGTTTAGACCCTAACCACGAAAATAACTATTTATTTCAGAATTTTTCCAAAATATGTAAATCTTGATACTTGTAAAAAAGACACATATATAATTAAATAAGTTTTAGAAGTAACTTACCGATTTTTTTTTAAAACCCCACTACAATAATCAGTGTACATGTACGTAAAATTCGATCAGCTTACCTAAAATAGAAAAGAAAATTTGCTTCAATAACTTTTACATGTTAAATAATCGGTAGTTAATTAGTATTCAGAATAAAAAATTTAAACAAATAATTCGGAGTAAGGCTTTAAATTAAAAAAATTCGAAAACTTCAGGTAACTTTTAAACATTTCGTTTTCTTTAATTCACCCACAAGTCAGTCACCCACACATCTAGATATAGAAAACACCTGAGCTTTTGTTAGCTGCAAGTCAGCTTTAAACATACAGTCATTGATAATAAACATCGACGATCATAATCATGTCGTGATGTTCGATTTTAATTATTTTTGTTCATGTTCCATTTTCAGCAGAAGTTCAAAAATATCAAAAAATCCAATGTTTGTTTAAATTTCTTGAATGCAGATTCGAAGTCTAATTCAATACCTATCAAGTGGCACCTTTTTGTACGTATACCGTGCCAAATAAAGCGATTTTTGTGGTCAACATCTGAAGTACACGTTTTTTGCGAATTTGTTAGCATGCAAATTAGTGGTAAAATCGGATTAAAACACGGAAACCAGCGAAGAAAATCTCGTTACCATGGTAATACATGCTGCACTCGTTAGAGAACAGGACCATTCTCCATTGTTCTTCTGTCCAATTCAAATGCTCTCGCGCAAACTGAAGGCTTTGCTGGACTGTGTGTATTCAGATCACCTTACTCGAAGTCGTCTTCTAACTGTCCACCGACTGACTTTAACTTTACGCAATTCTTGGAGCCGCTGTCCCAGTTGAACCACATTCAAACGGCTATCTCTGGTGTGGTATTCATTTACTTATTCCGGATGAAGACGTTATCGATAGAAGAACGTCCAGGCTTAGCGTTGATATGCAGATGATGACAATTCCCTTAAAACGTACCCTTTTATACCTGCCACAAGTTGTCCGGTGGTCTTGTTGCGAACCGGTCCTACCTGGAACGAGCGATTTCGGGTTGTTGTGTTCTAATGTTGTTATTATTCTCGTTTTGAACGGACAATACACACACGTGGTATCATTGGATAGATGATAAATGATCTTTAACTCTGATCATACTTTGATTCAACAAAAATATTTCGATTCGCGAGAAAATTGAAAAAAAAAATTTGAGATCAAGATTATGCGACGGGGATAGAAAAGTCCGAGATATTTATCCGTCGTATGAACTCGATGTCAAACGTATTACCCGATAATTTTCAAAGTAGGCTATCACGTATTTATCCTATCTTCATTTGCGTCATATAAAGTTAGACTGACTTTGTTAGTCCAGGAAACATCAATAAATAGTTTAAGGTTTTATCTAGACAAATGTTAAACGATTTTTATTAAACCACACGACCCAGTAATAAAACAAAACTAATTTAACTTCATTTCAAGATCATCAGTACATCTAGAACATAAAACTTGTAGGGAAAATCATGAAGTCGTATACAATGTTAGTACTTAATGACGTTGGAAATCGAGGAATCACGAACTAGGAGCAGGTCATTGAATCACCTAAGTAAACCAAGCTAGTGCCAGCAATGCCCGACATCAGGTTTTCTGCGAGGAATTTTCATTTCGAGATATTCTTTTAGCTCAATTTCGCTATAAAAGGATACCTACTACTTTAAAATAAAATTCTATGTCTAACTATACTCTACAATTTTAGAAAGTTGAACTATTCAAAATTTTTCGAATTTAGAAAAGTTGTTCAGTTGATAATGTACCCGTACTGTATGGCTAGTAGCTATCGATTTTTCGTCATTTCGTGGCACACCCTGGGATTAATATTTATTATTAGTACTCATACATGAATTTTGTGAACCACGCATTCCTTTTGAGCTTAAAGCTCATTTATAAGGACGTGCGAGGTTCATAGGAGCCAAAAACATATTTCCATTATAATATTTCGGGTCAATTTTATTAAAACTTTCCTTGTATGCGGGTCCTTTCAAAGTCGTCCCTTCTGATTTTTGGGTTGAATCCCTTCAGTTTTTTTTTTTTTTTTTTGGTAGCTCAATATTAGCAGCTTCTGATCCACGGTTCAACATTTCCGTTTAATCAACTATGTAAATTAGAAACTTTGAGTATCGTACACAAGAAAAAATTATTAAAATCAATTATGAAAAAACAAGTCTGATCGACTTGAAAGTCAAAGGACACCTCCCTTTGTTTAGCAGGTTCCGATTATTTTGCCCAAATGTATACAAAATTCTTATATATTTGTATACTAAACACAAAAGATCAAAATGCTTTTGAAATATTTATTACCTTGGCATCTAATAAAATGTTCCAAACCGATGAGATCGGGATAACGTTGCTTCTTTGAAAAGATTTTTCCACACCTGAATTTTGGACACCTGAAAATTATTTGAATCCAAAACGATCGATAATAATATAAATTATGGAAGTAATTGTAACGAAACAAATCAGTTATAACACATATCATTCCCAATATTGGGAAATACCAATTATGTATATACCAGTGAACAACAAAAATTCACAAGCTTTTCAAAATAACTCACTCTGTCTCAATTACCGCTTATGAGGGTACCAAAGTTCAATTGGCAAGGGATGATTCAAATATGAAACAATTTAAGGCTCCACCTTTCTAGCACCCCATCAAAAGGTTTTGACAAAAGTTATGGACGAATTCGTTCGGTCATCGTTTGGTCAGGATTGGTCACTGGTTTTTATCGTTTGGTCACTTACGATTAAACGGTAAATAAATAATAAAAAATTCAAAAAAAAAAATTCCCCGGGTAGCACCTCATTGCAAGAAAATTATACCGTTTTTATCAAATTTCGTTAGGTAATCGTTAGGTCAGGATTGGTCACCATATTTTGACGTTTGGTCATCAGTGGGTAAGTTTTTATTGCAAAAAAACAAAATCAAAATTGTAGTAATTCAATAAAATCAGGTTCGTCGCCTATTTGGGAATTTCATTTTACAAAATTAATAGAAAATCCAATTGGAATATACCATTTAGATAAAAATATTCCTTTTTTATCTATAAAGTGGAACATATGTCTTTCCATATATTCAATTCAAACTTCATAATTCGTTGAGAATTGGTCACTAGTTTTTTTCGTTTGGTCATCTCTACATAACGATTTATTGCGAAAATTCATTTCCACATGATTTCAAGTGTTCGGGGCTGGAAACTTGACCAATACTAATAATTTTATGAATCCAACGATCGGAATCTGTTGGTCAACTGTCATTGAGGATTGGTCATTAATTGTTTTCGTTTGGTCACAAAAAAAGAACTGAAACTGCTATTCCAAATCTATAAGCATGGTTATAAAAGTATACTTAATTGAAGGAAAATCCGTTATAGTTGTCTCACATCAAGATAAAACCAACTGCACTGACTTAATCTATGTGTTAAATAACACATTAAAGTCATATTTACAACATAAGCGGGAATCATTATCATTGGTCATCACGATTGACATCAATTGTTTTGTTGATAAACTTAAACTGGCTCTGGATTACATCTCCAACTGTTCATGCTCCAATATCAAATGGGTTCTAAATATACCGTTTAACATGTCAACATATTTTAAAAGAGCTTTGTCGTCTCGTGGAATCATTGGTGAGCCTTCCAGATTTTTGAAGTCTGCCATTAAGAACAATGTGCCAGTTTCATCTCTTTCAGATTATGCTGATACTAGCGCAGATTCCTACTATAAGAACTCTGTTATGGAAATAATGATTTATATTAAATGTTCTGACAGTATCATTAAAAGTCATCTTCAACACCACTATAGCAAATACATCCATTTGATGCCGTTCGCCTCCTAATCTTTATTATCATTGCACATCTTCGTATTTGACAATCTAAACAACAAATATCTTGAGGACCTACAATTATTCATCAGTTTGGTTTTGATGGCGATCACCTAATTAAATATTGTGAGTCTGTTTTTTGACATCTCAAAGATATATTTTCTGTTCCGCTGGCACTGAAATTATGCTCGATCTCCTGACATATTCAAATTTACAACACATCTATGCAATAGACAACATCATGCGACCTATCGTAACTGGTGTCCACCAAAAATTAGTGACCAATCCTCAATGACAGTTGACCAACAGATTCCGATCATTGAATTCATAAAATTATTAGTATTGGTCAAGCTTCCAGCCCCGAAAACTTGATAACATGTGGAAATTATGAGTTTTTCAAGAATTTTCGCAATAAATCATTATGTTGGGATGACCAAACGAAAAAAACTAGTGACCAATTCTCAACGAATTATGAAGCTTGAATTGAATATACCATATGTCTTCAACTTTAGATACAATTCTTTGAAAAAAGAAATATTTTTATCTAAATGGTATATGTATTCCAATTGGATTTTTTATTAATTTTGTAAAATGAAATTCCCAAATAAGCGACGAACCTGATTTTATTGAATTACTACAATTTTGATTGTGTTTTTTCCAATAAAAACTTACCCATTGATGACCAAACGTCAAAATGTGGTGACCAATCCTGACCTAACGATTACCTAACAAAATTTGATAAAAACGGTATAATTTTCTTGCAATGAGGTGCTACCCGGGAATTTTTTTTTTTTTTTAATTTTTCATTATTTATTTACCGTTTAATCGTAAGTGACCAAACGATAAAAACCTGTGACCAATCCTGACCAAACGATAACCGAACGAATTCGTTCATCACTTTTGTCAAAACCTTTTGATGGGGTGCTAGAAAGGTGGAGCCATAATTTAAATCTAATTCATATTAAAATTTTTATTTATTTTTAATTAAAACCTAAAGTATTACGTACAAAAATGACGAACGTGACTATACGTGACTATACGACTAGAACGTGAATATAATAAACCGCCAGATATTATGATGTACAAATGTCACAAGAATCATGAATTGAAAACCTATGTCTGTCTAGTGTGTGGAGAGGGGTACCATTTGAGCTGTCTTGAGCAACTTAGCCAAGCTGTTTATGTTAAAGGTGCTTTGGTTATATGCAACAAACACACACAAGCTGATGAACTACCAAGCGAACCGGCGCCCCACACGGCGAGTGAGCAGACATCAACTCAGGTGGTAAAAGAACAGCTGATCCAAATGAGAAACAAAGTACATGATTACGAGTATCTTAAACAGCAAAACGATACTCTAACCAAACTAAATGATGCATTACAGGAAAATATACATCTATTAAAAGAAAGGTACAACACAAAAAAGTTACAGTGACACATTAAAATCCGCAAGATCTATCGAACAGCCTCATACAATATACACTACTTACAATACAAAGAAATCACCGAGTCTTATAATATCCAGCGATCATTACACAGAAGACAAAATTGCCGAAATTATTAAGGAAAAAGTAAATCCAGTGGAGTCCAAAATTGGCATAAAACAATTTAAAATATTAAAGAGAAAAAAGCGATTAGGATGGTCTGCCGAGACGAGGCAGAAAATACAAAACTTGAAGAGTTACTAAGAGCTGCCATGCCAGCACAGATCCGTGAAGTCGTTGAAGTTAGCCCGAAAAATGTCAGCCCGAAAAAAATGGTGCGTTTCTCGGATAAAGTGTAGCTATTCCGAAAAAGTGTAAAAATGTAAGTAGAAAATGTAGCCCCATCCCCACTCTAAAAAATTATAGTAATTTTACTACAATTCGTGTTTGTTTATAAATAAGTAAACTGTTTAATTTTATTACAATACTGTCGTAACCAGAAAAATCGAATATGGAAATTCAACAAACAATAAATATTTATCAAATTAATGGTGAAAAATTAACATATTTGGGTTAGAATTGTTGAAATTGGAAATTTAGACATATTTTGTTTATAATTCAATAGTTTGTTGTTGACTAATCAACACAAAAATGTTTATAATTCCCAATGAGATCTTATGATAATTATGAGATCTTATGCAATGTAAAATACGTTACTCTGTTTTCTATCACAAACTAATAGTAGGACTATATATTGCACTCTTTTCTCTTAGTTATATATATGTATATATAATTCCATTTTATTTGCAAACCTGCAATGCTTAACATTTGTATTCTTTCACTTATATTGTACAGTAGACACCACCAACAACTAATTTTTTTCTTGCTCATTTTATGTACATAATATTTGATACATTTCATCAAGTGCGATATATTATGGTGGCACCTGTATATAGTAACGCGAGCATCTTCCCGATAATCCAAATAATAAATTTTAGATTTCAAGTAACCTGTTTAGTTCGTGTTCAAAAATTGTATAATCGGGCCGATAAAATTTTGTTCAAAATTTAAAATAAATTGCGTTAACATTAAATAATAAAGTGAGTTAAATTGTGTTTTTTAAATGTTTATATAAATTTAAAAGTGATTAATTGTTCAAAATGTTTTTTTTTAAATAAGCATCTATTTTGATAAAATTATTATAGTTATGTGGACATGTTTTAAATATGGCTATGGTGTAAGTGAATTTATAATTCTTTTAACTACATTGTGTATATTATAATTCATAAAGTGAGGATAACTATTATCTTTGTGGTTTAACAATATTCTTACGCTAATTTTATTAGTGATAAGTTTACGGTATCATTATTTTCGTGTAATTTGAAATAATGAAGTATGTTTCTGGCGTGTTTTTATAAATTTTTCATAAAATTTCTTATAGCAAAACCAAGTACTAATTATGTTTATTAATTTAGTTATATTTTTTGAATTGTAATTTGGAACGTAATAGGATCAAGAAGGAAAATAATGCTAATAACACTCTAATTTAACAAATACTTACTTCATTATAAGAAACCACGCCATTAATTAAACTATCAAAATTAAGTAATAATTATAAAAAATTATCAGAACTTTAATGAAACTTAAACTAAATTTATAAAAATTCAACAAAATTTTATTTAATTATTACACATTAATCAGTACATATATTTTAAAGAAGATTTATAGCCAGATGTAATGTATAGAAATTAGAAAAAACTTTTTGTCAATCCCAACACTAAACGATGTCATTAAAAAGGTAAAACTCAAATAAAAACTTAATAAATGTTATAATTAGCATACACTAAAAATTTCACCCTACTACTTTGTTCCAGGAGTAAATGGTATGGAGTATACTTTGAAAATTTCCTCGCTTCACGTCATTGTCGAGGGCGAACTTTTTGAATACTATTCAGATGATGATGATGATTGGACCCCGCCAAAATCGTTAACTACGGGATCTACGTTGAATCATTATGGTTTATCAGCGAGTAGTCATAACGTTACTATGATTCCAAATTGTAATCAACCACGCACCCTGAAACGCTCAAGGCTCCTCCATCTCTATCGTCCATCTCTAACGGAGAAATTAGTAATCTTTCATCAGCTTTGCCACCAAAAGTTTTCGGGTCATCAGTGTTTTTCAACTTGCTATTCCTTGGGATAAATTTCCAAACGACATATTGTTTAAACTTCGAAATAAACAAAAATAAAGTTTCAGCGCATTTGAGAAATAGCTAGTTGATAAACGAAGAAGTTTTTCAAACGTTAGTCGAAACCGAGTTCTGCGGATAATATAGTTATAACGTATCCTGAAAGATTCGAACAAAGACATACGCAAAATAACATTATTTCATTTTATTCGGAAATGCTGGTCACCTCTACGAGAAGCAGAAATAACTATATGAACCTAACTTCCGATAAAGCGAGTAATGCATGGAAAATACTTGAGAAAGCCAGCGACCTTTCATTGGAAGAAGAAAAATATTTTTTGTGAGTATTATTCGTAAGAATAATAAATGAAAGATACATGAAAGATTGCTACGCCATCCAACGTATTTCCCACAACAATTCTGAAGACGTTCCCGCAATTAAACCTAGTTCAGGAAACCTGGCCATTCATGTGCAAAAGAAGTTGTTCGTCCCATAGAATTAAACGGTGTGAATGAAGAAAACCTAAATATTACATTATTCTTCCGAAATTGAAAAACTTACTTTTCGCAAGTAGATAACTCAAAACTGGAACATATTAAAAATCCATTGCGTTTGGAAAAAGATGATAAAGCAGTTTGAAAAGCAACCACTTTGTAAATTTTCCGTAAGTACCCATGTTGAATTAATAATGTTTTTATTCTAAATGTGTAGTCAGTTTCGATTTGAAAAAAAATCAAATTTCCTAACCCGACTTAAAAGAAGAAAATAACTTATAATTTCACATAAGCATGGCGATATGGGAGTAGTATAATTAAATATTGAATCTAACGTTTTATTTGAACTAGAATTGTATCACACCATTTCATTCAATTTTTTCTTAATTACCTAGGTTTAATATATAAATAGTTTAATAAATATAAAAAATTTAGAAAGAGTAATATAATGAAAATTTGTTTCCCCACAGATTGGAACCATTGGAAAATCATGGCATCAACTACAGCACATATTAACATAACAGACTTAATAATAATGCAATGCATACTATTAAAATTTTAACTTACAATATCTGAGGGAAATATAGCAAACTTTGGACTTCATAGTGCGCTTTTTCCTAAATAACTATCCTGAAAAGCCCAGAGGACAAAAAAAACATTTATAACATGTCAAAGATCAATAATTTAATATATAAATTGGCCGACCGCGATATAAATTAAAATTTAAAATTCAAAATTTTTAAAACTGTCAATATGATTTAATTTAATTAGGTACATATACATATATATGCATAAGTTAAATGTATATTTTATTAATATTTTAATTATTAAATGAAATTTTTATTACTAATATGTACTTATTTTTAAAAGTTTATATTTTATTAAGGAATAACAGTAAGCCAGAGCCTTCCAACTCCCTGACAAAACATCAAACTATTTTACTTTTTACAAACATTTTTCTATTGAAATTAAATTAGTTTTACTAAATCAACACAATTTGAGTATTACGTGTACAATATCACGCCGAAAAATTCAATGTTAGTTAGATTTTCGATACCTATAAAATGATGCCGTTGAATTTTCTTCGATGTTCAAAATAAAATATTTAAATTACTTAAATTTGTATAGGGAAGTTTAATATTTTTAAATTAAATTTTTAATTCTTCAACTTTTAATTTTGAAATTTTTTCGTCGCAATTTCTGAATACAATTACTACTCGTATAATACACACATTATGCGTTACGTTGGGCTTGGGAGGCTTGTGTTATAGAAATCATTTATATTTGATAATTGACAATTATCGAACACATTTAAGTTTTTGTGATGTAAAATGCTTTACTAATTTATAAGTTTTTTGATATACATATTGTAATATACATATGCCTTGAACTAGAAATACCGTTTATAAAGTTTTGTTAGTTTACAAAAGATATATTTAAATTTCAGAAATGTTTTCATTTCTTATCACAAATGTTAATCGACAAAGTCTTTTTTAAAAATGGACAACTTATTTTAATTTCTATCCTAGCAGACAATATCTAGATGTGTGATATCAAATATTTGTGCTGGCAAAATTTGAAAATCAAGTCAAATGAGGAAATTTACAAGCACAATGAGTTTAAATTTGCATATCAACAAAACCAGAAACAATAAATTTATAACTTTCATGGTAAACTTTAGTAATTACAACTTGCATTGTGAATCGACAAGATAATAACTTTCTTATTAACGTCTTCTGATCATTCGAAATTTCTATTGGTATTTTTTAAAATTTGATTGAAATTGTTTAATTTAAAGACCAGAAGGGAGCCCCTAATAATCAACGTTGAACTTTAAATTCAAAATATTAGAATTTCAACCGAAACGTGTTAGTTTTTGTAGAGAAAATACTACAAAATCACCCATAAATATTGAATTTTAAAAAACTAATGTTTTAAAAACAGATTAATTTTAATCCAATATTATTTAATTTCCACAAAAAATGTTGACTTTTCATTAAATTATTTATAAAATTAAACATTTAATTAACGAATATTAATAAACCAAAATTAAATTTTATATTTTGTTTTTTAATATTAACCATCTATAAATCAAATTTCATACTTAATGTATCGAAATTTATACATTTTACGATGATTCATAGTATCCGTATATTGAAAACTCAACAAGCCCCAGTTGAAAGTCAAACACTTTCCACCCAAAGTTCAACGTTCTGTAATTAAATTTAAGCAATTTTTAGTTGCATTTTTAATATTTTTTATTGAATATTGGTAATTGTATGTAAAATTTTAATATCATGATACTAGAATTTCAAAATAATTTATTAAATTTAAGACATTTTACATCGATAGTTCAACATTAAAATAATAAGAATCTAGTAGTCTCAGATTAAAATTCAACGTCTAGTGATGAATTTCAAACATATTCTATAATAATTTGAACTGTTTTAGTTAATAATCTAACAGTTTCGGCTCACAATTCCACAATTTTATGTTGAATTTTAAAAATTGTTAATTAAAATTCCATAAAATATGATATTTTTAATTATTATTTGTTGAAATTTAATATTTGTGCGAACATAAATCAATATTAATTTGCCTTGCATTCAACAAAATGCACTGGCAAATTCACAAACATAATATATAAAAATGTAGATAAAGCGAAACCAGTTTCGTCAATATTCGTTGACTTAGCAAAAGCCTTCGATACCTTAGACCATGGATATTTGATAAGAAAACTTGATTATATAGGCATAAGGGGTCATGCAAAGGACCTAATTGTAAGCTATCTAAGAAACAGGAATCAAATAGTGAAAATAAACAATGTCGAAAGCAGAGCTCTTATATCATCCTACGGAGTTCCCCAAGGAACTGTACTCGGACCCTTATTGTTCATACTCTACATCAACGACCTGTTCAACGTCGAAATACCAGGAAAAATACTATCCTATGCTGACGATACATCAATAATCTTTGAAGGGAAAAATTGGGAGGAAGTGTTTGAAAAAATGCAAGTAGGAATGGCAACAATCCAGTACTGGTTCTCCAATAACTCGCTGACAGTCAACAACGATAAAACAAACTTCATTTTGTTTGGATCACACATAGATGCGATACCACCAATACAAGAAATCCCGTTCACGTATACTGGAGGAGCAATGCTCATAAAGACAAAGTGCATACAAAGTACCTCGGAGTCACAATTGATGGTCATTTGCGCTGGGACGAACACCTCAAAAAACTTAATAAAAAACTGAGATACCTTCCAGTCATGTTAAAAAAATAACGAAACATAATCAGCACAGAAATTTTAGCCAGCAGCATTTACCATGGTTTATTCTTATCAATCTTACGATATGGAATACTGACTTGGGGTGGAGCATGTAAAACCCACATCAAAAACATATATAACAAGCCTCGTCTGTATCCAACAAAACAATTGTTTGAAGAAACCGGAAAGCTTGATATCAGAAAACTATTCCTCTCTATAGTTATTTTACATTTGGCTGCATCAGGATCACTTCAAGAAAGCAGACTGAATATAAGAGTCACGAGGGCAAACATCGAATTCCAATCGAGAACACCAAAAATGTCGAAGTCGGTTGGCCAGAGGAGCTACACATACATTGGTCACCGAATAATAAATGAAATGCCAACATCATTGAGAAGAGAACTTCTAACTTTTGAGAGCAAAAATAGAGCTAAAACTAAACTTCGAGTCACCATGTGGCTAAATGAAACTGATATTCAAAATGTTGATTTGTTCTAAATATCACCAAAGAGATAAACCTAAAATATAATTTTATATTTTTTATATTCTCTATACTTTTTATATTTTCATATTTTGTACTTTACATTTTTTAGTGTTATATATATTAATATTTTATTCTTGCATACGAGAAATTGATTTCTCAGGCAGATGTATCTAAGTTTACATTCCTGAATAAATTGATTTGAATTTATTACAAATTATCTGGTTTGTGATATGGTCAAACCAATCACTTATAACTGGCCTTTTGAGTCTGCCGTAAGTGGTAAAGAACAAATCGCACTCCTCTCACACAATCACAAAGTTGTTTTAAAAGACATTACAAATATTTAAAAATTCAGTGCCAAGGATGATAAATTTTTTTTTTTTTTGTAACTATTGCCAAAGGCTTTATTCTTGAATCTTTCTTTATACGAAACTAACAAGAAGTGTGAAATTCTTAAAACTATAAAAAAATTTTTAACTTAAGCCTTAACCTATGTTAATACTTAATATCATTATGCATTATTATTATTAAATTATTGTTAATTACTTAATTTCATTTCAACATGCACGAAATTATTAGATTATATTTCTCAGTTAATTAAATCTAGAGGATCTGTTCTGCGAAGCCGTCCATATTTCGGTTGCCTTAGTAGTTCTCTAGCTAATTCGTTAGGGTGTGATTCCAGTTTCAGTTGGTATTTTAGACTGCATGATTTAATTGTCTCTTTAACAGTTTTGATTCCTAGGTCTCTATGGATGTTGCTATTTCGAATATACCATGGGGCATTTGTAATGCTACGAAGTATCTTTGCTTGCGTTCTTTGTACGATATCTATATTTGATGCACTAGTTGAGCCCCATAGTTGGATACCATATGTCCATATGGGGATTAGGATCGCTTTGTATAGTAGAACCTTGCAGTCTAGAGAGAGTTTCGATTTTCTTCCGATCATCCAGTACATTTTAGAAAATTTTATTTTTAATTGATTGCGTTTTGTTTCAATGTGCTTTTTCCATGTCAATCTTCTATCGAGATGAAGACCGAGATATTTGACGTTTGTTTGTTGAGGAATTGTGATATTGTTTAATTTTAGTGTGAATGTTACATGTGCTGATTTACATTCATTCGTCCTTATCCGCCAAGTTTTTAACCAATCTCCTATTTTGTGTAGATGTTCTTGTAATTCTCTCGATGCTGTTTGAGGATTTTTGTGTGAAAATAATATAACTGTGTATCAGCAAAAGTTGAAGTGATCATTTTTTCAGTTATTGGTAGGTCAGCTGTGAATAACAAGTATAGCACAGGTCCCAATACACTACCTTGCGGTACTCCTGCCTTTATCTCGATTAGATCAGTAGTGGCCGTATTTTGTTTCACCTGGAACATCCTTTTGGCTAAGTAGTTTTCAAGAATTGCATGAAATTGTTTGGGCAAAAGAGTTTTAATTTTGTAATTTAATCCTTCATGCCATACTTTGTCGAAAGCTTGCGCAATATCCAAGAAAACTGCCGAGCAATATTTCTTTTCTTCGAAGGAAACCTTAATTGTATTTACAATTCTGTGCACTTGTTCTATTGTGCCGTGTTGTTCTCTAAATCCAAATTGGTGATCTGGTATAACGCGACCTTCAGATAATATAGGTATTAGTTCTTGTAGTAGCATCTTTTCAAAAAGCTTTGAAATTATCGGAAGTAGACTTATTGGTCTGTACGACGAGACTTGGGTTTCGTCTTTACCTGGCTTAGGAATCATGATAATTTGAGATATTTTCCATTTTTGGGGAAAGTATCCACATCTCATAATCGCGTTAAAAATATATGTTATATATTTCATGCATCTATCTGGTAATTCTTTGATCATTTTCCCAGTTATTAGATCATGACCTGGCGCTTTCTTGGGATTTATACTGTTTTTGATAACTTTTTTGACGCATTTCCATTTAAATTTTACTGGATTTGGGTTCGACTCGTCCCTCGTAAGCTGTGGTAGTACGCAATCATTATTTTGTTCGTTTGGGGAGAACACTTTTTGTAGATGGTTAGAGAAAGCGATAGCCTTTTCTAAGTCACTTCTGGCCCAGTGACCATCTGGTTTCCTTATCGGTGGGTTCGATACCTCTGGCCTTTTTAAATTTCTTGCTGCCTTCCACAGTGAGTAATCTGTTGTTTCTGTTGCTGTGAGCTCACTTAGGTAATTCTGTATTCCTAAATTTTGTTCTTCCCGTATTGCTTCTCTCAAAGCTTTAATAGCTCTATTTAATTTCCATTTATGCAAAGGAGATTGGTGAAGCTGCCATAGCCGCCGAATTGTCCGCTTCTCTGCTAATAACTTTTGAATGTTACTTGAAAGCCTTATATTTTTTTCGGAATTTTTGTTCTCCGGAGTAGCTTTTTTTGCAGCCATTTCCATTATTTGACTTAAGTTTTCTATCGCGGCATCAATGTCTTCTGGTGTGCGAAGTGGAACATCAAGATGACAATTTACATCTACTATGTTTCTATAGAGAACCCATTTCGTTAGTTTGTTTGTTAAACGTTGTGGTGGTTCAGTTTTTAATGTTTGGGCACTTAGTGTTACTATTATTGGTGAGTGATCTGATGATAAATCATAACAGTCAACGACTTGAGCATTGGTGCGTGCTATTCCTCGTATTACACATAAATCTATTAAATCAGGAATTTTTTTTCTATCTGTAGGCCAATATGTGGGATGTCCAGATGATAAATAATCTAGGTTTTTCTCGTTTATTGCTTCGTAGAGTTGCTTTCCTTTCGGTGACGTCAACCTCGAACCCCATTGCACATGTTTAGCGTTGTAATCACCCCCTGCTAGAAATTTGATTCCCAACTGGTTAAAGTAATCGATAAATTGCTGTTTTTTAATTGCGTGTTTCGGTGGACAGTAGACAGCCAATATTAACAATTTCCCAGACCATTCTTCCAAACTGACAGTTGTAGCCTGGATGTGATCTTTAGCATATTTCTGGAGCTCGTAGTGCTTTAATCTTCTTTTTATTAAGACTGCAGTGCCGCCGTGTGCTTTTCCATCCAGATGTTTGGTGTCATAAACGGAATAGCCGGTAATATTAAAAAAATTTTGTTTTGTGAAGTGTGTTTCAGATATTAACATGATGTCTATATTTTGTTCGATAAGAAATGTTTGTACCTCAGCTTTATGTTGCGAGAGCCCGTTCGCTGATGATAAATAACAAAAATAATTTATCTTATTTTAGAATGATGTTATAGATCGTAGAAAATTACTTATAGTGAAATTTGTGAAGGGTCTAAAAATAAGGGAGACGTCTAGTCGGTAATCTTAAAAAAAAACTTTGTTTCACAAAAATGTTTATTAATTTAATAAATGTGCAAAATGTCCGCCATTTTATTAAAAGATGTTTCTAAAAATATCTTTAATTCTTTGTCTCATATTTTATGCGGTAGTAAGCCGAATAAAAGAGGCTAAGTCTTTCACTTCTCCCTATAAATAAAAATGTATACATGTTAAATCGGGTGATCGTGCTGCAAAAGAAGTAGCGCCACTTCTTACAATCTTCTACAAATTTAGTTGTTGTCGAGAAGCTATACCAAAATGGGGAGGTGCACCATCTAAATGAAGCCACATTTCTTGTCTTTCAATAAACTAGGAAATTTTCCTATTAAAAAAATTACAAATTTTTGTGTTGTTATTGTTCCATCAAAAAAAAAACAAGATTCTTTTAGGCGAGATTCAACTATTCCAGCCCAATTATTTACACTCTAACGATGTTCGTGGTCAATGGAACGAATCCAATGTGCCGCGAATAACGGTCCGAATCCGCGAGCCTCGGTCATTTCAAATATTCCTCTATCTCGTGCAATATTTCGTCTTTTCGCAATTTTGCTCATATCTCTGAAATCAAATACTTTGCAGACATTTGTGAGCAAAAAGTGTTTACTTTTAATTGCTTAATGAAAAAACACTCAAATGTATAGGTTCTAATTTAAAAAAGCCTAATACTCGTCTATCTTCGAAAATAATGGGTTTCCAGGCTATTTAAGATGACCACTAGACGTCCCCTTCCCCTCCGACCCTTAACAAATTATATTTAAGTAGTTTTTCCTATCTAGCACCATTCTCGAAAAAAAGCCTAGCATTTTTTTTAAAACTTACCCTGTACAGGGAAAACACCGCAGTCTAGTTCACAATTTTAAATATTAGTTTTCGATCGTAGGTTCTTGAGCGAAGTTCACTAATTTACTGTTTTTAAACAGGAATTCATGTTTTTGGTGGTAGTAATAATGGAAGCCAAGCCGCAATTTCAATGAGCGCTAGCAAAAGATCCGCCGATTCACCCAAATTTGAAATTCGATAATTTCAGAATCAATGTGGTTGGAAATTAAACCCAATTCCACTTTCTCTAGTTCAAGATCAAATGTATGCACCAAAATGTGATGGGCATCTCAAATGAGCAACTACTAGTACCAAACACCTACGTTTAATATATTTGCGGCCAATTTTAAATTCAAGCAAAGAACTTTTAAATGGGAGTTACCTCCAGTCTGTAAGAAATCCTGATCAAAGCAATTCAAAATTACCCAAATTTATAGGGTCGGGTACTTGCAGTGGAAATCACTCAAAAACACCGCCCAATACCACGACATTGCTTTACATTTTTTTCCATATAGTCGAATCAGACAAAAATTTCGATACAACTTTAGTTCATAAATCTACCGTTTCGGCGCACATAGCTATTTTTTTGTTTGTTATAGAATATTGACCTGTCGTATATCATTCAATAGGTCTTGAACAATTCCGCACATTTAAAAGCACCATAGTATTCAAAACTACCGTTGTGGCTCTGGAAACAGTTACAATATTTCTCATTCCCATATAATCATGTATCAGTTAATAGATTCACCGTTTAGGCACTGGTGACTATTTAATTTATTAAAAAAATAAGGGATGTTTTATTCCGAGGTATAAAACTTTGAATCTAAATAAAACACAAAAAAATAATTTTAATGGCCACGAATGTAACTTTATTTGAAATATAATTTTATGCCATTACTGTTTGAATATGATTTCAGACATGTTGTCGAAAAAGCTGGCGCGTACTTGGCGTAATCTGAGGTAGCTGGCGCGTACTTGGCGTAAAATAGTCCAGCGGTGTTAAATCACACGAACTTGGTGGCCAGTTGAAAAGTTCATTTCTCGATATTAATCATTTGATAAAAATGTTTCGCTCAGTAAATTAGTTGTGTCGCGCACTGTATAGCATGTGACCTCGTCTTGTTGGAAGCACAGGTGTCCGATGTCAATACTGTTCAATTGACACACAAACAAATTTGCAATCACGTCATTTTCCGGTATTCGCTGAAATTTTTTCACCAGCATATGTTTTGAACACATACGTTTCGATGATTCTTGCGGCCCATAAAGCACTCCAAACGGTAATTTTTTGTGGATATATTGGTTTTTAAACAATGACTTTTGAACTATCTCCACTTCAAATGCGACAATTTTGCTTCGCCATTCAACCGAAAATGAACTTTATCACTGAATCAAATCTTATATGGAAAGTTCATACGAGTAAAATGCCACCTTCAAGGGATTATTTCTACAGATGCAGTATATCAAAGAGCGTTATGGTGCGGTCTATCATTCTGTGATATTTCTGACTTAGTATTACTTTCTTGAGTAAAACCCACCATGAGCATCTTTTGATTTTTTTAGTCAGCACCATTGGAGCAATCTTGTTGTGGTGTTTCGAATCCATATTGAAACGGCGCACTCGACGTTTGTTAGGTTAGACCCTCAGCAGTTATAGATACCAGGTGGTATTTTTGTGCACTCTCTAAAACGCCTTTATATTGTCAATTTATTGACCGACACTTGAAATCTAATCGTCGTGTGATATCGGCGTGTTTTTTAATAATAAAGAAAATTGAAAGATTTAATTAATTTCAAATAATAAATAAAACTCAAGTATGATAAGTCAAAAAATTTTCTGACTGTGTTCTGAGGCCTATAGTAGTATTGCATCATGTTTATAATCAAAATTACGCTGAGTCTAGGTGACTTGGTCGAAAAACATAATTTTGGCGGGCGCATGACTCGTGCCCTTATCTATTTAGCAATACTCAGATATTAAATAAGTTAGTCATTGTTTTCGCTTTCTTTCACATCGCTTATCACTGTGGAGACATCATTCATAGTACCTGTGAAATTATATCAATATCGCAATCTGATATATGAGCAATCTGAATGCTTACGCCACAAGATAAAACAAGAAAAGAACTTTTTCAATGTTAAAGTTAACGTGACAAAACAAAATATGTATTATTAAAGTACAATTGAGAAATTTCCAAATCATTTTCTATCGTATCTTAGATTGTATACCCTTGTGGCTGTTGAGAGCGATAAACATATTTAGTTTACCTAAGAATTTCAATTCAATCGGACGTACAATAAAGTATAGTGCAACATGAACGTGTTTAGTTACGCATTAGTATTACTGCTCACCGCAGCAGCCGTTGGTTTTTATTATGTAAGGAAACGATATGCATATTTCAAAGATCGTGGAATACTATCCGATAAGCCATCATTTCCATTCGGCAGTTTAAAAGGTGCTGGAACCAAAATTAATTTAGCTCTTATTAACAAAAAAATTTACAACACATTTGTCGGTAAAGATGCCATGTGTGGATTATTTTTCTTCGTCGAACCAATTTACATGATACTCGATCCGGAACTGTCCAAAAATATTTTAGTCAGAGATTTTAATAAGTTCCATGATCGTGGTATTTACCATAATGAGGAGATTGATCCACTATCGGGAAATATGTTCGCGCTCGAAGGACAAAAATGGAAAACTTTACGCGGAAAATTATCACCGACATTTACCTCTGGTAAAATGAAAATGATGTATGATATTGTGTTACAATGTGCTGAATTAATGGAGGCATATTTGGAACCGTTTGCTCGCGAAAATAAAATGATCGAGATAAAAGATGTTTTGGGCCGTTTCTCGACCGATGTAATTGGTAATTGTGCATTTGGAATTGATTGTAATTCGCTTAAAAATCCTGATGCGGAATTTCGGTACTATGGTCGGAAAGTTTTCGAACCACCATCAACACAACAACTAAAAGTATTGTTTGCCTCGTCATTTCCGAATTTGGCACGAAAACTTAGAATACCAGTTAATCAAAAATCAGTATCTGATTTTTTTATGAAGGTAGTGGCGGAAACTTTAGAATTTCGTAAAAATAATCCTAGTGAACGAAAGGATTTTATGAAGTTGCTGATCGAGTTGCAAAGTGAAGATGGCACATCGAACGGTGATAAATTGAATTTTAATGAAATCGCGGCACAATGCTTTCTTTTCTTTTTGGCCGGATTTGAAACGTCGTCGAGTACAATGGCATTTTGTTTGTTGGAGCTGGCGAAGAATCCCGATGTACAGGAAAAGGTTCGAGCCGATATCGAAAAATTAACAAAAAAATATGATGGCAAAGTGACGTACGAAAGTATCTTAGAGATGGACTACTTAGATAATACCATAAATGGTAAGTAACAAATAATTTATGTTTCCAGGTCATACTAAATATAAATTTTGTTAATTCCAGAAACTTTACGCAAATTTCCAGCCGTTAGTAATTTATTACGTAAATCGGCCGAAGACTATAAAGTACCAAACTCAAAACTAGTTATTGAAAAAGACCGATTTGTTTCGATTCCAGTGTACGGCATGCATATGAATCCTGATATTTTCCCGGATCCTGAACGATTTGATCCAGACCGATTCTTACCTGAGAATAAATCAACTCGTCATCCATTTACATTTCTGCCATTCGGTGAGGGTCCCCATAATTGTATTGGTTTGCGATTTGGTTTAATGCAAACACGATTAGGATTAATTCATGTGTTGCGAAATTATCGGGTGGTTGCATGTGAGAAAACCGCAATAAAAATGGATTTTGCGCCAAATACGCCAATTTTATCGTTAAAAGATGGAATTTGGGTACGATTACAAAAGTTGTAATATTTAATTGACATTAACAATAAATGATAATTACTATAAATTTTTAAAATGTTTTAATTAAATAATTAATTTAAATAAGAATAATTTTGCCAAATGCAGTAATGTTTTTAGAAACAAACATGATTCAATAAATATTAAAAATAAATTGTAAACGTTTTAAATACATAAATATTAAAAACAAAAAAAAGTTTAAAATATTAAACAATTTAACAAGTTGGAAAGGTAGTTAATTTCAAAATAATTTCAAACTGAAGAGAATTAGAATTTTTCAATGAAAAATTGGTTTCTCGTTGTAAAAACATTTGAATCTAGCGAATTATATAAAATCCGCAAGAAGCATTTTAACTCTCCCTATTCTCCAATTTTATTATATATTTTATTATATATTTTATTATTATAATTTTATTATATCTCGAATTTTATTATTAAGAGTTTAAAGAATTTAAAAAGTTACAGAGTTTAAAAAGTTTAAAGAGTTTACAGAGGTCAAAGAGTTTAAAGAGATTAAACAGTTTGAGTAGCTTAAGTTTAAAAGATTAAAGAATTTAAAAAACAATAAAAATTTATAAATTTTGAAGAGTTAAGAGGGTATGACGAGTTTATGAGGAGTTTTAATTGTTTAAGGAATTTAACGAATTTAACAAGTTTAAAGAGCTGAAAAAATTTAAATAGTTTAAAGAAATTTAAAAAATTAAAGGGTTAAAATAATTTAAACAATTTGGCTAATTTAAACAGTTTATATGTAAAGTTTAAAGAGTTTAAAGGGTTTAAAGAGTTGAACGAATTTAAAAAAATACAAATTTAAAAAGTTAAGAGGGTTTAACGAGTTTATGGGGAGTTTAAATAGTTGAAAGAGTTTAACAAGTTTAACTCGTTTATCGAGCTAAAAAAATTTAAAATGTTTGAATGAGTTTTATAAAGTTTAAAGAGTTTAAAACGTTAAAAGACTAAAGAGTATAATAAATTTAAAAAGTTGGAAGTGATTAAACAGCTATAGCTTAAAAAGTTAAAAGAGGGTAAAGTTTTTAAAAATATTATAAATTTAAATGGTTATAAGTGTTTAAAGAGTTAATCAATTTAATGAGCTCATCAATTTTAATCTAAAGAGTTTAAATAGTTTATCGAGTTTAAAAGTTTAAAGAAATAAATATTTTACTATTTGTTTAAAGAATTAAAAGAGTTTAGAGAGTTTAAAATGTTTAAAGAATTTACAGAGGTTAAAGATTTTAAAGAGCTTAAGAGTTTAAAGAGGTAAGAGTCTTTAAAGAATTTAAAGAGATTAATTAGTTAAAAAAGAGTTTAAAAAGGGTAAAAAATTAGAAGCGTTTAGAGAGTTTTAAATGCTAAACGTTTAAAGAGATGAAAGTGTTT
Source organism: Nephrotoma flavescens (assembly GCA_932526605.1). Classification (NCBI taxonomy): domain Eukaryota; kingdom Metazoa; phylum Arthropoda; class Insecta; order Diptera; family Tipulidae; genus Nephrotoma; species Nephrotoma flavescens. The sequence goes on from OW052220.1 coordinate 38,632,233, forward strand.
AAAGAGTATAAAGAGTTTAAAAAGATTAAACAGTTTGAATAGCTTAAGGTGTTTAAAATAATAACGAATTTAAAAAACAATAAAAACATTAAATTTAAAAATTTAAAGAGTTAAGAGGGTTTATTGAGTTCAAGAAGTTTGAGGAGTTTAAATAATTTAAAGAGATCAACGAATTTAACAAGTTTAAAGAGCTAATGCGGTTTAAGAATTTAAAATCAAATTAAAGTTAAAATAGTTTAAAAAAATAAAGAATTTGGCGAATTTAAAGAGTTTATATGTAAAATTTAAAAAGTTCAAAGGGTTTAAAAAGATTAAAGAGTTTTAAGAGTATAACGGGTTTAAAGAGTTGAACGAATTTAAAAATAATACAAATTTAAAAAGTTAAGAGGGTTTAACGAGTTAAAATAGTTTAAAGTGTTTAACAAGTCCAACTCGTTTAAAAACTAAAAAAGTTAAAAAAGTTTGGAGAGTTTAAGGAATTTAAAGAGATTAAACAGTTAAGCTAAAGTAGCGTAGAGTTAATGAGTTTGTTGAGTTTAACGAGCTTAAAAACTTGAAGAAATCTAAAGAGTTTGAAGAAATAAAAGTTTTAATATGTTTAAAGAATTAAGAGTTTGATTAAAGTCTAAAGAGTTAAAAGGGTTTAAACAATTTAAATAGTTTAAAAGTTTTGAGAGTTTAAAGAGGTTAACGAATATAAAGAATTTAAAGAGTCTATAGAGTTTAAAAAATTTAAACATTTTAAAGAAATTTAAGAATTTAATTATGTTAAATAGTTTAAACAATTGAAAAAGTTAAAAATATAACAGAGTTTAAAGATATTAGAGTTTAGATACTTAAAAAAATTAAAATATATTCAAGAGTTAAGAGTTTAAATAGTTTAAAGAATTTAAAAAGTTTAAAGAATTTAAAGAATTTAAAGAATTTAAAGAATTTAAAGAATTTAAAGAATTTAAAGAATTTAAAGAATTTAAAGAATTTAAAGAATTTAAAGAATTTAAAGAATTTAAAGAATTTAAAGAATTTAAAGAATTTAAAGAATTTAAAGAATTTAAAGAATTTAAAGAATTTAAAGAATTTAAAGAATTTAAAGAATTTAAAGAATTTAAAGAATTTAAAGAATTTAAAGAATTTAAAGAATTTAAAGAATTTAAAGAATTTAAAGAATTTAAAGAATTTAAAGAATTTAAAGAATTTAAAGAATTTAAAGAATTTAAAGAATTTAAAGAATTTAAAGAATTTAAAGAATTTAAAGAATTTAAAGAATTTAAAGAATTTAAAGAATTTAAAGAATTTAAAGAATTTAAAGAATTTAAAGAATTTAAAGAATTTAAAGAATTTAAAGAATTTAAAGAATTTAAAGAATTTAAAGAAATTAAAGAATTTAAAGAATTTAAAGAATTTAAAGAATTTAAAGAATTTAAAGATTTTAAAGAGTTTAAAGAATTGAAAGAGTTAAAGAGTTGAACAGGTTTAAATAGCTTAAAAAGTTTAACTTATTTAAGTAGGTTTTATTTAAGATATCAAGAATATAATTCGAATGCATGTAACTAAATAAACAAAATCATAGGCAATCCAGAATTTCATAAAAATTAAAATGCAAAACAATTTTCTTTATGTGCGGAATTTAGATTTAAATACTTAAGTTGTTTGAACAAATATGGAATATTGGTCGTAAGAAGCAATTAAAACTTGCAAATAACTAAATAATGCTAGACAATTTATGCATATCAAGAAGACACGAGACATCGCTACAAATAAAACCGAAGAAATCTTAACATTGATGAAACGTAACTTGAAAACATAAACATTAAATATTTCATAATGTCATGCACCAAACACTGTAGTATTTTAAATTTTTTTGCAGACTCATTCAGACTCAGCATTTTTTTATTTGATTATAGTAGGTTACTAGCCGATATTCAAAAATAACTGGCTTCATATTCAGATAACGTATCGTCTTATCTCGTTTGAGTATTTTGATTAAAAAAATTAATAAATTTATTATTGTAATTATAGTTCTCTTTTTCAGCACAAAACAAGCCGATATCTCACAAAATCTATAATTTGTTCAAGCATAGCCCATTTCAAATTCAATGTCATTACTTCAGTACAGTTTTACTATTTAAACTTGTCGGACGTAAATTGTGGTAAACATGGAGTGTAATTTGTGTAATACCACTTTGATATTAGTACTGGGTGTAGTCACCCTCGCTTATTTCTATGTTCGGAAAAGCTACGCATATTTTGAAAAACGTGGAATTTTATACGCCAAGCCAACATTTCCATATGGCAGCCTAAAAGGTGTTGGTACGAAAACACATTCAGCCTTGGTTTTTAAAAAAATTTACGATACGTTCGTGGGTAAAGATGTCCTTTGCGGACTATTCTTTTTCGTGAAACCGCTTTACATGATACTCGATCCGGAATTATCGAAACATATTTTGGTGAAAGATTTTAATTATTTCCATGATCGCGGGATTTACCATAATGAAGACAATGATCCACTATCGGCCAATATGTTCGCACTTACAGGACAAAAATGGAAGAATTTACGGGGAAAATTATCGCCAACATTTACATCGGGCAAAATGAAAATGATGTACGACACTGTGCTAAAATGTGCCGAACAATTGGAACAACATTTGGAACCAATTGCGAAAAACAACGAAATGCTCGAGATTAAAGATATACTTGGCCGTTTTTCAACCGATGTCATTGGAAATTGTGCGTTTGGAATAGACTGTAATTCGCTTAAAGATCCCAATGCTGAGTTTCGCTATTACGGCCGTAAAGTTTTCGAGCCGCCACCACTGCAACAACTTAAAAGCCTGTTTGCCTCATCATTTCCAAACATAGCCGGGAAGCTTCGATTTATTGTTTTTGAAAAATCGGTGTCCAAATTTTTTATGAGAATAGTGGGAGAAACTTTGGCATTCCGTAAAAATAATCCAGTTAAACGGAAAGATTTTATGAAACTATTGATGGAATTGGAAAGTGAGGATGGTAAATCGAGCATGGATAAATTGAATTTTAATGAAATTGCGGCACAGTGCTTCCTGTTCTTTTTGGCCGGATTTGAAACATCGTCGAGTACAATGTCCTACTGTTTGCTGGAGTTGGCCAAGAATCCCGATGTGCAGGACAAAGTTCGTGCCGATATTGAGAAAATAACAAGAAAATATGATGGTAAAGTGACATACGAGAGTGTTTTGGAAATGGATTATTTGGATAACGCTATTAATGGTAAATATAGTGTGAAAAATAAAATCTCCTGATGCCTAATCTATATTATTTTAGAAACTCTTCGCAAATTCCCCGCCGTCGATATTTTACTTCGCTGTGCCGTTGATGATTACAAAGTACCAAATACAAATTATGTGATTGAAAAAGGTCATTTTGTTTTGGTGCCGGTCTACGGAATGCATATGAATCCAGATATTTTTCCAAATCCGGAAAAATTTGATCCTGATCGTTTTCTACCCGAGAATAAAGATGCTCGTCATTCGTTTACATTCCTACCATTTGGTGAAGGGCCGCATAATTGTATTGGTATGCGATTTGGATTGATGCAAACGCGTTTGGGATTGATACACGTGTTACGAAAATACCGTGTGCTTGTGTGTGACAAAACAGCAATGAACGTTGAATTTTCACCGAGTGCTCCAGTTATGACCTTGAAAGATGGGACGTGGGTGCGATTACAAAAACTATAATTTTTTTTTTTTGCGATAACAATAAAGTCTATATATTTATCAATTTAATTTTGTTATCTTATTTTTAGAATGTTCATACTTCGCCACTTTTCAATATCTGGATTCTATTTCAACACCACTCATAGCTTTAACTTCAGTCATTTTACGACTGCCTAAACCTATTAAAAAGTATATACATTTTTCAATAATCGAGCTTGATTGTGTTAATATGTAGTTGAGAACATTTTAAACCGATGCAATGACCATGTCAAGTGACAAAGCATTTCATTACTTTAAAATTTTAATACATTTTTAATGATTAGAGTAGATTCAGATTCTTGCACTTCCTCACCAGTCCTAAAAAAATTGCATCGGCCTTATGCAGTCGGAAATAAAAACTGACTCAAACTGTTTTTGACAATTCATAAACTCTAAAAACATTTGATTTAATGCAAACACGATTAGGATTAATTCATGTGTTGCGAAATTATCGGGTGGTTGCATGTGAGAACACCGCAATAAAAATGGATTTTGCGCCAAATACGCCAATTTTATCGTTAAAAGATGGAATTTGGGTACGATTACAAAAGTTGTAATATTTAATTGTCATTAATAATAAATGATAATAATTATATTTTTTTTAATGTTTTATTTGATACGAAAAAATTATATATCGAGTCTTACTAAAATTTCACTGAATAATCTTGTCAAATGCAGAAATGTTTGTAGAAACAAACATGATTAAATAAATTGTAAACTTAAAACGTATACATAAAAATTAAAAACAAAAAAAAATTTTAAAATATTTAACAATAATTAAAATATTAAAAATTAGAGGCGGCGAGTTTAGCACAAGTTGGGAACATAGTTATTTTCAAAATAATTTCAAACAGAAGAGAATTAGAATTTTTCAATGCAAAATTGGTATTCTCGTGGTAAGAACATTTTAATCTAGCGAATTATATATATATAATCCGCAAAAAGTATTTTAACTCTCCGGAATCTCGAATTTTATTAAATTTGACGGATCCATGAGATTTTTATTTCAAATGTTACGTTCATTCCGTATAAAACTACTTTGCCAGATTATAATTCAGAAATTTAACGTTCAATAGTTTAACATTTTAAAGTGATTCTAGTTTGTAAACAGTTTAAAGTGATTAACGAGTATAAGATGTTAAAAAAAAGTCGAAATAGTTTAAAGAATTTAACAATTTAAAGAGTTTACAGATTACAAAAAGTCTATGGAGTATAAGAAGTTTAATGAGTTTAGGACACTAAGGATTTTAGTTAAAGAGCTAAAAGAGCTTAATGCGTTTATAGAGTTAAAATAATAAAAGAGTCTTAAGAGTTAAAAGTATTTTTTAAAGGGTTTAATGAGTTAAAGAGTTAAAAAATCTAAAGAGTTCAAAGTTTAAAGAGTTTAAAAATTTTTATAGAGTTTAAAGTACATAAATGGTTTTAAATTTAAATAAATTTAAAGAGTTTATAGTTTAAAGGGATTAAATAGTATAAAAGGGTTAAAAAATTTACAGAGTTTAAAGAGTTTTTTTTTGTTTTTGTTTTTTTTTAGAGTAAGTATTATTTGTCCAGTGTATTTAATGTCCCTTGGAGGTCAATTAGTACCCTCCTTTTGATTCACGCACACACCACCCATTCACACAATTACAGTATAACACATGCACATTGCAAGCTCCATGTCAACCTGTACACTGACATGGAAGGTGGGTTCGCCGCTGCATTCTGCACTCCAACAGAAAGTCTTAGTTGTGTTTATTAAACACACCGATCGTAATCTAAGGCGAAAATTCGCTTTGCATCCTGCCTCTGATGGGATTCTCACACAAAAATTTTAATCGGATAAGAAAATGTAAAGAGTTTAAAGAGCTGAAAGAATTTAAATAGTTAAAAAAGTTTAAAAAATTGAAAAAGTATTGTAATTTTAAAAAGTTTAAAGAATTAATGAGTTTAAAGAGTTTAAACAGTATAACGAGTTTAAATAGATTAAAGAGTTTGTGGAGTTTAAAGAATTAAAGAGATTACAAATTTTAATAAATTTAAAAAGTTCAAAGAGCTTAAAGACTTTAAAGAATTTAAAGAGTTACAGAGTTTAAAAAGTTTAAAGAGTAAATTTTAATTCTAGTGAGTCTTTCAACTTTAAAAAGGGAAATTATAATGCTTTAAATGAGTTTCTGGACAATATTAATTGGGATCAATATATAACGGGTAGTTTAGACGCTTATATTGATCAATTTTATAAAATAATGGACTTGGCAATTGAACAATTTATTCCCCGTTCACCTATAGTTTCGTCAATGCGCGAGCCATGGTTTAATAGTCGAGTATCAGGATTAAAAAATCGCAAATCTAAAGCTCATAAAAAATATAAAATTAAACCCATCCGTCGTAAATTATGAAATATTTAGCGCTCTTAGATCTCAATTTAAAATTTTAAATCGTTTCTGGCATAATTTATATATTGTCGAGATCGAATCAAATATTAGAAACAACCCTAAATGTTTATGGAGTTATGTTGATTCGAAACGGAATTCTAGAGGAATACCCTCGCAAATGTCTTTCAATTCTTTGACTACTAGTGATCCACAAAGTATCACTGACATGTTTGCAACATTTTTTGAAAATGTTTATGTCCCGTCTTCGAGAGGGAATGACGAACTTGTTTTTAGTAATAATCCAAACATTCTATTTCAGTTTAGTATCGATGACGTTCTGCACGCTCTGCTGAATGTAAACGTGAATATGAGTTGTGGCCCGGACAAAATTCACCCGCTTGTGTTGAAAAAGTGTGCCTCGGTCTTAGCTCAGCCGCTGACTAACATCTACAATTTGAGTTTAAAGAGTGGAGTTTTTCCTTCAATTTGGAAATCCAGTTTCATTAAACCAATTTTCAAGAGTGGACGGAGAGCGGATATCAAAAATTACCGCGGTATTTCTATCTTATCGGCTATCCCTAAATTATTTGAATCGATGGTCAAGGACCGCATCTTTTTCTTAACTAAAAATTCCATCTCAGTAAACCAGCATGGGTTTTACCCCGGACGGTCAACTGTGACAAATCTTGCTTTGTTCACAATTTTTTTGACGTTAGCATTAGAAGGCGGTGATGGTGTTGAGGTAGTGTTTACTGATTTTAGCAAAGCTTTCGATAAAATTGATCATGTTTTATTGGTAAAGAAGCTGGGATCTTTTCATATTTGGCGAACAGAACTCAAAAAGTTTTTTTAAATAATATTTTATCTAGAGACACAAATGTTTTGTCTGGCGTCCCACAAGGTAGCCACATTGGACCTCTATTATTTATTGCATTCATAGATGATGTGAAGCGGTGCTTCAAACATTGTAAGTTTCTGATTTACGCTGATGATGTAAAAATCTTTTGTAAGATTAGAAATGATTGCGATCTGCTAAATCTACAACAGGAATTAAACTTTTTCTGCGATTGGTGTAGCTTGAATAAGCTGTGCCTGAACGTTTCTAAATGTAAAGTTATGAACTTTTCCCGAAGACGTTATGGACGTTATGGACCTGATAATAGTTTATTCTTAAATGGCGTTATGATAGAGCGAGTTCATTCTTTTCTAGATTTAGGGGTTTTGTTTTCACGAGATTTATCGTTTAAAGACCATATTGACAGATGTATTAATAAGGCTAATTCAATGTTAGGGGTTTTAATCCGTTTCTCCAAAGATTTTCATGATCCATATACTCTAAAAGTCCTCTTTGCTTCATTTGTTCGATCGCATTTGGAGTATGCGTCAATTGTCTGGAATCCGTACTATAACAATTCTTCTAACCGTATAGAATCAATCCAGAATCAAATTACGTTGTTTGCCTAAAGGCGACTTCCGCGAAAGGTAAACGCCCCTAAGTACGTGCTTCCACCGTATCTAAGCCGTTGTTTGCTACTGAATATTGAACCATTGTTCGTCCGAAGACAAATTTCTGGCGCAATGTTTGTGCGCGACATTTTAAGGGGCCGAATTGATTGTTCACATCTACTGTCCTTGTTTTCAACACGTGCCCCAGTGAGATCACTCAGACACCGAGGCTTAGTGATTGATCTGCACTTCCATGGGTCTAATTTTGGTATGTCGGACCCGGTTTGTAATTCTAGTCGTGTATTTAATAATGTATCTACCGTGTTCGATTTTAATTTGTCCAGAGATGAATTTAAAAGAGTTCTAAAAAATTTTTTTATTAAAATTAGATTTATATTAATAAACCTAATTGTAAATACCAGATGTAAAATTAATACTGTTGGTGAAATAAATAAATAAAGAAAGAAAGAATTTAAAGAGATTAAGAGCATTCGAAGCGTTTAAAGAGTATAAAGTATTTAAAACGTTTAAAGAGGTGAAAGAGTTTAAAGAGTATAAAGAGTTTAATGAGATTAAACAGTTTGAATAGCTTAAGGAGTTTAAAAGATTAAAGAATTTAAAAAAACAATAAAAATTTAAAATTTTTAAAAAGTTAAGAGGGTTTAACGAGCATGACAAGTTTAAATAGTTTAACGAATTTAACAAGTTTAAAGAGTTAAAAAAGTTTTAAAAGTTTGAAGAGTTTAAAAAGGTTAAAATAGTTTACAAAGTTTAAAGAATTTGGCGAGTTTAAAGGGTTTGTATGTAAATTTTAAAGAGTTTAAAGAGTTGAACGAATTTAAAAAATAATACAAATTTAAAAAGTTAAAAGAGGGTTTAACGAGTTTATGAGAAGTTTAAATAGTTGAAAGAGCTTAACAAGTTTAACTCGTTTATCGAGCTAAAAAAGTTTAAAAAATTTGAACGAGTTTTATAAAGCATAAAGAGTTTAAAAAGGTAAAAGACTAAAGAGTGTAATACATTTAAAGACTTTAAAGCAATTAAACAGTTATAGCTTAAAGAGTTAAGAAAATTTAAAGATTTTAAAAATATTATAAATTTAATTGGTTAAAAGTGTTTAAAGAGTTAATGAGTTTAAAGAGTTTAACGAGCTCATAAACTTTAAGGAATCTAAAGAGTTTAACGTATTTAAGTAGTTTATCGAGTTTAAAAGTTTAAAGAACTAAAGATTTTACTATATGCTTAAAGAATTAAAAGACGACTTTAAAGAATTAAAAGGGTTTAAACAATTTAAAGTGTTTAAAAGATTTGAGAATTTAAAGAGGTTAACGAATATAAAGAGTTTAAAGAATCTATAAAGTTTAAAAAATTTAAACATTTTAAAGAAATTTAAGAATTTAATTTTTTTTTTCAATTTAAGAATTGAAAGAGTTTAAAAAGTTTAAAACATAAGAGAGTTTAAAGGTATTAGTGTTTAAATTCTTAAAAAAAATTAATGATATTCATGAGTTAAGAGGTTAAAAAGTTTAAAAAGTTTAAAAAGTTTAAAAAGTTTAAAAAGTTTAAAAAGTTTAAAAAGTTTAAAAAGTTTAAAAAGTTTAAAAAGTTTAAAAAGTTTAAAAAGTTTAAAAAGTTTAAAAAGTTTAAAAAGTTTAAAAAGTTTAAAAAGTTTAAAAAGTTTAAAAAGTTTAAAAAGTTTAAAAAGTTTAAAAAGTTTAAAAAATTTAAAAAGGTCAGAGTTTAAAGAACTTAAAGGGTTAAAAGAGATAAAAGTGTTTAAAAAATTTAAAGAGACTAATTAGTTAAAAACGAGTTTAAAAAGGGTAAAAAATTCGAAGCGTTTAAAGAGTTTTAAATACTAAACGTTTAAAGAGTGAAAGAGTTTATAGATTATAGAGTTTAAAAAAATTACACAGTTTGAAAGAGTTTAAAGATTATAAAGAGTTTAAAAAGATTAAACAGTTTGAGTAGCTTAAGGTGTTTAAAAGATTAAAGAATTTAAAAAACAATAAAAAAATTACAAATTTAAAGAGTTCAAGAAGCTTGAGGAGTTTAAATAGATTAAAGAGTTTAACGAATTTAACAAGTTTAAAGAGCGGAAAAGTTTGAATAATTTAAAAAGATTAAAGACTTAAAATAGTTTAAAAAAATTAAAGAATTGGGCAAACATAGAGTTTGTATGTAAAATTTAAAGAGTTTAAAGGGTTTAAAAAGATTAAAGAGTTTTAAGAGTATAACGAGTTTAAATAGTTTAAAGAGTTTAACATGTCCAACTTGTTTAAAGAGCTAAAAACGTTTAAAAAGTTTGCAAAGTTTAAAGTATTTAAAGAATTTAATGAGTTTAAAGGTTTCATAAAGTTTAAAGGATTTAGAAAATTGAAAGAGTAAAGAGTGTAATAAGTTTAAAGAATTTGGAGAGTTTAAAAAGTTTAAAAGTTTCAAAGAGGTGAAGACTATAAAGAGTTAAAACGGACAGATTATAAGAATTTAAAGAATTTAAAGAATTTAAAGAATTTAAAGAATTTAAAGAATTTAAAGAATTTAAAGAATTTAAAGAGTTCAAAGAGTTCAAAGAGTTGAAAGGGTTTAAATAGCTTAAAAAGTTTAACTTTTTTAAGTAGGTTTTATTTAAGATATCAAGAATATAATTTGAATGCATGTAACTAAATAAACAGAATCATAGGCAATCCAGAATTTTATGAAAATTAAAATGCAAAACAATTTTCTTTATGTGCGGAATTTAAATTTAAATTATTAAGTTGCTTCTGTAATTGCAGAGTATTCTATGCACGTAGTCAATATTATGACTGATCGCTTATTATCGAAAATAAAATATTCCTTTTATTATTTATTTGCATACATTATACTTATTTAATTGTAATTATTTTATAATATGCACAAGTAATTACATTTTTTACGTAAGTAAATAAGAATCAATCAATGTTACGGAGATGTCTTGCACCAACAACTAAACAATTTGAACAAATATGGAATATTGGTCGTAAGAAGCAATTAAAACTTGCAAACAACTAAATATTGCTAGACAATTTATGCATATAAAGAAGACACGAGACACAGATACGCTACAAATAAAACCGAAGAAATCCTAACATTGATGAAACGTTAATTGAAAACATAAACATTAAATATTTCATACTGTCATGCACCAACACTGTAGTATTTTACATTTTTTGCAGACTCATTCACACTCAGCATCTTTTGATTTCATTGTAGTAAGTTACTAGCCATTATTTAAAAAAAAACTCACTTCATATTCAGATAGCATATCGCCTTATCTCGTTTCAGTATTTTGATTAAAAAAATTAATAAATTTATTTTTGAAATAATTCTCTCTTTCGGTACACAAAACAAGCCGATATCTCACAAAATATATAAATTGTTCAAGCATAGCCCATTTCAAATTCAATGTCATTACTTCAGTACAGTTTTACTATTTAAACTTGTCGGACGTAAATTGTGGTAAACATGGAGTGTAATTTGTGTAATACCACTTTGATATTAGTACTGGGTGTAGTCACCCTCGCTTATTTCTATGTTCGAAAAAGCTACGCATATTTTGAAAAACGTGGAATTTTATACGCCAAGCCAACATTTCCATATGGCAGCCTAAAAGGTGTTGGTACCAAAAAACCTTCAGCATTGGTTTTTAAAAAAATTTACGATACGTTCGTGGGTAAAGATGTCCTTTGCGGACTATTCTTTTTCGTGAAACCGCTTTACATGATACTCGATCCGGAATTATCGAAACATATTTTGGTGAAAGATTTTAATTATTTCCATGATCGTGGTATTTACCATAATGAAGACAATGATCCACTATCGGCCAATATGTTCGCACTTACAGGACAAAAATGGAAGAATTTACGGGGAAAATTATCGCCAACATTTACATCGGGCAAAATGAAAATGATGTACGACACTGTGCTAAAATGTGCCGAACAGTTAGAACAATATTTGGAACCGATTGCCGCCAATAATGAGATGATTGAAATTAAAGATGTATTAGGACGTTTTTCAACCGATGTCATTGGAAATTGCGCGTTTGGAATCGATTGTAATTCGCTTAAAGATCCCAATGCTGAATTTCGTTATTACGGACGTAAAGTTTTCGAGCCACCACCACTACAACAACTTAAAAGCTTGTTTGCCTCATCATTTCCAAGCATAGCAGAGAAGCTTCGATTTATTGTTGTTGAAAAATCGGTGTCCAAATTTTTTATGAGAATAGTGGAAGAAACTTTGGCATTCCGTAAAAATAATCCAGTTGAACGGAAAGATTTTATGAAACTACTGATGGAATTGGAAAGTGAGGATGGTAAATCCAGCCTGGATAAATTGAATTTTAATGAAATTGCGGCACAGTGCTTCCTATTCTTTTTGGCCGGATTTGAAACATCGTCGAGTACAATGTCCTACTGTTTGCTGGAGTTGGCCAAGAATCCCGATGTGCAGGACAAAGTTCGTGCCGATATTGAGAAAATAACAAGAAAATATGATGGTAAAGTGACATACGAGAGTGTTTTGGAAATGGATTATTTGGATAACGCAATTAATGGTAAATATAGTGTGAAAAATAAAATCTCCTGATGCCTAATCTATATTATTTTAGAAACTCTTCGCAAATTCCCCGCCGTCGATATTTTACTTCGCTGTGCCGTTGATGATTACAAAGTGCCAAACACAAATTATGTGATTGAAAAAGGTCATTTTGTTTTGGTGCCGGCCTACGGAATGCATATGAATCCAGATATTTTTCCAGATCCGGAAAAATTTGATCCCGATCGTTTTCTACCCGAGAACAAAGATGCTCGTCATTCGTTTACATTCCTACCGTTTGGTGAAGGGCCGCATAATTGTATTGGTATGCGTTTTGGATTGATGCAAACGCGTTTAGGGCTAGTGCATGTGTTACGAAAATATCGAGTGGTTGTGTGTGATAAGACTGCAATGAAAGTGGAATTTGCACCGAATACACCAATTATGACCTTGAAAGATGGGACGTGGGTGCGATTACAAAAATTATAGATAAATTTTGATAATGTTGTACTCTATTAATTAAATGTTTATATTATTTTGACATTTTAACAAATTTACTAATTTGCGATTTGGTTTTCTGAAGGACACTCAAAAATTCTCGTATCTACTAATGAAGGCAAGTTAACGCTGATTCAATATTTTGGTTCTATTTCAACACCACTTATGGCTTACCTTATCATGTTTCGTAAAGATTATTATTTAAAGTGTTAGGAATATCTGATAAGCCAGATCGACTGTGATAATAATTTAAAATAAACACGAACTTATAAATTTTCTGTTTTTTTCAATAAATCCTACAATAATGTCAAGTGACAACAATACAATTTGAAACCGTTAACTAATGGAACGGAAGCTAATGTCATAATACGAGGTGGATCATATAACATTGTGTTGTGTAACAGATTGATTCTAGTTCTGTTGGTTGAATAAGTAGCTGGCCATTAGTTTGGTTCTGAAAATCATGTTACCTTGTGATGTTGCTGTATTTTGTACGCCAGTTAAGGAATTTTAATTTGGATAATAAATTAAATTAAATTGTTCTATAGATTACGTGAAGGTGATTTAATTATGAAACAAATTTACAACTAATACATCACGTTACCCCTTTCGGCACTTCCACGCACTAGATGCTAGTGCAGGTGCCAAATGGGTATAGTCTGGACATTTTCAATTAATTATTTACTCAAGTTCACTATACCTAGTTTTATCTCAATCGGCTGTGAAATGGCTTAATTTGATATTGACTATTTCCCAGATCGATATTGAATTCCTATTTTCATATTATAAAAGTAACTTTTACAATTAAAAAAAAAATTAAAGTAAAATCCGTTTCCATAAAAAAATATTTCTCTCAATCGATTAAGCATACCGATGAGCAAGCCGACAACCTCAAATCAAAAAATGCTGATACTGCAGATTTCAATAAAACAATCAATTCGGAAACATCTCAATAATGTAGATTCATATTAATTATATGGTATGATATCAAAGGGCCGAATGTCGAAGGGCCGAATGTCGAATGGCCGAATGAGTCGAAGGGCCGAATTTTTTTCTTTTGTTTTTAGAAATATATATATTTTTTTATTTTTTTATTTAATTTAATTATTTTTTTATGTTTTTTACATATCCCTTTTTCAAACAAAAACAAGAAAAACGGCACTATTTAAGTCCAAACCACACAAATGTGTGGGTAAAAAATCATAGTAAGTAATGGCGTTTTTGATAAAAAATTTGGGTAAGATAAAATTTTTTTAAAAAATTTTCTTTGTAGGATTGTGCATCTATCGTTTTTAGGAAGTGCAAGCCAAAAATTTTGAGAAAATGATCACATGTTTCGCGAAAATTTTGACCTTTTCATTTTTTTGCTGACAAATTGCGTATTATTTTATTCAAAATAGAACAAATGTGTAATATTTTTTTAAATTTTGATATTAACATTGTATTTTAACAGTTTTTCGACAGTACGAGTATTTTTTCCGCGAAAATTTTGCAATTTTTTGATAGGAAAATTTTATTATTTTTTACATAGTTTAAAATTATAAATAAAATTTGCCACTTGAAGAATTGTATAAATTCTGGAAATGCGGTAGTTTGGGGGCGGTAGCCCCCATCCTCTAAGGTGTACAACGAATTAAAATTACATTTAAAGAAAGTTTTATATTTACAAAAGTTTATTCTTATAACATTTGTGGCACTATAAGAAGAAGCGATAAGAGCGATAAAAACTCTTAGATCTGTGTCTCCAAGGTTGGCAAAGCAATTATTATTAATAAAAATAAATAAAACTAAAACAAATATTGAAAAAATAATAAAAGGGAAAAATTTTATGGAAAATCAAAAAGTTTTATTAAAATAACGCAAAAATGTAATTTGTTACCCGTTTACATGACAGTATAATTCAAATTTTTGTAATTAAAATTAAGATTTGATAAATAAAACGTGAGATTTTTAATTTTTAGATGAAAGAAATCAAAAAAATATTTTTGGAAAAACTGAACATTTTCCAGGAAAATGTGGTGATTTTTCCGAAATTTTTGGCTTGCACCTCCTAAAAATGATAGAAAATAATTTTTAAAAGGAATGCACATATGCGTAAGTTTGTTCAAAACACATACAAAAATAAATTTTTGACATGGTACTTTTACATGATGGATACGTGATGAAAAATAGTAAAATACATAAATTCATAAAAAATTCATTTATGTTTAATAAAAAAAAAAATTTACAAAATATTCATTAAAACAACAAATTTAAAAAATTATATTTCTAAAAACAAAAAAAAAATCGGCCGTTCAACCCATTCGGCCCTTCGACATTCGGCCCCTAGACACATTCGGCCCTTCGACATTCGGTCCTACGACATTCGGCTCTTTGTACCCATTCCAATTATATCAACCGACACTGTCGATAATGCAGATTACAGTTATCATTTTAAATATATTAGCCGAAAAATATGTCGAAAAAAACGATTAATTTCAGAATCCAGCCTAAAAATGTCTGTAATGAATATTTCTTCGTAAATCCCGAAAATACGTCGGCTAAGAAGATTTTTTTAGGAATCGCAAGGTAAAAAATGTCGATAATAAAACATATAAAAAACGGTAGTGTTGGGTCAAATTGGTTGCGGGGCGAAAGTTTTAATATTTACGATGTTTAAATGGTGAATAATTTTACAGATCGTGAGTTTGCTTTATGGTCACATTGATCCACTGCGCCAATTCGATGGAGCGACAATCAACATACTAATAGCGTTTTCTCGGGCAAAAAAATCATGATCTTAAATGGTTTCTTTGTTTACATTTTTTGTCTTTTTATTTCCTTGATTCTGGATCAAAGCTAGAAGTAATATTATATAAACTAATTGAGTAAGCAGTCGGCTGATATCCAGCTTAATATGTCAACTTGATGCCCAATGATCCTATGTTGAATTTGAGTTAAGGTTTGTATTTGGTATTTGGTGAGGTTATATTTGTGCAAAATGTTGAATACTCGTTGGCTAGACGAATCAAATGAAGTTCGAGATATTTCCCAACGAACACTAATTTAGTCAGATTAATCTCTGTCGGGAAAATTCGATGGGACGACAAATAGGAAGAGTTGACTATAGGTTTTGGTTGAGATTAATAATCGGTTCGTAGACGGTAATCTAAGATAGATTTGGATCTTATTTCTGGTGAGTTAAAGTGGTTACGTCACCAATAATATGTTGTTTAGAATTTCAAATTTTTGAATAACCATGAAAATGAATTTGAGAAGATTACGAGAATGATGGTTTACAAATTGAGATGTTGCCAGATGGACGACGTCTGACACCTCGAATTGGCATAAACCTCATGAAACCGACTTTAAACCTGAGTCAAGTACAAACATTTTGTTAATAAATTTGTTAATTGCCAATTTCCCAATTATTTCGATAATGCAACGAGGTTATAACTTGGTTTATATGGGATGGACAAACGGTTTTATTTTGACACATCCTCCATGTATTTATTATTTTCTCGAGGCTTAGCTAAGAACCGAGGCATTCAAGACACAATTTTAGTCGATACTGAAAATTTAACTTAAATCATTATTATGCCAAGAACTGGTCTCATAAGACCGGACAACCGGATTTCGACAAGCTAAGAGTGACAAATATGCTGAACAAATGAGTTAAATAAAATCTCGTGAGAGGAAAGAAAAAATGTTCCTGTACTTACGACTGTGTAACAAGTATTATTCACACTTCGTAATTAAAACGAAAATAATATCCGTTGCAGACTCTACCATCACTAATCCACCCAGCATATTTCAGCCAATTCATCTCAAATCTTTCGCATGATAAGCCCCAATAATTACTCTTTCTGATCCTCGACTTCATAAGCCACCTTGCCAACTTTTCTAATTATTTTCCCTTTCACAAACTTCGTCGTAAGCTTGGCAGAAAAATTTGCAGCAACGTTGCTTTGGACGAAGTTTCTTAAATTACACGAAGATTATACACGAAAATTACACGAAGATTATAGGAAGATTATAAATTGTTACATTTCTATTATAGGCGTTTCGCAAATGAGCCAGGACTACTTCTTGAGCAGTTTAAAGTCGGTTATTAACGTCCGTGACGGAAGCTTGTCGATCGTTTAGCAAATTAAGACTTCGCATTAACTTATACGATAATCCATGATTTACCATGTGCAAAAAGTCCATAAAAAGTTTCTGGAAGGGTCGATGTATCTCAAGAAATTTCTCCATTAGAGATTGTGTGGTATAGTTCATTGCCTTCGTCTTTTTACACATTTAACATTTGCGAATATAGTCTCTGACGTCACGAGCCATGGTCGTCCAATAAAATTGGCGTTGTAGGATCTCTAAAGTTTTTCTTGTCCTATATATATGAGCTTGCTTCAATAGTGCCAGAATTAAAGAATCAGGTATTACCTGTCTCCATGATCCCAGATCGTTTAACCAGATCACGTTAGGTTTAATGTTAATGTACAATTTCTCCTCAATTTCCGCAAAGTTTGATTTAGCCAAAGGATTTTCTTTAAGAGCATTAATTCGGTCAACGTACGTATTAGCGAGGAACTTAGCGGAATCCAGATATCCACATGCAGAGGCGACACACTCCCACCATCATCACGGACATCCTTGTCATCAAAAGCTTCAAGACTCATTTTGGATAAGGCGTCAGGAACCACATTTGAGAACCTTTTCTATATTCAATATTGAAATTGAATCCTTGTAATTGGTGACTCCGCCACGCAAGCCTTCCAGATAAGTCTCTCTGCTCCATTAACCATTTCAAGCTAGAATGGTCCGTGATGATAGTAAAGGTGTAGCCCTACACATATGGCCTGAATTATTTCACGCTCAAAACTGCCGCCTAGCATCACTCTAGCTCGATAACACTGTTGAGCAGAATTAAGCTTGTGACTATAGTAGGCTATTGGATTTTCACCTTCGGTCGATTTTTGGAACAATACACTTCCTGTACCATTCGAACTCACGTCGCACTGAATAAAAAATGGGCGCACAAAATCCGGATTGCGTAATACAGGTGCCTACGTTAATGCTTCTTTGACCTGGTTAAATGCCTCATTTGCGACCTCACCCCAAGATAACTATTGGTTATTTTTTAATAGGTCAGTTAGAGGAGCTGTAATTGAAGCATCATGTATAACTGGTACGGAATCACCATATGCATCATGTAACAGTTTGTTTGGCCTGGAGAATGTACGCGAACAAAAGTGAAAAAAAAATAAAATAATTAAACAACAATAACAACAACAAAAAAAAACATCCATTATGAACCGGAACGAGAACGAAATTTACTCGGAATTCATTCTCCAAGCCACACAAATGCTATAGAAATTTGGGTTCACACAGGGACTAATCAGCGGTCGTTGCCGGCTAAGCTTCAGGGTTTTGGGCGTGGTATTTGAAAAGTATGTGTGAGCCAATGGTAACCGCGGGGAAAGGAAACGATGCCAACTACCTACCTATCTCTGACCGAAATACTTACCCTAACCCATCCTCACGATGCTGTTAATTTATTTTCTCATTGCACTATTATAACTTCACACGTCACAAAAAAAAAATCAACAAAGCGAAAGCGAAAATAGAAAACAGAAGAAAACAGAATTATGTATAATCGTTATCATGAAATCGTTAACAGTATATTTATTTTAAACAAAAAAAAAATCCACGAAGCAATAAACAATAACAAATTCAAAAAAAATTGAAAGAAAAAATGGTTAGAACGAAAAGAAAATACCTAAGCCCCTACTAACTAATTAAAAAAAAATTTCAAAAAAAAATTATACAAAAATAAATTTTATAAAAAACACAAAAAAATTTAGTCAGTTTATGGCTGATAACAATCAAAAAAAATTTAAAAAAATATTTGGTACCTCCATTCGTGGTGATGATGATGTTGATGGTCGATGTTGCGTGATGTGACGTCACAAGCAAATTATTATTACTGTTTTTGTTTTATGGACCACTATTCAATATAATAATATTTTTTTTTCTAAATCACACCCAACAAAACATAAACAGACGGTATTTTCTTATGTTTATTTTTGCTTCTATCGATAATTAATTTAATTTTCGATCATATTCGGCCATATGCCATGTAATTAAATAATTTTTGGTTTAGGATCGTTTTTGTTTTTGCACGCCCGCACTTTTTCACTCACAAAGCACTTGGGTCCGTTATTGTTTTAATATTTAAATAGTGTAATGTCCAACATTCTGTGTTATAATAGTTTTTTTTTTTTGTTGTTGTTGTAAGCACACACTTTAACACACTTTTGCACAGAAATGTAGGTCCAATTATATTTTTTTACGATATGTGATATTAAATGATTTTTTTTTCACTAGTTTATTAATTTAACTTATTTATATAAAATTATTAAGTTCCAATTTTCGCTTTTATAATTTATATAGAATTAATATTATTTATATACATATCTACTATTATTTATATACTCTTTATTTTCCAATTCTTTGGAATCAAATTCGTAAAACCACTTTTCATTTAAATTTTTTTTTTCAGTACAAAAACTCGCACGATCACTTGATCACAAAATTCTAAAATTGACTGTCCCACCCGCACTTCTAGTCGGCCTTTTTATATTTTTTTTTCTTTCAAAGCCCGCCAAAATTTTTCGCGGTACTTTTAACAGGGTTCAAAAAAAAGTTGCAAATCATTTCCCATAAAAAATATAATAAATATAATTTGGGACGATAGAGGTGCCATCTATTTACACGTATTCAACTCATTGCAATATTACGCCGATAAGACAAAAAAATTAAAAAAAAATATTCGACCGCTGAATATCGATTAGCGCGCATTTAGGGGCTATTCGCATTATTACAACTGCAACATTCGAAAATTACTCAAACGAATATCATTATTGTACAGTGCACGTATGCACTGTTACAATCAATCTACACAATGTCTGAGGAGCATTGCACAGACCGAAGGGCATCACTGTGAACTGATAAAGGGGTCGGCCCAGAACGCTGACCGCAGTTTTATCACGTCTATATGCGTCTTTAGTTGTTACCTCGTTGACCTTCCAGGTGTCAAGGCAAAGCCTCACCTTACCATTGCCCTTGCGAACAACAGCAATCGGTGAGGACCATGCGCTTTGACTCTCCTTTATCACTTCCAGCGCCAACATCCTAACCAACTCCTTTGTATATCTCAGCTTGTACTGGCGGGGATACGGGGTAGTATCTATGTTTCACGGGTTTTGCATCTACTTCTAAGTTGATCTACTAAGTTGATTGCCCTCGTTTTGGATAATTCTGGGTATTATTGTGTCGGTTATTCGACCCTTAAAGCACAAAGAGTATTGCGGTACTCATATGGAGAAAGGTCTATAATTCGATTTGCGAAGAAGAATCGATTTGGGAACCTATGCTTGAATATTTCTAGGGTCATAATTCGTCCTTTTAGGACAGTTGGCATAGTCATTTACCGTGTAACCGATTTCTTTATAATTATGTCTTGTATAATCGGAATGATCGAGATCTATTTCTTGAACTTGTCTAAATACACGTCTCTCAGATTTTTTAATATTTAATCTCTTCCAGGTATTCTTTATTTCAAGGCATTGATGTACCAATTCTGATACCACCGTAATATGTCTTCCCGCAATTTTTGATTGTAGGGATGAAATCTAAGAAAGTTTCACCAGACTTTTGCTTGATAAATGAAATTGACTGATGAATTTCTGCATCATTTCTGCGGTTTTTAAATCTTTCCAAAATCTCTTGCTTTAAAGTTGCCCAATCAACATTGCCACTACGTTCAAGGAAAGACCAATACCACTCGAGTGCACTTTTTCTTAGATTCAAATGCAAATCATTGATTAAGTTCTCGAAAAAATTTTTATTTGCGTTTGAAAGACGCTCGACTCGGTATAAAAATCGCTCAACTGCGGGCCCACTAGGTAAGCCGTCGAAAGTAATATTCCATTTGTGTATTCCCATTATTGAGGCGTCAACCTTACTATTCAGATTGCCCTGAGGTGCAGATTTGGAAGTATCCTTATGTTAACCGCCTCGTTGCTGCGAATGGCCCTGACTATCTTTTAAGGAATCTTTGTCGTCTGTGACATGAAAATGGGTTTTGTGGAACTACAGTATTTTTAGTCAATTCTGATCCCTGATTGTTTTCCGCCGAAAAACTAGTAAAATTAGTTTTAAATTTATTTTCAAAATTATCATAATCGGAAGAATCAGAACAATCCGTAATTACTGGGCTGTGAGGATGCGCGTCTGATACAGCTTCAAAAATTGATTTTTCAAAGTCATCAACCGATACTTTTGATTCGAGTAAGGATCGAATTAGTGTACTCGAAATTGCAAGTTTGGTCCTACGTTCGTCAAGAGTAACCTCCGATATTTCTTGCACTTGAGGTTTGAGATTTTTCAGTTTTTCGGATCAAATGGTTAATTACCTCTGAGGAGATTTTCTCGTAACCAAATCGGTTTTTAACGGAGCATGCTTATTATATTCATTCTATAACTTAAATGCTGATGTTAGACTATCTAGCTGTTCAATTACTGAACCCGAAATACCCCTAACCAAACACTCAATCACAGTTTCATCAAATAAAAAACAATATCGGATGAATAAATTTGAAATCACGAGAATGTGAAAACAAAAATGGTATATTTGTGGAATTATTGCCACTATGGGACACATTTTTCGGTCTGTATTATGCGAGAATATTGGAACGAGTGTCTCGCATGCATAAAACTTACTCAAATGTCGCCAATTAATAAGAGTAAAGATTCTAATTCGACATTAACATACATACATTAACAAACCCTAACTACCAACGAGTTCAGTGATATGGAAAGCACCCCTCCGCAATAATCAGGAAATGATATTTAAAACCAAAAACATTAAATATTTCAAATTGCAACGCATCAGCAAAAAATACTACATTTTGCAGACTTATACAGACTCAGCATATTTTTGCTTTGTTTATAGTAAGTTACTATTCATTAAGCGTTTTATTCAAGACTACTTCACATTC
Organism: Nephrotoma flavescens; assembly: GCA_932526605.1. Taxonomy (NCBI): domain Eukaryota; kingdom Metazoa; phylum Arthropoda; class Insecta; order Diptera; family Tipulidae; genus Nephrotoma; species Nephrotoma flavescens. The sequence continues at coordinate 38,653,860 of OW052220.1, forward strand.
AGATAGATAACGTATCGTCTTATCATATTTGTGTTTGTTGATTTTAAATTAAATAACTTACTCAATAAATTAGCATTCTCTCTTTCAGTACACAAATCAAGCCGATATCTCACACAATCTATAATTTGTTCAAGCATAGCCGATTTCAAATTCAATGTCATTACTCATTACTTTACTACTTTAGTGCAGTTTTGATATTTAAACTAATCGGACGTAAATTGCGGAAAACATGGAGTGTAATTTGTGTAATACCATTTTGGTATTAATATTGGGTGTAGTCACCCTCGCCTATTATTACATTCGCAAAAGCTACACATATTTCGAGAAACGTGGAATTTTATACGCCAAACCAACGTTTCCATTTGGCAGCCTAAAAGGTGTTGGTACCAAAACACATTCAGCCTTGGTTTTTAAAAAAATTTACGATACGTTCGTGGGTAAGGATATCCTTTGCGGATTATTCTTTTTTGTGAAACCACTTTATATGATACTCGATCCAGAATTATCGAAACATATTTTGGTGAAAGATTTTAATTATTTCCATGATCGCGGGATTTACCATAACGAGGAAAATGATCCACTCTCGGCGCATATGTTCGCACTTACCGGACAAAAATGGAAGAATTTACGGGGAAAATTATCGCCAACATTTACATCGGGCAAAATGAAAATGATGTATGACACTGTGCTAAAATGTGCCGAACAATTGGAACAACATTTGGAACCGATTGCGAAAAATAACGAGATGCTCGAGATTAAAGATGTACTCGGCCGTTTCTCAACCGATGTGATTGGAAATTGTGCGTTTGGAATCGATTGTAACTCACTTAAAAATCCGGATGCGGAATTTCGATACTATGGCCGTAAAGTTTTCGAGCCGCCACCACTACAACAACTTAAAGGTTTGTTTGCCTCGTCGTTTCCGGCAATAGCAGAGAAGCTTCGATTTATTGTTATTGAAAAGTCGGTGTCCAAATTTTTTATGAGGATAGTGAGAGAGAATTTAGCATTCCGTAAAAATAATCCAGTTGAACGGAAAGATTTTATGAAACTACTAATGGAATTAGAAAGTGAGGATGGTAAATCGAGCCTGGATAAATTGAATTTTAATGAAATTGCGGCACAGTGCTTCCTATTCTTTTTGGCCGGATTTGAAACATCGTCGAGTACAATGTCCTACTGTTTGCTGGAGTTGGCCAAGAATCCCGATGTGCAGGACAAAGTCCGTGCCGATATTGAGAAAATTACAAAAAAATACGATGGTAAAGTGACGTACGAGAGTATTTTGGAAATGGATTATTTGGATAACGCAATTAATGGTAAATATATAGTGTGGTAGAAGATCCAATAAAATTTTCTGATGCCTTAATTCATTTTATTTTAGAAAGTCTTCGTAAATTCCCTGCCGTCGATATTTTAGTTCGTTGCGCCGTTGATGATTACAAAGTACCAAATTCAAATTATGTGATTGAAAAAGGGCATTTTGTTTTGGTGCCAGTCTACGGAATGCATAAAAATCCTGATATTTTTCCAGATCCGGAAAAATTTGATCCCGATCGTTTTCTATCTGAGAATAAAGGTGACCGTCATCCATTTACATTCCTACCGTTTGGTGAAGGGCCGCATAATTGTATTGGTATGCGTTTTGGAATGATGCAAACGCGTTTGGGATTGATACACGTGTTACGAAAATACCGTGTGCTTGTGTGTGACAAAACAGCAATGAACATTGAATTTTCACCGAGTGCTCCAATTATGAGCTTGAAAGATGGGACGTGGGTGCGTTTACAAAAATTATAATTTTTTTTTTGTATAAAGAATAAAGTTTTAATATTTATTTAGTTTGTGTTTTCTCTCTTTTCTGTTCTTCGCCACTTTTCAATTACTGCATATCGATTTTGTCTCGAAATGTGTGAAACGAAATGAGTGTAACGGGAGACATATAGTAGTAGCTTGTGTTAGTTTCGTGCGTAGGATTGTTTTACTGCACATGCAAGTCACGTGTCATTCTTTTTTTGTTTATTCATATTAACCCTTTGAGTGCCAACATGGTTTCGGCTAGTGTATTGAGGAGCACGATCACACTTCTTGGCACTCAAAGGGTTAACCATTGTAAACGCTATATTTTTGTGTTGTTTAAGTATTTTCGATTGTTTTTGTAGTTAACATTTTATTTTGAAAATTTATAAAATTTTGTTAATCTTTATATATATAATTCTTCTGTACGTGTGTTTGTAATTGATCTCCTCCTGAACGACTAAACTGATTTTAATGAAATTTTGGGTGTGTGTTTGAGTGAGCCTCTGGATGGTTTAGATTTACAATTGGACTCGGTAGGTGGCACTGCATTCGGGTTCTAGGAAAATTTTATTTTGTTTTTGGACAAATTTTTTTTTTGTATAGATTTCTCTCATATCCAAACATATAACCCCAAAATTTCAGCGCCCCTCCTCCTCACCACCCCCAATATTTTATAAAATGATAAAAAACGTGATGAATTTTGACGTACGTATCAATGCGCAACCCACTTGCGTCGTAGCTTGGGGTTATTTTGATATTTCAACCTCGGTTCGCTGTGTTTCGATTCTCCATGTATCATATTTGCGTGCATATTGAATGTATTATTCATCGCGACTCATATTGAAATAACGTTTTAGATCATAAATGAAGTGTATTTAAACACTTAAATTGAAAAAAAAAGTGTAAGGTGCAATGTTGAATTGAATACCATATATCTTCAATGAATTACAATTATTTATATATACATGTGCATTCAATGCCAATCAATCTAACCTACACTTCTGCATCTCATTTGGACCGCTGTTCAAGATCCCAATATTTGTTTTTTTTTGTCACAAATATATTACGAGGCATTAATATAGATTGAAGATCGAATATGCAAAAGACAAAAAAGAAGATCGAATATGACAAAACATTCCTCATATTGCGTTGGCAATTGCTTCATCTGACATTTGCTTGATGGTGGAAGGACTGCCCATTCAGCACTCAAGTTGCCTTTCATCGTTCACACAAATCCATACGGAATGTAAAACATATAGAAGAATTTCGGTATGGCTAAAGTTTTGCAAAAATGCAAAATTATTATCTGCAATGAATGTACTATGACTCACAAGCATTCACATGAACCTCTCGATAAACCGATGAAAGATCTCAACGATATAATAGCAGACTTTCCACAGTTTCGCAGACTAACCAACGCCGAAATTACCGAAACCTAATAAAGCCTCTACCAAAATGCTAGATTTATCACCTAATCCTTCTGATTCCAGATCAGATAGCATTAATCCAGAAGGAATGTGTGCACATCGGCCAAAGAGTGCTAAAGAGATATGCATCACACCTTTTATTTTCAAAAAAGGTAACAAGGAAATATTCAAAACAATTATTTAAAACTAAAACCACCCAAACCAAAGTAAAATCGCTCAATACAAATAAATCGAGTTTATCAAAAGTTATGAATGACCAAAAAATGTTACTACTGGCAAATGGATTCGCTTACGTAAATCAGGACAAAATATGTGTACGGATAACACAAACGTGCGCGTTTCACTCTTTCGCACATATATTTTATACAACGGCAGTTGATTCTCAATTTTACAGAATTTTATTCGAATCTTTGAATGAATCATCTTATTTTATTTTCATTTTAAATTTAGTTAATAATGGAATAAAGCGCGATTCGTATATAGCAAGGAGTACAATATTAATGGATTGTTTTTCAAGTTCAATAACAAGAACAAATTCCGAAATAAACCTTTCCGCTATTTGCAACATTCTGGAACTAGTAAAACAACTTAATATTCCATCGATTAGTGCCCCCACTAATCGATCGAAATTTCCCACTTGAGCATAGATTATTTTGAATTTTCCGATCAAAAATTTAAAAATATTGAAAAAAGAATTCGGTTACCACATGTCAATTGTCCTAATTGCAAAACTCGTATAAAGCAAAAAAAAGCTAATATCTAATGCTTGTATTATAATAGTAGACGTGGAACCGTTAAATAGTTATATTATTTATCATACAAAATTAAATGACATTCAACAGGGGCTAACTATTTTGGAGGACACTGTTTATTTAAAAGGAACTATAAACTCTTGCATAAAAAGACTCAATGGCCGGTGGGAATCTCATGACGATTTACATAAGTTTATAACTGAAATTAAACCTGATCGCGGAATGAATCCATCGTTGCTGATTTATACGAAAAATTAAGCAACAATATAAAATCAAGCTATTTTACGAACACTATTAAATTATATAGAAATAAAATTAAAACTATTGTAAACATCATTTAAACAGGCAACTTTTTTATCTCTTCCAACAATTTACACTTGTACTTACCTAATTTATAAATTAAATTCAACTTCAGATGTGCCACAACCATATTATCAACCGCTTCTTTCAACTCATTCCAACAAATAAAGTCAAATTTAAACGCGCAATAGCCTTATTACCTGCCACCACCCTACCCACCAGATATAAACCCTACACAATGGCCTCCGATTACCATATAGAATCCGTCACAACAACGACCTACAAAACTCAACACGGACATCGCCTTAAAAATGAGAATATGGAACGTGATTCTCCTTTTACCACCTTAGAGATCTCAAAACCCCTTCGAACCAGGCAAAGATTTACACGTTAGGTTTATCTGCTTCAGCCCTATCACTTATATGTATGAAAGAGCGAGAGAGCTGAATATCATTAGAAAGAGACAAAATTCACTTCTTATTTGAAAACACATGGCGAGCATTTCATCTCTTTCTAATATCGTAGAGCTATCTCTTTCAACAATGTGTAAACAGTGTAAAAACTAACGCATGCAATTCTCTACAATATTCTTATTGGATTCGTATACATATTGCTGTTATTTTTTTGTTAGAAACTTCACACTCATAATATATTAGTGCTGAGGAAAGGAATTAAGCACCATAACAATTAAACCCATTCGCCCGGATCCCGTTTTTTTTGGTACTGTATGGCATCATACAAATGACACAAGTACGAACAAAATAAAAATAGAAATACAAAGACATATTTGTGTATTATACACTGTGTACGTATTCGATTTTGTTTGCTTCACTCAGACAAAATCGATATACTGGTTTCTACTTCAACCCTACTCGTAGCTTCATCGTATCATTTCACGACTACCCTGAACCTATTAAAAAATGTCAAAAATATTTAATACCTAGCTTGAAAATGTCAAAAATGTTTAATACCTAGCTTGAAAATGTCAAAAATGTTTAATACCTAGCTTGATCGTGTTTATATGTAATTGAGAACATTTTAAATCGATGCAGTGGCTTCGGAAGTGATCGACAAGCAACTCATTATAAACTACCTAAGAAGAAAACGACGCCTACTTAATACAACAGTAAATAGCATGCAATGCACAGTAAAAATAAAAAAAATTGTCAAACATTTTCAAAGATTAGAGTAGATTCCGATTTGTGACTCTACCTAAATGTTTGCAAAGTCTATTGCACTTGCCTCACCAGCCCTACAAAAATTACATGGGTCTTATGCAGTAGGAAATAAAACTTCCTTGAAAATGGATTCAATATTATGAACACCGAGTTCAGTAAAAAATTTGACAGTCAGAGCTCTTAATTGTCCATCTCAATATTTATTATATGTATGCGTGAATTAACATTTGAAAGGGCCTGTTCTCCGGGTTAGGGGCTGCTGAAGTAGTCGTAAGCGAGTTGAGCAGCAGCCTGACAGGTTTCTCTCATAACCACTGCCAAGTTAAGAAAATTACACAAAGAATTAACCATATAAACTTGAGGATTCATCATATGACCTCGGAAATCATACATGGATAATGCTTTATAAATTTAATCATGGAACGTGGTCAATATTTTAAGGCCTAGAGATCGCAAAGTGCTGTCGATACAAAAGCTAGGTGATACTACAGCGGCTATCAGAATCAGGAAGAATTTGGACCTTTAATCTGTCGATGCGTAAAGCAAATTATCATCAAATTCCGCCATATGCCGATGACACGCGCGGTCCGACTACCGCAAATAAAACAGATGATGCGAAAGATCCATTCTCTAGGACGATTTGGAGGAGGTCAAAAATAACATGCCGCAACACGACATTAAAATCATTTAATGGTGACTACTATAATGCAAAAGTCGAGAGCGGTGCACAAAGCACATCGCATATCGGTCCTAACAGCTCACACCACACGGGAGTAATAACGTAAAATTTAGTTGTGTCAACTATTCTGAAGTACATTCACACGTAGATCTTACATAAGTGCCGACATGAATAGCGAAGCGATCCCATTCTTGTCGTTTGTATACTTGCCAGACTCATACTTCTCGCCTAAAATTCCTGACTATCAGTGTTATTTCATCCTAACTGATCAAACACTGATCAGTGCTTCATTGCTCTTCCAATGAGGATGATTTTAGAAAAAAAATTGGGAGTACAGGTATGTACAGGCACAGTACAGTATCAACATCGAGAGGCCTCTGGGTCGCTCTCATTTATTTGCTAATTCAAGAGAAACTCGTATGAAGTGAACAAGGTTAAAACAAAATGCTTACCAACATCTTGGAGTTCTCAATTCCAGGATCAACCACCAGCCGCAGTCCGCCGTAGAGGAAACCCTCATCTGCGCTAGGGAGACGACGTCCAACAACACCTACGCATAATATGATGCCAAAACTAATCAGATGATGAAAAATCCCTGTTGGATCCCGCTATCGAGACCCAGTACCTGCCGATCTAAACACTGGAGCTTTAACCGTTATGTAGTCAGTTCGGTCGGTAACTTGGTCTAAAGCCGGAGTTAAAATACTGAACGAAAGATTGTGCAATGGTTAACGATGCTAACAAAAATTTAACGAAATAGGTTTCGATGCATCACTCATGACTGTCGACATTTAAATAAAAATTTGTTAATCTCGATTTTCGCTTTTCAAAAATAGTCTAAAACTCTTTAAGAATACCGGTTGTCAATTTCATCGAATAGCTATCGACCCTTTTGGCTTGATTGAATTTGATTGAATTTCACGCGTGATTGAATTTCACACTGTTCTTAATAAGTACCGAATTACCATGAAAGTAGTTCGGATAGCGAATCGTGCTCGAACCAGAATTTGGCTAGAATAAATTTTGATCTATAATTGAACAACTACATAGTTACTTGCGTCTGTAGCTGCTACTAAATTTAAGGTGAATTCTGACTTAAGAAATTTTAAACTGTTGAACCACATCTTCAGTAAAAGCAGTCTACTTGAACTTTGGAACTAGTGATAGTGGAAAAATGTCTCTGACTTTTCATTTTTTAAAAATAAAATTGTACTCGTCATTTTTGATTTTATTTGCACTAGAAAAAGTGGAGAGGTCGAAGGACTAGCGAGATTATCTATTAAAACTCTCCGCTTTTATCTTAGCTTATTTCTTTTATTTTCTTAAATATATTCTATAGAATATATGTTTTTGACATTGAGAAAAGAATTGGACGAAATCACGAATATTCTACGAGATTTTCCCATTAAACTTTTCCTGCAGTAACTAGAAAAATTAAATTTGTTTTAAAGTGAAGAACATGCGCCAGAGATTTGGAAGAATTTGTACTTGATTATTAGAAGTTAGCTCTTCCAATATCGCTCTATTATAGACTAAGGCCTAAGCGTCCGCACACATCAGAATATAAACTATTCCTTCCAGTGTTAGTCGTTCCATTTGTACAAAAGCCATTTCCATTCACTATTACGGAATTCAAATTGATCAAAATAAACTTAATGCTGATTGTGTATTCTTCTCGTTTATAAAAAAAATGAGTGATACTAACTCTTCACTTTCAATCTACTGAACCTGAGTGATGCTATCCTCTTTTGGAATATATCCAAAATGTGCTGGTCAAGAAAATTATTTAGAAACAATAGACAGTAGAATTAGAACAATTAGATCAGCACTATTTGGGTAAAGGTTTCTTCATTTTAAAATTGCAAATGCCGACAGCTTCAAGAAGCTACCGTCAGCGACAACGAGCTAATTTATTAAAAATTAATATTATGGACAAGTTACGGATCTCAGCACTGGTACTAAAAGTTTGGAGAAACTGCAAAACACATTAATAAAAACATTACTCAACAATCTGAAAATTAGAATTCATAAACGGCCCTTCCACTATTTAGGACTCTATTAAAGTTAGCCGATAGTTTCCAGCAGAAAGTAAAAATATCGATAATGCAGATAGTGTCTTTGCTATCTCAGCCGAAAATATAATATGAAATGTCAAATATTAATATGCTTCAGCCAAAAGTTTTCAGCCGAATATTTTTCAGCCGAAAGTATTTCGTTATACCAAAAATATTTGTTTTCTACAAAAAAAAAATCAAAACATTAAACTATATTTTAAATAGCACTTTTAATTGTTTAAAAATTCATTTTCCAATACGGAAACTCGTATATAAAATATATCGCACACACAAAATTTGAAAATGTCTAAAAATTGACCGTTTAAAGTGTCATGGTTGGAAATAGATTCAAATGAAAGGTTTAAATGATGCTCACACCTGGAAAAAATTTCAGGTCAATTTTCATGTGAGGAGCTCGGAAAAGCTCGATTGAATATATTTTACACACAAAATTTAAAAATTTTAAAGTGTCATGGTTGGAAATAGATTCAAAGGAAAGGTCTAAATGATGCTCACACCTGCAAAAAAATTCAGGTCAATTTCCATGCGGGGAGCCTTTCATATATATTCAATCGAGTTTTCCCGAGCTCCCCACAGGGAAATTGACCTGAATCTTTTTGCAGGTGTGAGCATCATTTAGACCTTTCATTTGAATCTATTTCTAACCATGACACTTTAAACGGTCAATTTTTAGATATTTTCAAATTTTGTGTGTGCGATATATTTTATATACGACTTTCCGTATTGGAAAATGAATTTTTAAACAACTAAAAGTGCTATTTAAAATATAGTTTAATGTTTTGATTTTTTTTTTGTAGAAAACAAATATTTTTGGTATAAAGCAATACTTTCGGCTGAAAAATATTCGGCTGAAAACTTTTGGCTGAAGCATATTAATATTTGACATTTCATATTATATTTTCGGCTGAGATAGCAAAGACACTATCTGCATTGTCGATTTTTTTTACTTTCGACTGGAAACTATGGGTTAACTTTAATAGTATCTATTTACGAGGTTTTCTAGTGAACCCAGGTTCATTTTTCTATTTCTTTTTCTCAACTCATACGATTTTGATAAATATTGCGGAGGGGGAGTTTTCTTATAGCAGGAATCAATTTTGATGGGTCCTGATTTTGGAAAAATTCGTTTGGATGGGCCGATCCGCGTGTTTAAATTTGTTTTTTTTTACTCACACGAGGTCCACGAAAATTAGTGCAGAGAGCCGTCCGGTGGGGCACGGGTAACTTGCTTAATTTTTTCGGGTTGCACGATTTTTATAAAAATTTTCGAGTACCAAAAACCTGTTGAGACCAATCTCGGAATTCGTGAAAATTAATTTTGGGGGCCATCCAGTGATATGGCCTTCAATCTTTTAATAATTTTCTTCGCTCCAACGATTTAAAAAATTGCGGTGATACGGATCTCATCTACAAATAAAAGTTGGCTCGGACTTTTGATAAATAGAGAGGATTTTCGAGTGCCAGCAATCGATTATACAAGGAGTTCTGAATTCTGGATAATTCATTCAGATGTCCTCCGCATGAGTTGTCACGTTGCACAATGTTGCGGAATATTGCATGATGTTGCACCATATTGTGGGATGTTGCACTTGTTGAGGGATGTTGTGTTATATTCCACTATGTTGCGTCGTATTGGTTTGCGGCCTTTTTTTAACATTTTATTTGGCTTCGTCGATTTTGATAAAACTTGTTAGAACACCAATCACTTTCGTATGCAGGCATGGAAATAGTACAAGGAATTCTGATTTCTAGTCCTTCAGATGGATTGTCATGTTGCACCATAATGCATGGCATTTCATCTTGTTGCATCATGTTGTATGATAATGTACCAGTTTGCTTGGTGTTTCATTTTATTGATTGATCTTGTGCATGGATGTTGAACTGTGCTGTGTCGTGTTGCACAATGTTGCAAATGTTACATCATTTTATTGGATGTTGCTAGATATTGACCATGTGCCATCATAAGTGTATGTTGCACCCTGTTGACGATGTTGCAATAAGTTGTGAGATGTTATACCACGTTGCATCATGTTGCATCGATTAAATATCTTGCGTTATATTCCATCATATTGCGGAATGTTGAACGACCTCTGAAAATGTGGTTTGTTATGAGTAACATTAATGATTTGCAGGATTCGCTATCCAATTAATGGTTTGACTTTGGTCTACTTTTTACACCTCAAACGATTTTGGCGCCGTCATTTTTCAGATCGAATGACTTTTATAAAAATTTACTCAGGGTGAGGTTTTCGATTTGGACGATTTTCCTGTTTTTTTATTGAAAAAAGATATTTTTTAGTATTTTGAGGGGCTCCGGTTTACAAGTTATGTTCTGTCTTATTCCACAATATAACTAGGTCATTTTTCATTCGAAGAGGATGGAAAATGGGCTTTAATATAAATTTTGAACGTGCCTCCTCTAAATGTTGATTTTAAAAAATTTGTAAATTAAATACGACGAAGACTTTTCTCAAACGAATAGTATGGAACTCGGTTGGTACTATGAAAATGTCCAAATTGATTGAAACAAAGAGGCGGAAATCTGTAGGTCGGAGGTGGTGATAGCTTTATCGTATTTTGCAAATATTTACGAACGTATTTACGAAAAATCTAGTAAACAAAAATTTAGAAAATTAAATTTAGATAGAAAATAGTTTTTGTTGATTTTCTGGTAGTTAAGCGGAAATAACGAGTTTTAATAAAAAAAAAACTGTTTGTTCGAGCCAAATTATAAGACAAGGCACACGAGCGGCACAATTCACCAAGAGTAAATATTCATGACGGCATCACACATAACACAAACATCGTCTGTTGGCTTTATAATTCATATGATCTTTATTTACATATACAAATAAAATATTGGGAAAATAAGCGATATAACTACACGAAATTATTGTTTAAATCATAAACTTTTTGAAGGTCAAACTAATTTAGAGAAACACCATCTATAGACGTACAAATTTTGATGGCAATAATCTTAATCTTGCCAGAACCGGTTTAGAAATATGACTTCATAAAATGCTTGTATATTTCATAGTACAAGGCAATTTTTAGCATCGTCAGCTTTTCAAGTATATCAATTTGTGTGAGCTGTTCTAACACTGTAGATTTTGCTAAATCTCAAGTTTATTCTTATAAATTCGGCTTTCATATTTATTGTATTTGTTGGTTAGTATCAAAGTTCGTAACAAAAGAAACATTTACAAAAACAAAAATGATTGTTACCTCATTCCAAATTGTGTATTCAAAAAACGTAACGCTTTATAAAGTGGTGAAGAAAAGTAACTTAGTAACAATTCTATAATTTTTGTAATCGCAACCACACTCCATTTTTCAGTGAAAAAGTTGGCAAATTCGGTGCCAATTCAATATTCATTGCAGTTTTATCACAAGCAACAACTTTATATTTTCGTAACACGTGTATTAATCCCAAACGCATTTGCATCATTCCAAAACGCATACCAATGCAGTTACGGGGACCCTCACCAAAAGGTAGGAACGTAAATGGATGCTGATTTTCTTTGTTTTCAGGTAAAAAACGGTCGGGATTAAACTTTTCCGGATTTGGATAAATATCAGGATTCATTTGCATCCCGTACACCGGAATCAAAACAAAATGTCCTTTCTTGATTATATGATTTGTGTTTGGTACTTTGTAATCATCGATGGAGATCCGGAGTAGGGAGTCGACTACAGGAAATTTACGTAGAGTTTCTGAAAGAAAATTAACAACTCAAAATAAAAATATTAAGCATATAACGCATTAAGCTACGCACCATTAATGGTGTTATCCAAATAATCCATTTCCAACATGCTTTCGTACGTCACTTTACCACCATGCTTTTTCGTAATTTTCTCAATATTGTCACGAACTTTTTCCTGAATATCGGGATTCTTGGCCAATTCCAGCAAACAAAACGACATCGTGCTCGACGCTGATCCAGATCCGGCCAAAAAGAAAAAGAAACACTGTGCCGCAATTTCATTGAAAGTCAATTTATCAACACTCGATATATCACCCTCGCCTTCTAATTCCATCAATAATTTCATAAAATCTTTCCGTTCACTTGGATTCTTTTTACGAAACACTAATGTTTCTCTCACTATGTTCAAAAAAAAATTTGAAACTGATTTTTCAGTTATACGTAGACCAAGTTTGCGCGCAATACCCGGAAAACATGAGGCAAATATAACTTTAAGTTGTAGTAGTGGCGGTGGCTTGTACGCTTTGCAGCAATAGTAACGAAATTCAGCATCTGGATTTTTAAGCGAATTACAAGCAATGCCGAACGCACAATTTCCAATCACATCGGTTGAAAAACGGCCGAGTACATCCTTAATCTCGAGCATTTCGTTGTTTTTTGCAATCGGTTCCAAATGTTGTTCCAATTGTTCGGCACACTGCAAAACTGTGTCGTACATCATTTTCATTTTACCCGATGTGAATGTCGGTGTTAATTTTCCTCGTAAATTCTTCCACTTTTGTCCCTCGAGCGCGAACATATTCGCCGTGAGTGGATCAACCTCCTCGTTGTAGTAAGCACCATGATCATGGAAATAATTAAAATCTTTAACCAAAACATGTTTCGATAATTCCGGATCGAGTATCATGTAAAGTGGTTTTATGAAAAAATACAGTCCACACATAACATCTTTGCCAACAAAATTATCGTAAATTTTTTTAAAAATCGCTGATGGATGATGTTTTGTACCAATACCTTTTAAACTGCCAAACGGAAATATTGGTTTATCGTATAAAATTCCCCGATCTTGAAAATACGCATACCGCTTTCGTACATAATAATACGTGAATGCAATTAAACCGAGCACTAGTACCAAAATGGTATTACACAAACCACATTCCATTTTTGCGTAATGTTTGACTGTCCCACTAGTTTGAAACACAAAATTATACTAAAGTGTGGTGTTGAACTTAGAACTTAACAAAGCTAAACTACGAAAATGTTTATTTACAAGCGATGAGCCATTCTTGACATTTTCGAAGAGAGAAAGTGCTAATTATTTTAAACAACAGTTAAAAGCAGAGATTACCCTACCGGAAAATTTTCATCAGGTCTCAAACATAGTAAAGCAAAAACTCTCACTAACATTGACAAATCTTCAGATTTTATTTCATTGTGTCTCCAAATTTTTGTGTAAATCAAGCAAATGATGACAACATAAGCGAACTTTTCGATGATATTCGAATTCGTTGTGATTATTTTTCTCTCCGTGAGAAATTAACATTATGATTAGAACGTGCTGCTGAATAAACTAACGAACTAATGTTCATAAAAATCATTAGTGCAGAGACTTTTCCTAACGGTAAAATCCAGTTGCGCTCAGAGAAACCATTTAATTTTTAAAACATGTTATTCTAGTAAAATTTTTAGAAGTGATTAAACACACAATTTTAATTTCCTCCTTGTACCTAATTCAATATGTGTACCTGAACTAAAATTAGCTTATAAAAGTGTAAACGTGAGTTATTTTAATAATTTTAAAATAAATTATCTAATCTTAATTATTTAAGATCATAAAAACCCACTACTTACACGAATTTCCGTTTCATAAGATCTGCCTCGAAGAAAGTACGCCATCGATGAGTTCATCGATTATCTTCCAGTAGGGTAGATATAAGAATTGTAAATTTTTGGATGTAAATTTATAGCGTCATAATAAACAAAGCTTGCCTAAAAATTGTTCATAGCCAATGATTGTGCAAAAAAAGAGTTCACGAATGAATTAGCGCGGTTTATTATAACAAACTACTAAAGTTTTTCGAGATCACTGATCTCTTCTAAATCACGTTTACGTTATTGACAATGCCACATCACAAAACAGTGGAAATTGAGACGTGCCTCAGAAGCTTAAGCGACCCGAAAGTGAAAGAATAAACTTGCCTTGCTATATCAAGTTCGGTGATTAAACCATTCACGGGCATGCTTTAATGGGCACTGAGATTGAGGGGAAGTTCCTGGTCACGGCCCATTTATTTTCATAGTTCATATGGTCAGAAATACCGCAGGTGTACACTTATAGCAAACGCCAACTGTCCGCAGATCAATCTCGATCAGATCGACCGCTTCTATCCACAAATTAATTTTTTGGTGCAGGCTTATCAAATTATTCGCACAAAGTTGAGGAACGTAATAATGTTGCAGCAAGTGTAGAAAACGTTCAACTTTATGCTGCCTTTTCATGAGAAAGAAATTTGTGCTACAAAAATTAATAAAAAAATTACACTGTTAAATTTGTTATGTATTTCAAAATTGGATTTTTTTATTCAAAAAAATAATTATAAAATTGAACACGATTGTTAATGTTGTGCCCTCGAATCTGGAAATATTTACAGATTCTAGCTAACATTTTTGGGAAAGTAAAGCATGGGCCTATTTTGGGTCTACTTTATAATTCATTCCGAGCAGGCAGCGCACTGTCAAAAAATACTTCGTATTTTTTTATTCAACCTGGGCTGACATGTTGTAACTATCACTATTTTCGCTTCGATGCATTTTCACTAGAATAACGGTATTTTGGAAGTAAACATTTTTTCCTTTCATGTAAATTTTTAAATTTTCATCAAAGTAGCACGGTTTTTTCGTCGAAGCGAAAATAGTGATAGTTACAACATTTCGGACCTGTGTAATTTTACTCTGCAAACTGCGTTTTTATTTGTGAACTGTGCCTACACAGTGAATACTCGGTTCTTCAAATTTTTACTCTGAAATTAATGTCAGTGTACGAAGAGTGTTCAATCAATGTTCCCAATCAGTAAAGCTGCATGACTTATTTTTTAATGGAATTAATTCAAAGTAGACGCAGCTTCATCCTTTTCTTACATTTTACACATTTGAACCCAAGTTTTATATGTTGAAGAACCTTTACATATGTATATTTTAGAAAAAAGTTGGTTGTAAATTGGAGCTCATGCTATACCGACTTCGTGCTCATCCTTGACCTAAATAACCGTAGTATTGTTTATTGTGTTTGCGAGGATTAAGTGGAGGAAAGTCGGTGCAGCCACTTCCTGTGCGTCCGTGACAGTTATGGCGGCCGTTAATCAATACAATACCCGTTGACTAACAAGGAAGGGTCTCCAGGTGTCTGGCTCCGATTTCGATGAAACTTTAATATGTTGTAGAGGAGTGGAAAATAAGTGACACGTATTTTTTTTAAGTGCTCAATCCCCTTCTAAGGGAGTAAAAACCGCCCTTGAAGTTGGGGGTAAAAAGTGACTTTCGATAATTTTCCTCAAAAAACATGAAAAAATCTGCAAGTTTTTTATTCCAAAATAGGTATTTCAGAAACTTACATTATATATTATTTTTTCAAGAATTTTGGTACTACCTAGGGGGTGAAACTACCCTTAGGAAGTGGTTGAAAAATCAAAAAAACTGAATAAAAAATCCAAATTTATGCGAAAAATTCTGGAAAAAATTTATATTACTCCATAAAAAAAAATAAGGTTGACGTGTTCGAGGGTTTTTCGAAACCACCCTTTCTCAGAGGGTTAACTACCCCTAGAGACGATTCTGGAAATTCGCTCAGGACATCTGATTTTTTCGACTGAAAGTTCTTTGTCCTCCTCAATTATGATCATTAACATAAAACTCCTTTACTCGCATTTTGATACTTCAAGCCCTGGAACGATATTCATGATAAAAATATCAATTCCGAATGAGAAACTCATTGCATTGCGTTTCGATATTTCGGAAATTCCATACAGACATGGGTAACCCATTAAAAGAGGCTGCTTAATGGAATCTTTGAACTCGTTTAATTTATTCCCGATCCCGTGACCGTATATATTTTCTAGAATTAATTTCAGAAATTTCTGAATTTCCCTCGTTTTGAATACGAATTTATATGATGTTCGGTGAGAAATTTTACAGCACGTGATACTAAAATATCGAATCAAATCAATTCAAATCCTTTAGAGTAATTTGGGGAATACCTGCCCCGCAGGGTTCCAGACATGACAATATATATTTTTTAAGTGCCGCCACTCTTTGAACACGAAAGGTACACAAGAAACCGTATTTCGTTGTTTGTTTGTGTGCACCTTCTGAACTGTAGCACCATTGGCAAATTTGCTATCTACTAAATCATGCGGGGGTTCCAGTAAGCCAGTCTTTGTCCAGTATTTCAACTTGTTCTAAACGTTACGCTAGTGTGCAAAAACTCATGAGAAGACTCTCATTCCAATCTAATTTTAGCTCCTAAAGACTTTTACATGTCGTTTATCGGTGATTATCTAACTTCAGTACTCGTGTAATGAGGAAGATAGTCGTTTGATGCCATGATTTAATATAATTGATATCATATACCTAAGGGCTACATACTTTGCTATAAATGATCTGTACCCAGGACGAAGTAGTGAATCAGTGAGATTATACGAGATGTCACTAGAAAATTCAAGAGACATTCAATGCTTATAGATAGTTTTATGATGTTTCTTGGAAAATGGTTCAAAGCCTTAGAAACTGTTTTTCGCGAGAAAACCATCAACATTCGTAAACCTACAACCGGAATACAATCCACCAGGAACAACACTGTTGACATCAGTTGTAAAAACCTCATGTAATGTATGCAAAAGAGGACACGACACATTTCCGATGAGTATTTATGAGAAAAACCAACTCGCCTCACTGCTAGAGCTCTGCAGGAACTGCCTTAAACGCAGCCACTAGACAATGAATTGCACGCTTAATTAATCATGCAATAGAAAACAATCAGTGATGTGGAAGACGACATCATCAATTACAACCAAATAAGAAAATACCACTATTTAGGCGCAATTATCGATCTATGCTCACAAGCGAGCTTTTCACAAAGACAGCTGATGGCTTAAAATTAAAAACAACTAAGACAGAGCTGAGTAGTACGGGAATTAGCGGAAATGAAAAGCAAATGATAACGGACTACAACATTATCAATAATGCCACACTTCAATTCGAAATTCGAACTGCCCATAAAAGCGTTGGTAGTAAATAAAATAACACACGAACATACACAGAAACCACTAACGGTTCAAAATTGGAGCAATCCAATATTACTACTGGCTGATCCTTGGTATAATATTCCAGCCTCATATACATTTACTCCTGGGAGCCCTCCAGACTAGGGTAGATAATGTTGGGAAAAGTAACAGCAATCTGTGTGTTAAGTAAAACCGCATTAAAACAATTGCAATTGCCGCTGAGGAAAACTCTCTATATGAAATAGAGGAAACTCTCAAAAAGGTTTGGGAGATCGAAGATTTACATCCCCCGCGAAAACAAACTTCCGAAGAAGAGAAGTGTGAACAGGAGTTCAAAAACACTTTCAAATGATCAACAGATGGCAGGTACTTGGTAATAATACCGATCAACAGTACTACTGCCACAAGGGATATAAAAACAATGGCAACTGCAAGGTTTCTGCAACTAGAGAAGCAGCAGGACCATACGGCACATAGTCATGAGATTGTGGAAGCACAAATACGTACTTACAGCAAATATAGAAAAAATGTTTCGGCAAATATAGGTTACTTGTTACGTTCAATAAAGCGTTAGAAATTCGAAACAGTTAAATTCGGTGGTTCTAATCTAAGAAAGAGTGCAAGCAACAACGAAAACCTACTAACCGATGATATGCAATGGACAGATGCATATAATGATGCTCTATTGGAAATCCAAACTCAACATCTTCGAGTTTAACAAATGAGGCCGGCCAGCACCAGTAACGATAAAAATCATGCTACAAAAACTCTGTGTTCTAGGGTTTGGTTAGGACGAACCAATCTCAGAAGAATTAGCGGAACAATGGGTCAGTTACATCAATGAATTAGTCTTGCTTAACGAACTTAAAATTACAAGGTGGACAGGATGCACAGATGGATCACTTCTAGAGGTTCACGGGTTTAGTGACGCATCGGAAGAAGCATATGCCGCTTGTGTTTATCTAAAAGTAATCACAAGAAAACATGTCAATATAAGCCATGTAGCAGCTAAAACCAGAGTAGCGCACACAAAACTGCAAGCGATCTTACCACAACTAGAGCTAAATGGATTCCTTCTAGTAGCGAAACTGCTTAAGGAAGTTAAACAAGCATTAGGAATACAACAAGACTCGACTTATGCATGGACCGACTCTACCATAGTATACTATCATGGATTAAAGGCGACATACAAAAATACAAATCCTATGCTGCAAACAGAGTGTTGGAAATCAGGAATCTGACTGAACCAAATCAATGACATCACATCAAATCAAGTGATAATCCGCAATGGCTACGAAACCACACAAGCTACCAAGTTAACGCGCAAATTGAGAATGTTTCCAATAAATGTAAAATTATCCGTCAAAGATGTAGACTAGGATAAGTAAGAGAATTGCCAAGATAGTAACAAACTTAATCAAAAGGTACAAGAAAGGATAACAGATAAATATGATTTGCACGAAGTAGAACGCAAACATGGCGCGCCTATTTTAAAGATGAAATAACGCAACTTCTAAAGATTGGGTCAGCAGACAACAAAAGTAAGCTACTGCAGCGAAGCCCATTCCTAGACCAACAAGCAATCATGCGAGTAGGCGCGGAAAACTTCAAAACTCATTATTCAATTATAGTGAAAAGCAAGCCAAAAAATGTGTTACTTGCCATAGATACCAAACCAGACAAGAAAGTGTAATCAACTGATGAGAAATCTACCTTCTTCACAAGTGCAACCATCTAGGCTGTTCACTCATACCCGAGTTGAAGTAGAGCTCACATAACATACAAGGGCTACATGGCAATTTTCGTCTGTCTTGCAACAACGGCAATTCATATACATGTAGTGACGGAATTCACTTTAGGAGAGTTCGTAGCTGCCTTCCGAAGATTCAGCGCAAGACGTGGAGTCTGTATAGCGATATGTACAGCGACAATGCAACAAATTTCATTGGAGGCAGCAACCAACTCAAAATGATGTAAAAGGCGGCAGTATAACTGATTTTAATGACACAGTGGCCGCACTACTCGCTGCAGATGGAATAACACGCCGTTTTCAGCCACGAGCATAATCTTATTGTGGTAGTCTATGGGAGGCAGGTGTGAAATCTGTGAAGACTCTTTTAAAATTTTTTTTGGGTCAAACGATACTCACGTACGAAAAGTTAACAATAGTTTTAATCCAAATACTAAAATCGAGAACTATATGCCCAATTTCTGATGATATAACAAATCTGGAAGTTTTCACCCTAGGACATTTCTTAATAGGCTCATCAATAACCATAGTCTCCGATATGAACTTAACGGATATAAATATTCACAGACTTTAAAGATGGCAGCTGCTATAAAAAAATAAACAAGAATTCAAGAAAATATGGAGTAACGAATATCTTCGGAGACTACAACACTGACCAAAGTGGTTACAGATAAAACTACAAATACAAACTGGGGACCTTGTTCTGGTGCGAGGTAGAAATGTTGATATTCACCCGGGAACAGATCCGTAGTAAGGACTCTATGGATAATATTGAAGTAAACGAAAAACCTAGGTGAATACCAAGAGGATCAACAAACTCAAAATCACTACTTGAAGCACTCTCAATATTCTGTATGCTCGGACTAGCATCATCTACTTCAAATCTTAACATAACAAGGTTTAATCAACATCGTGTTATTTATTTTGACAAAATCGGAGAAGGAAGTTTAATCAACGGGGAGTGGAAAATCATCACGTATTACCATCTTACTTAGCGTGGCTGCTGAACCCAATCTCAGAAACAACTATTTCCGAAATAAAGGCTATTGAGGCGCCATTAAACAACACAAGGAGCAGCTGGAGCTAGCGACAGTTGATGTAACCGTGCACGACTATCACATCATTATGTTGCAATATACTTGCTACTCCCAGTAAACACTTATAGGCATAGAACAAATATACTTGCAAGTTGTATAAACCCAGTAACAAACAGCTCCTCGAGGTAACCTAGAGATATCCACGAAGATCCTAGAGATATCCACGACATTACACCAATATTTTATATACCTTAAAATATTTGCAAAACCGCCGATCCCAGGGGATGCTAGGCATCCACACAGCTCTATAATATTATTGTTTCCTTCCACAAGGTTCTAGAAATTTATCAAATAGGATTTCAAATTGACATTCCCAAAAAAATGGCAAACCCAATTTAACAAATTTATTTAATTAAGTGAAAAACTAGATATGTTCAAGGTAATTTGGCCACCACTTTTTTGGAGTATTTAAGTAAATTGTGATCAAATTGGCTACGATTGATAGAAATCTGACGGGTGGGTGTTTTTCATACAAATTTTTATTAATTTTGATATTTTCTAGAAATATATAAAGAATGTTTTATTTGTTTTATCAGTCAAGTAAAACACAAAGTTTGACCACTCACAACATCACCGTAGTAAAATAAAATAAAAACCAATTATGATAAACGTTTTTCGAACAACTCTCTCAAAATGTGAAAATCGAAGCAATTAAAACTCTTGTAAAACGCTATAAAAACTTTGTGGCAATCGTAAATTTCTCTGAGGATCATAAATGCTTAACTTTTCAAGCAACTCTGCGCAATCAATCCTAGAACATAGAATGTCACGACTAAACACAGCACCAATTATTTCGCGTCTATGATATGGCCTAGACTTTGTAAATTTATTCGTAAGAGGCAATTTCGGTACGGCGCATATAACCCGCGGCATACTCCAAAATTGGCCTGACTTTGGTAACAAATTACGTAATCAATGTGTTTTTGAATGTTAGATTACTTGAAAAAATGATTCCAAGATCTGGAATATCTCACACTAGGACAACTTATTTAACACACACCAATTACAAAATATGTCAAGTTCACGCTGCAGATGATCAGCATCAATAAACGTATTAATATCGGCATAAATTTACAGATCATCTGCATATAAAAGACGTAGACCTAGCTTCCGTAAACGTAAATAAGATGCAATCCAAGCAACTGGAATGATATCGTAACCGAAGACCATAAATTTCGGTAAAAGAATTTTATGATTTAGTTTCTCAAATGGTTAAGAAAAATCGGTGTGTAAATGGCATCAATCTGCCCACGAGGTCCTACGGCATTAAATACATTGACTAGAAAAACTTAGTAACGAACTTAAATTTATATTTGTGCTGTCACCACCGAAAAAATTAGCCAAGGTGTCACAAATAATTTGAGAATCAGTGACAGATGAATTATTTATTGTAGGTTATTTTACGCCGACAGCACTGTGATTTCTTATTTGTGTTAATGAATGAAATAAACTTTCGGATTGGAACAAATTTCGTTCTCTATTTGTAGGATTTTATATCATTTAAATATTTAAACTATTTACATAAATCCCAGTAATTTCATTTAGCATTAATTCCACCAGTGGCTCTATTCTAGTTTTTCCCCAGGAATAGGGAATTAGGAATTAGTGACGTTTTTCTAGCAGTTTTGAATTTTTTATTCCCCAAAGTGTATTCTGGCGTTTAGGATTTTTTTTGTTCGGGACGTTAATTTTTTTGAGGGGAATTGTGATTCGTACATTTTTGAATTTTTAAACATCAGTTTTTCTAATAAATATATATTTTAAAACAAATTAAACTTGTAATAAGGTCACAATAAGTGTTTTAGTTTATAAATATGAACATGAAAAAATTTCCCCAAAAAATCCTGTCTGCCAGAATATACATTTGGGAACGAGAGATAAGTATTTGGGAATTAGTGCAATTTGTAATTACAGCAATATATTTTTCTAATTCCTAATTCACGATGCTTTAGAATTACGATTAGTACTATTTTGCAAACGGAAATTAAACCATGACTCAGCCGTATGACTCATATACGGAATTTATGAGTTATTTTTGATGTAAATAAATAATTCAAACCTTTATAAAATTCAGATACGGCATCCGAGATATTCAGATTATGGAATAGTGTTGTTTTAACTACGTTTCGCAAAAAACTAATCAAAGAAGGCAAGGGTGATGGGAGACTATCACAAAAGATAATTTTTTGTTACCGCAGCGGAAACTATTTTTACTCATTGTGTATCTCTTTTATTACAAAATAAAACATCCTAGCGGAGTAAAATATTAAAAGTGATCCTTAACATGGCAAATTGATTGATTTGCGAAGTAAAGGAGCTCGGTAAATGAAATATTTCCGTCATTTCTTAGCGACTTACGATGAAATTTGGATAGTACCTATTATCAAGGATTTTAAAGTTAGTTTCGGACACAATTCTAGGATCTAATCATGTTGGACTATACTTGGCCATTTCATAACCAATCCTTATGGCAATTGTTTTCTAGATTGATTTTTTATTTAAATATAAATTAGATGAAAAATGGTATCTGTACATTCTACGCGATTTAAATGGATTTTTAACTGAAGAAAACTCGGCTATTTCTTAATTATTAATTGTAAAATTTGATTGGCAACTCAGTCAAAATTTATTGATTGGAATTTTCACTATTACTTTAATTTTATTTAATATAAGTTATTTTCAGTTTTTTGCGAATATCTCAAAAACTTCTACTAGTAACCAATACTTTCGGTTACTTTTCTAACGGATTACTTCATACTGAGACTACATGGAAAGTTCAGGGAAAACGTATGGACTAGAATTTTCACTATAATTTTTTGAATTTCTGCGGCCATATAAGTTGTTTTCAGTTTTTCGCCAATATCTCAAAAACTTCAAACTAGTAACAGAAAATAACTATATGGCTGCAGAAATTCAAAAAATTATAGTGAAAATTCGAATCAATAAATTTTGTCTGAATTGTCCACGCAAAGAAAAATATTTCGCAAATCGATAAGTAAATCAAAAATTGTGAAAACAGCCTATTTTGTAGTTAATTTAATTTATCCTAATCTTTATCCTAAATAAAAGAACTGGTTTTTTTATTATCCATTTTATTTCATTAAGAAAATGTTAAGACTTGAAAAAATTCATAATTGGCAGTTTCGTGGAAAATCCCGTGTGCTCAAATGAGTATCGCGGCAACATACATAAGTTTATCACAAGGTTACATTACATTTGATACAGTACCATCTGGCTATCATATGGCATTGACGACATCTCAATTGCTTCTCGTATTTGTTAGGAAAATGGTCTCCTTCATTATAGGTCACACTTCGCGGAGGATTTTCAGAAGGTTTTGTTGATTGACTTGGTTTATTACAAACTCGTAAATAGTGTATAGCAAAGCTCCGAGTGAAGTCCAGGAGATATTTTTTTACTATTTGAGAGAACGTGTAGTTTCCAGGTATTTACCACCGCTAAATTGAGCATATGCGTTTACAGAGGCCACCATCATTTTTTATCCTGTATGCTTGTGCGATAAATATTGACCGCTTGATCGAATAGATTAACGCGGCTGCGGTATTTGAGATGGTCCATCATAGTCCCAATGCTATTATCTTTCTATTTGACGAGTAAAATGCAGTTTTATTTGTCGTATTGATAACTATAATAGCCGCGATTTTCTCTTTTGATTATTGACTGAGAGGGGAATGGACATCGTTTTTATCGAGTATCTCGGACTATTCCGGTTGCTCTGAAACCTAAATCCCTTAACGTTTTCATTAGAGCATGACAGGTAAAGTAGTTGTCAAAATAAATTTTATGATCTTGTGGGTGCTTTACAATCTGTGGTAGTTCTAATACAACTTTTGATCCCAAAGATAAATAGAGGTCAAATTTTATTGAGTCGTGAGTAGACGTACATGTAAGTATAAACAACCTACTAACACCCGAGCGCCCGGTTCCTTAACTTGTGGCTACTTAATTTCGCACGGCAAAGCGAAAGAGATCGTGGAACGAGTGGGTAACCCCACAGTATACAATCTTATGATAGACACACTTTAGAGATCCTCTTCTTACTAACGATATAAATATAGATTCCACCCATAGAGGTGCACTTTCGTAAAACACTCATAACATAAAACAATCGTAAAACATTCAATTCACACATTAAACATTAATTAACACAAAATTAAGCGAAAAGTAATATTAGGTCTTCCGAATCCGAACCCAAACGTTCTCCAGTTGATCTAGCATCAACATAAAATGTTGCCGAACTGATAACAGTAACCGGTCGAACTACATATCATCCATTATCCAAACCACACCGGTTTTCCTTGCATGAATTGCTTAGAAGAGTGATGACCATGGTACTTTACTATTGCTTCGTCGATTAATGAATCGCGCGCGAGAGAGAGAGAGACAAATTAAAACTACTAAAGAAACATATGAAACACGAAATAACATATTATAACTGTAAACAAATACACTGCTCTTGAACGTGTTAAATATTTTTGAGGAAAACATAAATAATCGCATAACACTAAATTTTTAATTTTATTTAGTGCACCGTTCAGGTCGTCCCCACGATTTGAAACGTCGACCAACGTTATTGAACGTCGGGCGTTCCAAGGTCGGATGGTTTAACTCTCCTGACATAGCGGGTTAGGTAAACAAATATTTCTGCACATAAAAAAATATTTTCGCAGGAAAAGCTGGTTTTGGTGTTGCGAAAAAAAAAATTTTGTGGTAATCTTCTGTTGTCAGGTTATAAAAACGAACAATTCTGGACTTTTTGTCAGTGGATTTATTAGTAACGCGTGTAAAACAATATTTTTCGTTTGCACATAAATTAATTTTATGGGTTATTTAAACTAAATTAGTACAAAAACTAATGTGGAATAATTTTTTTTAGTAGTATGATTGGATGTGAGACAACCTAAATACAATATATCTCGGTTTAAAAATCACTACAGATGCAAGAAGTTTGAATATTTTTTTTCGTTGATAAACAAAATATTGGAAGTGGTTGATATTGAAAACTCATTGTGAACAAAAACTGTTGATAACATTTCATTCGTTATTTGTGCTAGTGATTATTGGAAAATCACAAAATTATTAAACATTGTGGTATTAGGCTAAGTGTAATTATTAAAATATATAACAAAATATTAGGCCTAGTTATAATAAGGTACTTATGTACAAAGGCTATTAATAGTTTTAAAATTAAACTGATTAAATTAAACAACAATAATAATTGTGTTCTTTTAGCCGCCCTAGCTCAGGGTGTGTCGTGGGGATTTCAAGAGCTTGAAAGAATCGTGATTATACCGAGTTCAGGAAAGGAATGCCAAGAATCAGTTACATTACTGGTTCATTTAAATTGCCTTCACCATCTTACAGGACGGTTTAATAAGTAAGGCATTTCTTCATACTTAACTCTGCACAAATTAAATTAGTCCGGACTCGCAAATTAAATTATAAATTAATAAATAATTAATTTGTTCAATTAGATACCGCATTATCGGTAATGATAAATGCCTTGGATGACAGGCA
Organism: Nephrotoma flavescens; assembly: GCA_932526605.1. Taxonomy (NCBI): domain Eukaryota; kingdom Metazoa; phylum Arthropoda; class Insecta; order Diptera; family Tipulidae; genus Nephrotoma; species Nephrotoma flavescens. The sequence goes on from OW052220.1 coordinate 38,679,439, forward strand.
CCAGCTACTCCAATTACCGTATTATTATATCGTAGTTTTGCTTCCAGTTATTGTCCGAATATTCTTTTTCTCGGACTGTAGTACGAATATATTTTTATTTAGAGTTGTTTTGATGTATATAAGAAAATGTAGTAGTATGTACACCTCAACTTTCGCAGATGATGATGACTAAAATAATCAATAACCTCGGAAGTTTATATCAGCTGTGGTTATATAAATATCAATACAACATATTTTTTTCATGTTATCTTAACTTAACTGACTAAGATCATTTAACAATACAAGTTATTATATTTTTTTTACAGTCAATGCTATTGAAATCGGTTTTGATGGTACTTTCTTTTAACACACCCTTTAGGGCTTCACATTTAAAATCAACACCCTAAATTTCTTAGGGGTCATATCAATGGGTCTAATGTATACAGATATTTTTCTTTTTATTCAACCACCGTACACTACGAGCGTTTGGTACCGCTACACTTAGCGCGGTCGTAGGTCACGTAACCCCACACAGTTCGATTTTGTTTTTTTGTTTTTGTTAACCCACGAGTTCACAAAAAGATATATATATATATATATATATATATATATATATATATATATATATATATATATATATATATATATATATATATATATATATATATATATATATATATATATATATATATATATATATATATATATATATATATATATATATATATATATATATATATATATATATATATATATATATATATATATATATATATATATATATATATATATATATATATATATATATATATATATATATATATATATATATATATATATATATATATATATATATATATATATATATATATATATATATATATATATATATATATATATATATATATATATATATATATATATATATATATGTACGGGTTCGAAATGCCACCTCACTGAATTACACAGTATTCAAATATAACATTGTTTATAAAAAAAATGGATATTTATATGGGTTGGCCTTCCATTGTATAACATGGAAAAAAATAAATGCTACACAAACGAATTACGGACGATGGCCGTTAAATCTAGTTTGTTTTTATTCAGTCACAAAAATAAATTAAATCAAAAATGCTAAAACGCGATCCCCATGCGTTTCGGATATAATTTTTTTCTGATACAGGGATTCTTTAAACTATGTAATCACTACAGGTATATACTTTTATGATACAAAACAAATAAAATTGATTATTTATTTTGTTTTGTTTTTATTAAATTTTCGCATACAAGTGGTAAACAAAACATTCAGCAAAACATTAGAGAGCGAATGACGATCAGTCGGATTATTTATAGTCTTTCTAGTGAAGGGGAAGGACAGGGTAGCACCAATGGTCACCGCTCACACATAATATGGGAAATTTTCCCAGGGATGGGAACGAGGACCGAGATAGGGCCATCGTTACACAGTATTTCGTTAAATTGAGTGCGCGATGCCACTATAGTGATTAGTTACCACGACAATAACTAAATTAGTAAAAATAATACAATAATAAAATTATAATCTTAATAAACACATTTTATTAAACACTTGTTTTTTATTTCACAAAATTATATTTTTGAATATTTTAACTCATGGCCAACACACTCGTTACAGTATGTTAAATTTACATCGGCGATGTCTAACAATTATTATTGCATTTTCAATATAATTCGCTAAGGTCAATTGCTGTTTACTCCATATAAATTCATGAAGTGTGGAACATTATTTTCGTAGTTTGATAACTACATAGTCTGATGAGTATATCGAATCTTTTAATTACAAAAATTCGAAATGTTTACCGAATTGGTTTTGAAAAGGTGAGACCTTGAACCACGTTTTATAGTGTGTATCTTATTTTGCTATAAGTTAACAATTGCGAAATAAATATTACATACATATTAAAATATTCTTACATAGCATGAAGTTAATTTCATATTTCAAAATTTGTGGTTCACTTTGCGCTACTTAGGCTCAATTTCAACAAAGATTTTATGTTAAATTTACTTATATTTTTTGTAGACTACTCTATTATTTTTTCAGTGTGTTTTATTTACTTAAAGGCGGATTCAGTGTTGCGTTCTTTCGTTCCTTCCTTCTTTCTGTAATTTTTTTTAAACCAATTTCATTGGTGACGCTTTTTTCTTTCGAAAATTTTTTATAAACTCGAATTGATTTAAAAAAAATTCAGCACGCCTATTTTGATCCAGAATTGGGAGACGAAACCAAAAATTTATGTATACGTATACGACGTAACTCATATTAAATAAATAAGAAGACTCAACAATAAAATGTTCTAAAACATAATGGTGGTTTGAGTATTAGCTAAATTTAGCATGGAAATTTAATAAAAAAAAAAAAATAATTGAGTTAAATCGATCCGTGCTGGGCTTTTCCAAAAATTTGTCGGACATAAAATTAGTTTTATATTAAAGTTGGGCCAATTATGATACTATTTAGAAAATTTCAGAATTTTTTTATGATTTGTTTGTGAGCAATATCGATTCGCGCTAAGCACTTCGGAACTTTTCCCGTTTATATGGAAAATTTCCAAAATGCACAGCACGAATCGATAGTGCTCACAAACAAATCATAAGAAAATTCTGAAACTTTCAGAATAATTTCGTAATAGGTCCAACATTAATATAAATTCAATTTCATGTCCGACAAATGTTAGGACGGGCTCGGCATGAACCTTTAGTACTCAACCAATTTGACATAAACGGGAAATTTTCGAAAATGGACAGCACGAATCGATATTGCTCACAACCAAATCATAAAAAATAGCTGAAACTTCCTGAATAATTTCGTAATAGGCCCTACTTTAAAATAAAATAAGTTTTATGTACGACAAATTTTTGGAATAGCCCTGCACGAATTGATTTAACTCAATTAATTTTTACATTAAATTTTCGTGCTAACTCTAGCTAATACTCAAACCACCCTTAGGTTTTAGAACATTTTATTATTGAGTCTTCTTATTATTTTATTTAATAATAATAAATTTAATTATTGGACGATGGATAAATTAACGAAATTATTATTAAATGAAAACGTTTAATTTAATAGAAAACTTAAATACCTAATATTATATTTATTATTATAATAATTGATTATTTTGTCGTGTACAGTTTTTTAGTACTATTCAATGAAAAAAATATTTGGTTTTGAAATTTGAAAAATTTTTCGTACTAGTTTCACTTCGGTGTATAAATATATTTTTCCGTGTTTAATATAAAAGAAATTCGTGCTAAATTTTTAAATAATATGTGAGAAATACATTTTTTCGTGCTAACTTGTACTAAAATGGCATTATTCGAAATGACGGAAAGACAGAATATTGTTAAATTTCAAGATTTCTTTTATCGAGTTCCTTTACTTCGCAGATCAATCAATTTGTCATTTTAAGGATCACTTTTAATATTTTATTCTGCTGGGATGTTTTATTTAGTGACAAAAGAGATACAAAATGAATAAAAAATTTCCGCTGGTAATTATATAATACATTTTTTTCTCGTTTGTGATAGTGCTGCCACTTCCGGCGAGTAGCGTAGTCTCTAATTCTTGGTTTCTTGGTTTCGAGTCCTAAATTCGAGAAAATTTGTTCTCGTGGTTCTTAAATAACATCCGAGTCTACTAGGTCATTTCGGTCAATCGAAGGGAATGAGTCTCCCTGGTATGTCTGAAGTCGTCGTAACTTTACGGTATAGTAAACAAAAATTTAGTAAATAAAATTTAAATAAAAACTAGTTTTTGTTGATTTTCTGGTGGTTAAGCGGAAATGACGATTTTTGATAAAAAATAACTTATTTATACGAAAATTTTTGGTTTGTTTAGATCCGGCAAACTACTAGTTTGAAAAGAAATGATTGCTGTGTTTTTTTATTTGCTATCCGAGGTGGGCTATTGAGCGCTGAAAAGGAAATGATTTATCCGAAATTCCGCTACTATCCGTATTGTCACTGTACCACAAGAATTAAAAATAAATTCATCCATAAAACAAACATGTAACAACCTGAAATATACCAAGTGACATTTATTTTAACTTGACGCTATAAACAAGAATCTTGCTGTATTTTCAATTTTTTGATTTTACAAAACAAAGGCCTTTTCAAATTTCCCATAAAAAATATTCTATCTATCGGGCGCTAACAAAAAAACACGGCACTTATACGCAATATGTGATCTATTATTTTTGTTACCTCATTCCAAATTGTGGATTCAAGAAATGTAAACATGACGTAAATCGCAATCAATATTAAAACATATGATAAGATAAAAATAAAAAATTTATTTTATTTTATTAGTTTTATAATTTTTGTAGTCGCACCCATACTCCATTTTTCAGTGACATAAGTGGCGCACTCGGTGCCAATTCAATATTCATTGCAGTTTTATCACAAGCAACAACTTTATATTTTCGTAACACATGTATCAAACCCAAACGCGTTTGCATCATTCCAAAACGCATACCAACACAATTATGCGGCCCTTCTCCAAACGGTAGGAATGTAAATGGATGACGGTCACCTTTATTCTCGGGTAGAAAACGGTCGGGATCAAATTTTTCCGGATTTGGAAAAATATCGGGATTCATTTGCATCCCGTACACCGGAACCACAACAAAATGTCCTTTCTTGATTACATAATTTGTATTTGGCACTTTATAATCATCGATGGTGGACCGGATTAGGGTATCGACTGCGGGAAATTTACGTAGAGTTTCTGAAAGAAAATTAACAACATTCAAAATAAAAATATTATGCACATAACGCACTAAGCTACGCACCATTAATGGTGTTATCCAAATAATCCATTTCCAACATACTTTCGTACGTCACTTTACCACCATGCTTTTTCGTAATTTTCTCAATATTGTCACGAACTTTTTCCTGAATATCTGGATTCTTGGCCAATTCTAGCAAACAAAACGACATCGTGCTCGACGATGTTTCAAATCCGGCCACAAAGAATAGAAAACACTGTGCCGCAATTTCATTAAAATTCAATTTATCAACACTCGATATATCACCCTCGCCTTCTAATTCCATCAATAATTTCATAAAATCTTTTCGTTCACTTGGATTCTTTTTACGAAACGTCAATGTTTCTCTCACTATGTTCAAAAAAAATTTTGAAACGGATTTTTCAGTAATAAGTACACCAAGCTTGCGCGCAAGATCCGGGAAAGATGAGGCAAATATAACTTTAAGTTGATGTAGTGGTGCTGGCTCGAACGCTTTGCGTCCATAATAACGAAATTCCGCATCTGGATTTTTGAGCGAATTACAATCAATGCCGAATGCACAATTTCCAATCACATCGGTTGAAAAACGGCCGAGTACATCTTTAACCTCGAACATCTCGTTGTTTTCCGCAATCGGTTCCAAATGTTGTTCCAATTGTTCGGCACACTGCAACACAGTGTCGTACATCATTTTCATTTTACCCGATGTGAATGTCGGTGTTAATTTTCCTCGCAAATTCTTCCATTTTTGGCCCTCGAGCGCGAACATATTCGCCGAGAGTGGATCATCCTTCTCGTTGTGGTAAACACCACGATCATGGAAATAATTAAAATCTTTAACCAAAATATGTTTCGATAATTCCGGATCGAGGATCATGTAAAGTGGTTTTATGAAAAAATACAGTCCACACATAACATCTTTGCCAACAAAATTATCGTAAATTTTTTTAAACATCGCTGATGAATGACGTTTTGTACCAACACCTTTTAAACTACCAAACGGAAATATTGGTTTATCGTATAAAATTCCGCGATCTTGAAAAAACGCATACCGCTTCCGTACAAAATAATACGCAAATGCAATTAAACCGAGCACTAGTACCAAAATGGTATTACATAAACCACATTCCATTCTTGCGTAATGTTTGACTGTCCGACTAGTTTGAAACACAAAATTATACTAAAAGGTGCGGCATTGAAATTATAACTTAACAAAGCTAAACTACGAAAATTTATATTTACACGCGATATACGAAATTATAGCTGAGCGGCATTCTTAAAAATTTTCATAGAGAGAAACAGCGAATTATTTTATAAAACAGTTCAAGGCAGAGATTAGATATAATATTTAGAAGAGGTATTGTAAATATTTGGATGTAAATGTTTAGTGTCATAATAAACAGAGCTCGCCTAAAAATTGCTCGTAGCCAATGATTGTGCATAAAAATAGTTTTAAATGGTACAGTAATGGTCACGAATGAATTAGTGCTGTTTATCATAACAAACTATTAAATTGGTATAATCATGTTTACATTTCCTGAGATTAGCAGGTATATCGAGATCACCGATCTGTTACAAATTAGGTTTGCTTCAGGCCATCAATTGAATTTTTAAATTTTAGCATTGATAACTAACTAAACCCCCAAGAAAGAACGTAAAAGTTATCTAAATTTTGAAAGACAACAGCGTTATTGACAACACCAGATCAAAAAACAGAGGCAATTAAGACTTGTCTCAGAAGCTCAAGCGGTTCGAGAACAAAAGATTAGTCACAAGAAGAGCACAACGACAACAAACACAAGAAGATTCACAGCGTGATGAAATCAGATCAATCACGGCCCATACGTTTTCCACGTTTATCCCCCAGCTAGTCAAACATGTAAATATGTGCAAGGTGTACGCAATCAGATTACAGAAAATGCCAATTGTCCGCAGATTATTCGCGAAGTTGAAAAACGTGATAATGTGGCAGCAAGTGCAGAAAACGTTCAACTTTATGCTGCTTTTTCATGATTAACAAATTTGTGCTATAAAAACTATTTAAAAAAATTACACTGTTAAATTTGCTATTTTCCCAATTGGATTTTAATATCAAAAAAAAAATAATAAAATTGAACACGATTCTAAAGATTGTTCCGTCGAATTTGGAAATATCTACAGATTCTATAGCTGACATTTCTGGGAAGTTAAAGCATATGCCTATTTTTAAGACTTAAGTAAAGTATATTTTTGAGATTCGTTCTATTAAAAATTATATTTAGAAACTGACCATTTTCGACGGGCTTCAAACAATATTTCAGCAATTCCGAAAGATGCCCAGGGGGCCTCAACAACATATTACAGATGTAACAAATCTAATCATTACCAGAAGTATCTGAGACCTTGAGCAATTTACGTGTACTACTCCATAATTTCTGATATTTGAGACAATTTCTTGTGATTCATTAACCCAAAACAAACGAATGGTACAACAAAAAATTGTTTACACCAACCTTTCGTATCCGGACGATATGAATCAGAACATCAGAACTCTAACGCTAATATCAAAAACAACACAAGTTGCAATGCTATCAAAATTGTGCAAATAGGTCAAATCAGCAGTGTTGAAACGTCACAAAAATGAACCTGAGAAAATTTGGAGGAAATTCAAATTAATATCAAAAAAATGATGACGACGGAACCGGCACTATCGATCAAAAATTGCAAAACCCGTCAGCCATTCCTCGCCACTTATATCACAATTTATCTAAATATTCCGTTATAGAGGTCGGATTCCCTACAACATCTATAGTTTTCCAGATATGTATTTAAATAAATTGATTAAACCGGATTCGTCGCTTGTTTGGGAAATGTCAATTTAAAATTCAATTTTAGTGTACTGGTCGCTATTGAAAAAAATTGGCCGTAACCGGTGAACATTTCCAGAATTGACGATATACAATTTAAAAAAAAAAAAAAAATAGACATTCCGTTTAATGTTTCAAATTGTCAAATACATAGAAAAATTCATTAGGAATTAAATCCAGTTTATAAAAGTTTAGAAAATATTTTGTAGTCAGGGATCTGTGGACAAAAATTATGAAACCGTTAAAATGTGTATAAAATAATAAGAAACGTTCTGTGTACGTATTGGTCACTGATCTGGACCTGTGAATATATTTAGTTCGCCCGCTATAAAACTTGAAATGTTTATTAAAATTGTTGTTTCTAACATCTATAAAACATTGGATGTTATATTTGAAAGTCTAGTTGAGACTCCGTAGACATCTACAATATTGGCTGGAATATGGTTTGAAACCCCTCAAAAGTGCTTAATTTCTAAATATAACTTTAAATAGAACAAATCTCAAACAGGCACTTTGCGTAAATTTTACCCAAAAATGTCAGCTAGAATCTGTAGATATTTGTAGTTTCGACGGCACCACGTTTAGAATCGGGAAAAAATAACTAATTTAACAGTGTAATGTTTTAATAATTTTTTTTTCACATACATCTTTATCATGCCTTTTCACGTGCTCGCAATGGCGCCAAGAGCAATTCCAGTTGCTGCATGCAGGAGATTCATAAATAAAATTTACTTTAGCTCAATAACAAGAAGTTCTGTGAAGTTGTCTCTATTTAGTTGCCCATATATGTGATCCCTAAATGTTTGCTAAAATAAACTTTGGCCCCCGGTCCACCGGAGGTTATTAAGTGGTCCAAACATTGGATTGATGAACCGATTGTGTCAAAAAAGCACGGCATACAAGTGTAAAGCTAAGCGCATAGGAATGGTCTCCCGGGTTGACCAGAAATTCTTTGAGGTCATTACTGGCCCGTAGGTTTCCACTTTCATTTCCTTTCTATCGTTTTCGGCTGGTATATCTATTATGATTATCATATGCTTAATACGATCATACCATAGAATAACCTGGATCACATAGTAACACCCCGATTCTGAAGCATAGCCTTTATGAGTTTGTTTTGAGTTTAGTCTTAATTACGACACTTTTCGTATTCTACGCATGGTCTTAGTTGGCGTTCGTCTTAAAAAAAGTCTTACTTAAGACATACATATTTCATGATCTTATTGGCCACAGACTACGCGCATAATACGTAAAGTCTCACAATTAAAAGTAAACTCAAAATAAAGACTAAAAGTCTTACCTAAGAACATTTTTCAGTCACGGACTGTGCTTCAGAATCTTCCACTAACTGCTTATAGTATCGCAAACCAATATTTCCCTAATTCAGGAATCCGACCTTCTTGATGGTGCTATCTTTGAATTGAATACTAACAATGGTAAAATTCTATACCTGAACTCTGCCATGAAAACAAGAGTATACATTTTAGCACTATAATAATTTCAGAGCCCCTCTCATTCAGTTGTGTAGTTCTCTAGATCTTACGGCTATAAATATTACTCTTGAGTCTTCCAATATTGTCGCCCAGCTGGTTGACCATCCTTCGGATGAAGTTTCAACTCTTGTAAATTTTTATAAGAATAAGAAAATTTTTCTTGTCATTGTATGTGATGTTAATGTACAACACTCCACTGGGGGAGGTCTAATACAACGTTGGCCAATTTGGCACCTCGCGAAGTAATTGATATCAGTTAATGTGTCTCATGCATGTTATCGATTTAGTCTCAATTCGAGTGTTGTTATACAGAAATATGAGAGACGGATCTTGGACCTAGATATAATAGAACTTAAGTACAAAGTCGAAATTCAAATGCTTAAACCTATCAGACTCACCTTAGAAAAGCATAAGCTTTGTCAATTCTATTGGTTTGATGAGGAAAATAGGTCCTAAGATAGATTTACTAAGAAAAAAAAAAGGAATATTGTAAGCTGTTGATCGAAAGCTACCCCAACTTCAGAGTTAACTTCGGGCTTAAGGACCGATCCAAAATCACTTTTCATGATGTTTTAAAGTTTCTTGGTTTATTGGTCCAAAATCACTTTTCATGATGTTTTGAAAGTTTTAGAGGTCCTATTGTCGAAATTCGAAATATAATTTGCTTTCTTGCAAATCTTATTAATAATGCACAAATATCCGTAGCTTTTTTCAACTCATGAAGGGTAATAGGTACAACGTTTATATTTGGAATGCTTTTAGGATTTGGTCAGAAAATTACACCGATAGGTGCTTCATGGGCTGAGCTGTAGCAGCTCAAAGTTTCAGAAACTTGCCATTGAAAATACGTGGGATTCAAAAATTGATATTTTTAAATTTAGCAACATAAAAATACTACTTATTACAATGTTTAGAGGGTAATTATTTTATTAATTTCTTTATTTCGCATTTTTTTTTTAAATTTTTTTTTAATTCATCTTTTATTTCTAATCAAATCATAAATTCCGACCCATGCTTGTACGGGCCGCTTACTAGTTCTTTGTATTGTTCCAATTTTTCGCCGGCTACTTAATCATTTTTTCAAATTTGTTTGCAAGTTATTTATTTCCCTACTAAGGCTGGTAGCCAATACCAATGTAAATCATTTACTACGGTAAAAAATCGAAATTTAATTCCATTGTTTGCCATAAAGTTATTGAAAAATAATTGAATTTACCGAAAAATTTACTTAAAATTGACTTTTATCCGACAATTAGTCCGCAGTCTAAGGCTGTGTGCCAAACTTAAGTTAAAAGTCAATTGAAAGTAAATTTTTCGGTAAATTCAATTATTTTTCAGAAACTTTATGGTAAACTGATCGAAAAATCTGTTCTAAGACCGGTTTTTATGTTAGTAAACGATTTATCTTTAGTTTGCCACTGAGTCTAAAGGAATAATTCCGACTCAATTTACCCACTCGGAATTTTTTCCATAGGCTGTATACTCAACTTTAGGTTAATCATTTACTAAGGTAAAAAATCGGTTTTAGGTCAGCATTTTCAATCAGTTTACCATAGAGTTTTTGAAATTCAATTGGATTTACAGAAACATTTACTTACAATTGACTTTTACATTAAGTTTGGCACATAGCCGTAGTAGGGAAATAAATTATAGAAAACTTGCAAACAAATTTGAAAAAGAAAAAAACGAAAATTAGCCGGCCAAAAATTAGAATAATCTAATGAATTTTAAAGCAAATTATATTCCGAATGCGGAAATTTTCACTGATTTCGTGAATAGGGCATCTGAGAGCCCGACTAGAAACAAAACTTTCTGTCAGCCTTAAAAATTTTGACATATATGAACGTATCGCATATTGAAAAATGCTACAAAACAAATCATACTTCATTCCTAAATTTGTTTTAATTAATTCTAAAAGCTAATTGTCTTAACACCACGCCAGGGGGTCAATTCGCGTTCAGTGAAATAATGAAAATGAAAAGTTTTTTTCTTTGGCAATCTAGTAGTTTGAATTATTTGCACGTAATTTTAAATTTTACTGTGTGAAATCAAAATTGCTTAAGGGGAATGCAAACCTACTCGATCGCTAATGAAAAAAACTTTCCATTTTTATTATTTCACGGAACGCGAATTGACTCCAAGGACACCAAACAACCCATATTGGCCTGATGTTTCTGAAATTTGTTTATTTGAACAATATTTCCCCGAAAGACAAATCCTGAAATCAAGTGAAAAATAGAAATGGCGACCAAAGACGGTACTGGGTAGTTTTATTCCAATACCGTATTCTCTTTGAACACATCATTTCCATATAATCCTAGTTCATCAAAATTCAGAATATTTTCAGAATATCTGCCACGTTTTACTCCTGTGCACAAGTGAGGAATTCCGTTTGACGGGCAGCCCGCAAGGTTCGCGGTTGAAAAGTTTTTGTATCGTGCCGAACATTTAGCTGAAACGAAAAGAACTTCTCTGCAATAACTTCTGAATGACTGACCCTCTCTGCTAAAGGGGACGATAAACGAACACTATTGGTTCGTGTTAGAAGGAAATTCAACGACGACGCACAGATGTATACATTTTAAGTCATTTTGACGAGCAACCAATGCCAAGAAGAATCGTTTATGGAGTTAAGCTGTACCTTTCAAAATACAAATTTCGGAACCACAATTTCTCGAGATTTTAAAAAGAAACATGAGAGCTGGGTTACAAGTACATCCAACCGATAGGTAAATTATTTCATTTTCCTATCTTGTAAGTACCCGTATCGTTTATGACGATGTTTGGTGAAATGTTGGGGTAGTTCCTGAGCAGACGATGTAAAAAATTATACCGCAGGGACGAGTACACGAAATAAATTATCAAGGGTGGAGTGATATTTATACGACGTCTCCTGTCAACTCGACCATTATTACAAGAGTCGCAAATTTTGTTAGACCTTCAAGAAAGTTCTTTTGAACAACCACTTAGTTCAGAGGGTTTCGGTCTAGCTTGCATTTGATCGTCGATCGTAACGACGTTACGGTTATAACAATGCTTCACACACTTTACTTCATTTTTTTTATTTCATTGTAATCATTTGAATAAGGTCTTTTACGGATGGCAGTGCAATCTGTATTATGACATTAACCTAAATATTTTTGTGCAGTGTGAGATTGTCTTTATACCTTAGTTCACACCCAGTATGCAATTATTCCACTGTGTGGAAAAAAACTGCTCAAATGTCATACAAAATTCCATACTACAAAATATCAAAGACACAAATATATTGATTTTGGAGAAAAATAATTGTTTTTCTCTTTCTATTTCGCGGTAATATTATTTTCGTTTTATAAGTTTCGATTGTATCTTTTATTTTCAGTTTCTTAAAGTAAATAATTTTAAATTTAAATATATAATATATTAACTTATTTAGTGATCGCGATGTGCAAATTTGGACTAAAAAGGTAATAGAGATCTGTCTCACAATGGCGTCGTCGCAAAATACATTTAGGTAGCAAATTTTCAATGATTTTTTTTTCAAGATCTCAATATGCTGGCGGATGCAATACAACGTGGCGGATGCAATACAAAACTCAATTTATGAAATTTAAATATGTAAATAAATTTTCTATGTTTTTTTGTACACAAATAAAAAATAATGTGAATAAAATATTAATATTTATTTTATTATAAATGGAAAATTTTGTTTTATTTCGGATAAGAATTATTATTTATTCCAATTGGAAAATAATATACAAAACACGTGCCTTTTGTTTCTGTGATTTTTTTCTCTTTTTAGTTGGGATTCACACCGACACCGGAATTTTTGTGACACTTTTCTTTGGCGGGGAGTACGAATTTCCGCGTGATACACATGGTTCTTTCCATAGAAGCAGTGTGGTTTTAGAACGCGAATGTAAATGGAATTCCGTCGGCATTGCATATTGGGCATTTATTTCATTCCTAATGTGTCGCGTATTGTTCTGTATTTAAAATAAAATAAAACTGAGTTTAAATTTTGATATGAGTTATTCAGTTTACTTGTGCGTGCTGAAGCAAAATATATAAATTTTTGTAAACATTTTTGAGTTTGTTGAGATTAAATAATAATTGAGTGTAATTACCGACTAAGTCAAGAAAAGTGGATGGACGCATCAACGGACAGTGACTTGTATATTGTATCCGGTAGACGCTTTATTTAAGGTTGCCTATTGCGGTCTAAATTAATTTGCATCGGTAGTTTGGAGGACGTAAGCCATATATACGCCCGAAACGTGGCTCGTCTATTTTTATTTGTGTATGGTAATAGTTTTTTGGTATCGGGCAGTCAAAGTGGCCAGCTTATTCATTAAGCGGCAAATCAGGGACGTCGCAATTGTATTTTGTCGGTTATCGGTGTAACACCGCAACATACGGGTGGTCAGTTGATGCCCCTTTATTTACGGTTGGCGAGATAACGCACAACGTATTTAGGCGGCCAGTCGTTGTCAATACATTTATAGGCAGGTGGGCCTCAACGGTTTACCGTTAAGGCGAAAGGACGCCCAACTTTTTTTTGTGTGGCCAAGAAGGCAAAATGTTATTGTTTTTAGGCGGAGGAGGCCCAACGGAAAATATTATATTATCCAAGGCAAAAAGGTTGCCCAACGAAAAAAATATATAAGTTAACACGCTGCATAATTAGGTTGCTATAGAAAACAGCTTAGCATCATATTACTCACGTGGCATTAGCAAATGTACGGACTACACGCGCATCTGGCATAATTGCCGATTGAGTAGTGTAACACCGCATATTGAAAAAGCTGTCTTGTATAGAAATGGGCCAAGAATCCATAAATAACATGACCCAATGTTATCGAGACAAGGCACTTGACACGTTTATTAGAGGGCTGAAAGGAGACTTACCCAGACTTCTTAGCATAAGGGAACCCACGGACCTCCCTCAAGCTTTACATGAAGCCTAGTCAGATATTAAACTCGCCTCCACCGTTTTACCCGCAACTGCTGCATAACCCCCAAAGCTCCCTCGACAGAAGACAAATGTATCTACAAAATAGAACACAACCCAGATATACGAATCCACACTTTCATAGTAAACCCTTACAATATAATAGGCAACAGTTATCCAAATTATATCCAAATTATCCACCAAGATACCCTTCTAAACCACCACAGCCAATGGAAGTAGATCCATCTACTAGATCTATGCAAGCAAATGATCAAAATCTACTTTATACCACTCAATTTTCGAATAAAAGAACACACCCGAACCAGATTCATCAACCCGTTAAATGTCAAAGAATTCATCATTCCGAGCAACAAGAAGATCCTGATATCTCATGGTACCAAGATCAGCTAAATGAATATGATACACAACAAGATCAAACATTTATAGAATATACTAATTCTATCGATGATCCATCAATGGTAGAGCAACATGAAAATAATGACTATGATAGTGAACCGACAGAACAACTCGACGACATTAATTTGTTAGACTAACGCACTCTTCGCTTCCATACGTGGAACACGTTGCGAAGAATGGAAAGTCCTTTAAATTCTTGATAGATACTGGGTCCAATAAAAATTATTTTCAACAACAGCTTGTTCGCAATCCTATCCTGAATGAAAAGTCGTTCACGGCCAACTCAGTAGCAGATAGCCTTCACAGCACACGTTAATAGACCTATTTGGTCAAGAAAAAAAATTAAAATTTTTTATACTACCGGAGCTGAAATCATACATACGGGTAAGGGATTCATGATTATTAAACCAAATCACAAAATATCAAACAACATATCTGTGACTCAGTGAACAACATAGTTATTAGGAACACCCATTTTAACAAAGAACAGAAACAAAAATTAGATCGTTTAATAAAGAGATGCCACACCTATTCTCTAATCCGGAAGAGAGACTGACTTTTACGAAAACAGTGAAAGGATAAATTAGGACTTCTAGCACTGAACCTGTATACTCTCGACCCTATCCATATCCAGTATGTTTGAAAGAGGAAGTAGAAAAGCAGGTCAAACAACTGTTAGAAGACGGGGTAATTAGACCATCGAACAAAATGAGACGCATCTGGAATAAAAAAAACACAGAATTGTCATTGGCTACCGTAAGTAAAATTCGGTTACTATCTCAGATAGATACGCGATCCCTGAAATCAACGACATTCTGGCGAATCTGAGGGAGAACAAGTTATCCACTATTATTGATCTGAAAAGTGGATTCCATCAAATCCCACTTAAAGAATCGGACGAACACTTTAGAAACATGAAGATAATTTTCAGAGTTCTAGAGAATGCCAATAAGAAGATCCAACTCGACAAATTCGAGTTATTACGTGATGAGGTCGAATTTTTAGGATTTATCATCTCCAAGGATGGGATAAAACAAAATTAGAAAAAAGTCTAAACTCTAAAAATCTACAACCCCCCCCCCCCATGTACAGACTGGGCTTGCCACTCCCCGTCATCCCCTTGGCAGGACATCAACAGGGTCGAAGTGGTGAGTCCAGTGAATGTGTCGTCCATTCGGGGGCAACCGTAAAATCCCGCGGTCTCCTCGTGGCACTTCGGCGGTTTCAAGCTGTCGAAGTGTGAATTGTGAGGGATTCGTTGGAGGTCTACCCGGGTGAAGAGAGGCTTGGTCTGTTGGGGAGACGTCCCTACCCTCTTTCGAGGTCAATGGGTTATTCAGGGGGGGGGGTCTCTTCAGCAGACTGGGTACTTGTCACTCGGGGAGATCCGGTCGTCGTCGGATGCGCCCACCTGGTTATAATTATTTTACTCCGTTCTTCAAGTTTCGTCCGACAAATTTCGACGGAACCACAATGTTCAGATTACAGATCAGCATGATTCTTCACCATCTTCATACCCAAGTATTCGTATTTTTAGATGATTTACTTATAACAAGCGATTTCGAAGAACATTTGTCACTGCTCCAGAATGTCTCTAAAAGGATGACCAAAGCTCGCTTGACAATAAATGTTCGGAAAAGCAAATTCTTGGGCTATATTGGTTTTGAGCGAGGATTGGGACCTAATCCATACAAAGATAAAGATTATGAAGTTCCCAAAGTCGAAAAATATACGGCAACTGCGAAAGTGCCTTGGTGTCACTGGGTTGTATATCGTTCTTTTATTAAAGTGTACTTCACATTGTCGGCTCAGAAGAATCAGAAATTGAGACTGGATCAGAATTCAATACCTTAAACCAAGCTATTGCAACATTCAGTGCGACAACAGTTCTACGAGCATAGATGCCGTACTCTTCCAATGCGATAATGAAGGAAATGGCAGACTAATACTCGGTGACGGAGCAGGTCTGTTTTGTGGCCTATTAATCCATTAAGAAACTCCGCTCATATGTAGAGGACCTGCGTTTTACGGTTACAATAGAATATGTCAGTTTAAAATGGCTTAAAGATGTATCGAGAAGACTGGCTCGCTGAAGTCGATTGAATTTCAAAATTGAGTACAGAAAGGACTACCAAAATTCTGTTCCGGATGTCTTGTCTCGAGGAAAAATGGAATCTCTGGAAATCTTTCAACATTCAGGTATAGATTCTCATTTGCATGTTCATTACATATCACTCGAATTTATCGAGTTGGTGAACCTTTAACTAGCCAAATCGCTTCAACGTTCAACACAAAAACATGAATATGTGTACATGGGAAAATGTGGAACAAAATTATTAAGCCAACTAACCAACATTTCTTGACAACCTCTCGGCTCACTTTCAATGGCATTTCGGCTCCAAAACCCCGAGGATCTTAATTGCTCTAGATCATTTTACTAAATTCATAAGTGCAAAACAAGAGCGACAGACTATGGCCCATGAAAAGTATTGGTTCCTGAGAATCGAGAACTTTTTAATGTTTGGTATTCCTGAGGTGATATTAATATGTAACAGTATTAGATGCTACTGAAGTTAGCCCAAAATTTCAGCCGAAAAAAATCCTGTATTATCGACATATTTTGTAGAAGGTGGTAGTACAACATTCGGTTGATGTTAGCAGAAAATAACATGTTGTTGGAAGTTAGAAGTACATTTTCGCCGAAAAAAAATTTCAAGAATCAATATCAAATAATTCGAAAGTGTACCCAGGTAATAGGGTGAAGTTAGACCAATTCGTAAACTGGTGGATCCCGTATTTATAATTTGTCGTATTAGGGGACTATGAATTTGAGTTGTGGCACTAACAGTGAACACCTGTTTCAAAAATCAGGCCATATTTTATGTGGCATCATAGTGAAATAAATTAAAAGCTCGACGCATGTCATTAGGTGATATTACACTCAAATACGACAGCACTTTATTTGCCATCAATTAACTCATCTTATATCATAGGCAATGCCTCATTGTCAATTTCTGCTTTCGTCGGATATGATCATCGCAAAATATGTGCGAATTTGATGCGGTGATCAAGCAACTGTAAGAGTTGACACTCCTCACCTTAAGTCGCACACAGATGGCCACTAACGGTTCTCAGTTGTTGAAATGACGTTGGTTCCACGAACATCCAATCGAAGATAGTAACATACGTCGTTATTTGGATGCACAGTGTAGGAGCGCCCCATATTGCCCTTAACAACTGTAGATCGCCCATTGTCAGCCACTAATTGCTTACGATACAATGAGTATCCGTCATTGCATGTGATAGTGTCGGCAATCAGGTCTCTCAGGAAGCACTTGCCATCGAATGAGTCGTTGTTGAAAACTACGCAAGATCTAAGGACCATATTCTTAGACACTCCTGCATCCAATTTCGGATCAACAGCTTCATCCGGGATTTCGGCTGCAATGGTGGAATCAGTTTCACGCGATCTGATTTTTTGAAGAAACCAAACCAAAATGTGCACATGAGACATTCCACATTCATGCCATTCAATGGAGTACATCCAAAAATGTTCTTGGCCTGACCATAGAAACGTTGTTTTATGATGAAATTCATCCATAAATGTTTAACTTCACCCAGTCTTAACTACGACTAAACATGCGTCCAGTTTTTAAATTATTTCACTATGATGCTACATAAAATGTGGCCTGATTTTTGGCACAGGTGTTCACTGTTAGTGCCACAACTCAAAATCATAGTCCCATAACACGGCAAATTATAAGTGCGGGGTCCAGCTGTTTACGAATAGGTTTAACTTGACCTAGTCTTGACCCACTTCCAATAACATGTTATTTTGGCTAATACCAACCGAATTTTGTACTACCACCTGATACAAAATATGTCGATAATGCAGGATTGTTTTCAGCTGAAATTTTCGGCTAACTTCAGTAGCATCAGTATTAGACACATTTTAACATGAGGGCATACGTTTAAATATTTTCCACACTTTCTAGTGTTTGGGCAACACGCGGTGCTGCATGGTTTCTTATATGAGATAATACGAAAGGATCCTCTATTTGGAGGAAACCATCCACAGAGCGAAGAAAAGCCTCAATACTTTCATAAAAAGTTTATGAAAATGTGCAAAACTCTTGTGATCGCTGCAGAAAAAAATAAAAGCGTATGATCTACGGGTAAAAGAACGAAAGAAATGTCACGTGGTTTTTCCGAGTTGGATGAGTTGGACCGATGTTACGATTATGTACCTTTTGAGAATTCAATCTCCAGTTTATTAGCCACCGAGTTCAAGAAGGGAGCAGCTACGTAAGTAAATCTCTATCTTGATGCAGTTAAAATTGGTTGTCGTATATAAGACGTTTTGCATACAAATTACTGAATTACTATACTATTCTACCGTTTGACATTGAAAAATCAAGTTTTGAATTAGTAATTGATTATATTTTTTTAACTATAGTAATTATTAAATGGCGACGCGTCTATATCATTTATCGCGCATTCAAACGGGCGCACAATAATTAACGGCGGCTTCCAATTAACAATAACATTCAACACTCCATAACTAAAAAATACTCATTACGTTATCAATTGAATAAAATACTGATAAACAATAATTTGATTAAGCATCTAAGTGCAGAGACAGAAGTTTAATTTAATCTGAGTGCCAAGATAAGCGCGGATTGAATAAAACATGAATTTTCCATTAGCTGCACGCGTGCATTAAGGTTCCCATTATGCAAAAATTAACATAAATCATTCGATTTTCATTTAGTTTTATTAAAACCGTCGCCCAATACCAACTTCACCGCAATGTGGCTAATAATTTTATTCACCGGCGTCATAATTCTTGTATCGATCGGTTTCTATACTGTACGAAAACGTTACGCATTTTTCCGTGACCGCGGCATATTACATGAAACACCAACGTTTCCGTTCGGCAATATGAAAGACGTGGGCAAAAAATACCATCAGCTCGAAATTAATAAACGCATTTACGATAAATTCTACGGCAAAGATGTAGTCGCGGGCATATTTACATTCCTTGAACCACAATACATTGCCCTTGATTCGGACTTAATAAAAAATATTTTAATGCGTGATTTTCCATCGTTTCACGATCATGGCGTTTATTATAACGAGAAACAAGATCCGCTTTCGCTAAATCTATTCGCTCTCGAAGGTGAACGCTGGAAACAATTACGCGCTAAACTAACACCAATATTTACATCGGGTAAAGTTAAAATGCTGTTCGATGCAATCATGAATTGTGCCCATGAAATGGATCGATATCTGGATGAGACCGTTAGTCATAAAACTGAACTTAATGTTTATGAACTTGTGTCGCTGTACGCGATCGATGTGATTGGTACGTGTGCTTTTGGTATCGAGTGTAACAGTTTTAAAAATCCAGATGCAATATTTCGTCGTATGGTGCAGAAAAGTTTTCATTTGTCCATGCCCAGTAAAATCCGATATATGGTGGCATCGCTCGCACCAAAAATCTCTCGACTAATTGGATTGCGGGTTGTTGAAAGTGATGTGTCTGATTTTTTTGTGAACATAATACGGGAAACGACAGATTTTCGAAAACAGAATAATTTACGGTGTAAAGATATTTTACAGCTGTTACTCGACGTGGAGATCGGAAGTGAAAAGTTAACGATAAATGAGATCGCGGCACAGAGTATGCTATTTTTTATGGCCGGATTTCAAACCACGTCCGCCACATTATCATTTGCATTGTACGAGTTGAGTAAGCATCAGGATTTACAGGATCGTGTACGAAATGAAATTGAAATGGTGGCCGCAAAAAATGGTGGCACGATCGATTACAATTGTTTAAATGAAACGACATATTTGGACCAAGTGATAAACGGTAAGGCTTGAGTGCGAATATTAATTTTATATATTAATGAGGTTTACGTTTTAGAGACGCTTCGCCTGTATCCACCGATCGATGGTTTAACGCGAAAAACAACAATTGACTATAAATTGCCTGGATCGAACCACGTCATCGAGAAGGATAGTTTAGTGATTATTCCTGTGTATGCTATCCATCATAATCCGGAACTATATGCGGAACCCGAGAAGTTTGATCCGGAACGTTTTAGCGCTGAAAACAAGCAAAAACTGCCACTATATCTACCATTTGGTGATGGTCCACGCAATTGTATCGCGTACCGTTTCGGGATGCTTAAAATCCGATTGGGTTTGATTCATATACTGCGTAAGTTTCGAGTGCTTAAATCGGATCGCACCACCGACACGGTTGAGCTGTCACCGGATACTCTTATGACGTCACAAAAAAACGGAAATTGGTTGATCATTGAAAAATTGTAAGATGTAAAAATAAAAATAAAATGTGTCGCCTTTGAATTTACGAACTACATCTGGTTACATCATACGATATCGTAATCGACGCAGTTAATTCAAACTTTATTTATTCTAAAAATAAAAACATAAAACATAAAAATCATATTTAATTAAAATTTAAATTTTTTGGCAATTAAGCCACAGCCCTCCTTCAACCACCAAATTCAAATCGGTCACATCCATTTTAAGCGGTTGTTGCGTTTTCTCATTAACAGTGAACGAAAATGAGTTTAACATTTCGGCAATAGCAAGTCGTGCCTCGAGTAAAGCAAAACGCATTCCGATACAATTCCGGGGTCCGTCACCGAACGGTAGAAAACTGTACTTATGCCGTTTTTCAATGTTTTCCGGTGTGAAACGATCGGGATTGAATTTTTCCGGTTCCTCGTATATATCGGGATCGTGATGAATTTGATAGACTGGAATTAAAATATCGGTGCCTTTGGCCACAACAAAATTTGTACCGGGTACCTCATAATCAGCGTTTGCTTTACGGAATAATGTGTGAACGGGATCGTGCATACGAAGAGTTTCTAAAAAAAAAAAAATTAAATGTTATTTAATTATGTTATGTATGATGTAAACGACATAACATACCGTCAATGACTTGCCCAATATATTCCATCTCCAGCACACATTCGTAAGTAAATTTGCCGTTATGCTTTGCTAAGACTCGGTTTACTTCGTCGCGTGCC
This sequence comes from Nephrotoma flavescens, assembly GCA_932526605.1. NCBI lineage: Eukaryota > Metazoa > Arthropoda > Insecta > Diptera > Tipulidae > Nephrotoma > Nephrotoma flavescens. The sequence continues at coordinate 38,700,955 of OW052220.1, forward strand.
TTTTTCTGTGTTTCTGGGCTAGCTGCCAACTCGTACATAGCGTACGACATTGTGGTTGCCGTTGTTTCGAATCCGGCAAAGAAGAATACAAACGCCTGCGCCGCCATTTCATTAAACGTAATTTTTCCAACCTTTACATCACCTCCCTCCTCTTTTATAATACCGTTACGATAGATTTGTATTAGCAAATTCATAAAATCACTTCGTGTCTCTTGCGATTTCTCACGGTGATCGACTGTATTCCGAATAATATTCATAAAATATTTTTCAACTTTATCCGAAAACATGCGCATTTTTAGGAATCGCCCTAATCGTGGAAACGAATTTTGCACAAAAAAGCTGGTCCGTTTAGCAAACGAACGAAAATCAAATACGTCAAGTCCGATTTCGACCAATTCAGGATGATCACTCTTCAAGCAATGACATTCTAGGCCGAATGCACACGATCCAATCACATCAGCTGAGTAGCGCGTACAAAGATTCTTCATATCGACTGGTGCGTTTATCTCGGCCAAATTATTTAAATATTTTTTTAAATCCTCCGTCGTCTCGACTATGATCGGAAACATGTTTTTAATTTTACCCGACGTAAATGTTGGACTTAATTTTGTACGCATATCTTTCCACTTTTCACCCTCCAAATTAAATAAATGGCCGGCCATTGGATCAATATCGGTATTAGTATAAAAACCGCGATCATGAAATTTATTAAAATCTTTGACGAGCACATCGCGCACTATATCCAAATCGAGCGGAACAAAACGAGGCGTAAGCATGAAATAGAATCCCGCAAAACGATCACTTTTCTTAAATTTCTCGTATAACTCGGTGAGGCGATCGCACCAGTGCACTTTTGAACCAATTCCATTTAAATTGCCAAATGGTATTGTTGGTGTTAAGGTCGGTACATTACGATCGCTCCAATATCTAAATTCACGTTTTGCGTAGTAATATAGTAAAGCGACGATCGTTAGTACGCCAATGACAAATATAATTGCCATTTTTAGTTTGTTTTGTTTTTTTTTGACACAACACTATAACAATGAACAACTATGCCGCCCAACTGTTCAAAATAAACTGAAACACTGTGTAGAGAGTAAAATGCGCGAGCACAATACAAATTTTATTTTAGAGAAACGATCGTGGCCGTGAATTAATAAAAAAAAATATATGATCGCGATATCAACGTGTATTAGTATGTGTGTCAATATTCTGAGCTTTACATAATAACAATGACGGCGACACCAAATTTTTGTAGTAATTGATCGGTATTTTTGTATCTTTTAACATTTTTTTTTTCACAAAATATTATCTTTTGAATGAAAGTTAGATTAGAAATTTGCGTACTTTGTTTCGTAATTCACCTACAAGCCGCTGTTTTGAAATGACTTGCCAGATTTGTTTCAAGTGTGATTAAAACGATGGGCAACAACAACATACAACATCAAAAACAATTATTTATGAGTTAAGATTTCTCTTAAACGTCTTGATATATATGACCTTGATCAAATCAATTATATTCAATTCCGTATACTTACAACGTGTAAGAAGAATTGTTTTCAAATACTGCACAATTCTGTAATCTGCATGTGGACTTTGAATATTGAGGTACCTAGATAAAGAATATTAAATGATTAGTCAACGTGAAGACTAAAATTTTCAATTGATAAAAGAGGTTAGAAGAAGCGCTGCGTGTCGAAATTAGTAGTCATGGCAATCAGCAAAATAATTAAATTATACAATTGAGTGAAATGTGGGCTTTGTAGTTTAAAGAGAGAATAGTTAATACGTTGGACCAAACGAAACATCGTTCAGAACTCGAAGCTAAATTCTCTGTTTAAAATGAACTCAGTTAGAGCGTGTGGCCTCAACTCAACAAATTGGCTGTCTAATGGTGGCCATCCTCAAGAAATTTTAGAAAGAAATCGCATTCATGCGCTAAGTACAATGACCTGAGTACTGTTTATCAATTATTAGTAAATTTAATATAATTCGCTATAAGTTATGTTATATGCTGATGGACTTTGGACTACTGATTGATGAAAAATAATTTTAAGTTAAAATTAATTTTGGTTTCGTCTTTTTGTGTGTTTTATATTTGTGTGTATGGTGGTGTATTACGATAAAGCAACCGGGTGTAGCTATTTGGTGATGAGACTGAATTATGTTGGGCGAGACTTTTTGGTCGCCACAGTATTTACATAAATCATGTAAGTACATAAAAGTATCTAACTTTATTTTGTGGAAATAATTCATTTACAGTACACAGGCTAGAATCAATGTTGTTCTTATTACCTCTATTTCTTTTTCAAAATTTCAATCAAATGCAACGAAATTGATTCACAAAAGTAAAATTCTGAGTGACTTAATAGTGACTTTAACTCCAAAGCAACTTCTTTCTTCAGCAACTCCAGAACGACCGCGTAGTACTAACTATCTTAAGTAATGAGGAGAGGAAAATATCAGCATGGTACTGTATTCAGCAAGCGAGCTTTGAAAGTTTTAAAGTAGTCTCCAGTATTCGAGATACCACAACGTCCTCAAGCAGAGAATCTGCAAAAGACAGAACAAGAACTTGACCAAGCAGAATTTTAATATATGTTACGAGTATTACCACAGAACAAAAACGACTGAGACTTAACATATGAACGAGGGAATAAAAAGTACTTATAGTAGGTAACAAATACCCAACCCAACTATAAAAATAAACAGCACGTCGAGAAATGAGTCGAACAATTCATAGCACTAAGTGAGAAATCATATACTACTAGTTACGTAAGAGAAAAAGTTAGCTCGGACCTATAGATGGCTTAAATAGCCATTGATTTGGATATAAATCGTTCGTCTGCGACCGTACCGATATATTAAGTATAGTTAAAGCCACGAAGAATACAAGATCAAATGTAGCGAAGTGTTACACCTAGCAAAATACACAAAATTATTTAGCCAAAACTTTCCAAAATTCAGAAATCGGCTATATAATCTCGCTCAAAACAATGCAATAATTGGTTTATAAAATCCGATCCTAGAGCCGAGAAAATTTTAGAGAAAATTTTAAACTTCAATTAGTCCAAAATAGGATTCAAGAAAATCCTTAAAACTGTGTGAAAATCGTCTTGAAAAATGAATATATAATGAGGTTTTATAAATGTTGTTGTTGTATTACGTCATGATTTCAAATCACAATATGGGTATATCTTTCTAAGCAAAAAATTACAGGAAATTTACAGAGCAAAACTTTTCTTAGTCTCCAACAGAATTTTCCCTTTGATAAACGATGAAGAAACGGGGGTTCGATAGCCAAACGGCTAGATTTCATGGCTCATTCGGCTCTCTGAATTAAAAAAAGTTGAAATTAAAAAGGTGGACTTAAGAATGGTGTTTTTATATGAAAAATGGGACCATTTTTAAGTCATACTTTTAACAAATTTTCTGACTTAACAAAGGTGTTTTACAAAAACAAATTTAATTTCAATATCACACAAGAAAGGCATATTTTATGTCATTTTACAAATATGTATATTTTTTAAATCATTTTCAAAATGTCTTAAGAAAGGCATATTTTATTTCACATTACAAACATAAAATTTACATTTGTTTTTAATACGCATAAAAATGCATGCGTAATTTCACGTTACGTTTTTAAGAAAATGGTTTCTTGTTTTTCTTGTTACAGTTTTTTGTTGTATTGCAGAGAAAGATAAAAAACATGCATTTCATAATTTTCATTTGTGAATTATTATTTGTGAAGTAATTATGAATTAAAATATGCATTTTTTAAATTCATTTTGAAATTTGCAATTGTTTTTTGCACATTTTCACTAACGAATGCATTAGTTGAAAATTTTTAATTTTCATTTTACAGTAAAAGCCCGATTATCCGGCATCGAATTAACCGGAACACTCGGTTAACCGGAATTTGTTTTAATGAAAAAGCATTAGTTGAAAATTTTGAATGGCTTTAATTTTCATATTACAGTAAAAGCCCGATTATCCGGCATCCAATTAACCGGAACACTCAGTTAACCGGAAATTTAACTTTTTGGAATAGTTTTTTGCTTTTTTTCTTTTTCAGAAGGGAAATTATTTTTTTTATTATTCAGTTCATTCACATATTATGTATACGAGTATCCAATAAATAATAATACATATATTCAATATTTCCCTAACCCTAGTTGAGGTACGACTTTACACATTCAATTCAAATAAAATAATGCATAAAACTGAAAAAAATTAAAGGAAAGTATATTTTCTAGGAATCCCGGAATAATACAAAAAATAATATCGTTTTTGTGAAAAAGAAAGAAGTAAAAGAAAATCCTAAAAGTTAAAATTCCGGTTAACTGAGTGTTCCGGCAATTGGATGCAGGATAATCGGGCTTTTACTGTAATATGAAAATTAAAGCCATTCAAAATTATCAACTAATGCTTTCATTAATGAAAAGGTGCAAATAAAATTGCAAATTTCAAAAAAAATTAAAAAATGCATATGAAAGAGAAAAAACAAAGCAAAAAAAATCGTAAAATATAATTTCCGGTCTGCTGAGTGTTCCGGTTAATTGGATGCCGGATAATCGACTTTTACTGTAATATGAAAATTAAAGCCATTCAAAATTTTCGACTAATGAATATGCAAGGAACAGTTGCAAATTTCAAAATGAATATTTTTTAATTCATATGAAAGCATATGAAAGAGAAAAGAAAGAAAAATGCAAAAAAAATCCTAAAAATTAAAATTCCGGTTAGCTGGGTGTCCCGGTTAGCTCAGTGTTCCGGTTAATTGGATGCCAGATAATCGGGTTTTTACTGTAATATGAAAATTAAAGCCATTCAAAATTTTCAACTAATGCTTTGTGCAAATTTCAAAATGAATTAAAAAATGCATATGAAAGAAAAAAAGGAAAAAAAAATCGAAAAATTAAAATTTCCGGTTAACCGAGTGTTCCGGTTAATTGGATGCCGGATAATCGGGCTTTTACTGTAATATGAAAATTAAAGCAATTCAAAATTATGTTTTCATTAATGAAAATGTGCAAGAAACAATTGCAAATTTCAAAAGAATTAAAAAATGCATATGAAAGAGAAAAGAAAGAGAAAACAGCAAAAGAAAAATTCTAAAAATTAAAAATCCGTGTTCCGATTAATTGGATGCCAGATAATCGGGCTTTTACTGTAAAATGAAAATTAAAAATTTTCAACCAATGCTTTCATTAATGAAAATGTTCAAAAAACAATTGCAAATTTCAAAATGAAAAAATATTCCTAAAAATTAAAATTCCGGTTAACTGAATGTTCCGGTTAACTGGGTGTCATTTTATATCATTTATAAACACACTTCTTAAATCATTTTCAAAGTGACTTATGATATGCATTAAAAATGTCAGCTTTTTTTATTTCATTTTCATTACAGATTTTAAGTCAATTTTAAAATGAAATAAAAACGCTGGTTTTAAGTCCAAAAATAACATCATTTTTAATTCAGGGAACCGGCTCATTCGTATTTGTCGCCATACGTATCTGGGGTAAGCCGAGAAGTCTCTTGTAACATTGTTAGCCATTCTTTCACCAAACGTATCAAACATTGACCTTCATCGGTTCTCTTTCGGGTATTTCGTGCCGTTTTCGTGTGTAAAGTACGCGTCAAATCCAAAAGCTGTATAGCAATCGTTTGGTCTCTCATTGGTCACTCCTGTATTTTCGAATCACTGCCATTTATCATTCCTACTTCGAGTATCATTCATTGCAGTGCATTTTAAAGCGATTTCAATTGAATTTTTTCGGTTTATCTGCGTACTTCATTCAACTAAGCCTCGAATAAACTTTTCACAAATTTCGTAATTATGCGGTAGTAATAATGTAGTAATAATCATAGAAATTTTATTGTTTTTTTTTGTACAATAATATAATTCTGATCTCCAAAATATAATCGCGATCTGGTAAGCCAGTTAGGAGTCTTTGCCACATAATTCTCTGCCAGATTTAACAAATTTGCACTAATAGTTTTAAATAACATTTTGGTGGAGCAACATCAGTCTCGAAACATTCAAATATCATATTTATCATAGGCGGTGGTTTTAATGCAAAGAATACATATTGGGGATCTAGACTTACAACCTCTAAAGGGAGAGAGTTATTTAATGCAGCTCGCGACAACAACTGTGAATTCCTCTCTCTGGCGATAAACCAACATATTGGCCTACTGACATACATAAAATTCCAGATATTCTTGACTTCTTTGTAACAAAAGGAGATTAGTGTAGGCCATCTGAAATTCAAATAATGTAGCCCCATTACTGTACCAGCCTAAGTATGTAACGATTTTTAACAAAAAATTTCTAGATTTGAGACTGGCACGAACCTTCTTTCCACCTCGGACAGAAATGAGGTTACATTATTTGGGTTAACGTGCACTAATTCTCAGGCTATCCCTGTGAAAAACGCCTCAATGCAAAATGTTTTGATATTATTTTTTAAAATCTTACGTAATATCATTATACTCGTATTTTTTATATAGACAAATTTTTTGAAATTTCCACTAAATTGTCTTTTCATATACAGTCAAGACTGTAAATTAAGAAGGCAAGACAAAAACATCCAACTTAGCGAGGTAACCAACTTAAAAAGGTGTCCAACTTAACAGGTTTGACTGTACATACATACATACGTTTTATATATTTATTCATCAAACGGTACGAATTTTTTCTATTTTTTCGTGTTGCAGCTTTTAAAATCAAATCTTGTTGTAGCATGTTGATGTAAAAAAAATTCAGGATAAGAATTAAAGGTAATGCATTTTTTCTAAATTTTTCGGGCCTGCCCGAAGATATTACCGATTAAGCAAAGACACATTTTTTTCGGGCTACTTTTCGGGCCAACTTCACATACATAAAAAATGTCGGGATAGGAATTAAAGGTAATGCAGTTTTTCTAAATTTTTCTTGTCAATCCGACAGTATTACCGATTAAACAAAGACACCTTTTCGGGCTACTTTTCGGGTCAACTTCACACACATTTGTACAGCACCATAAATGAAAAACAAACATTCGCACAAAACGTACGTACTTTGAAGCGTAGGATCTGAATCTGCAATAAAAAATTGGGGTTCTAGTATAAAATTTTAAAATTCCCTCGGCCTACTCTCATGGGCTGTGGGTAGTGGCTCCAGTTTGGTTCCTTACTTTTCTTACTCTCTCTCTCTCTCTCTCTCTCTTTTTTTCTTTCTGGCACTATTTCCCATCAAGGGATTTGGCCGCCTCAAATGAGCTTTCGTAATCATATTTTCATTTCGGATAATGAGTGATTAATTCATTGATCCTAACTAAACCAGCCGTGAAATTTTTGCCTTGTCACCACCGGGAATTGAACCCGGGACCTCCGGTCACTAGAGCAAGCATGCTGACCACATTGCCACCGGGGCGGCACTTTTCCGTACTCGCGGTATAAATAACTGCGTTTTTAAGGTGAATAATGCAAATCTCTTAACAAATTGAATACTTTTAAGGATTATGCCGTTTTGAAAAATCCAGATTAAGCTGTTGTTGCGGAACTCCAATTCCAAAATATATAAATATAGATGAAAAAAATTTGTATCGACAGGGCGTTGGATAAAGGGCACTGAAGTAAGTGTAAGGGCTCTAGAACATTCATTTATTATAATGCGCAATATTGTATCACTGATATCAGAATCCGTTTTAATTTTCGACATTGACGCATGCATTCTCTATATTGTGATTTTTTTGTTATCTACATACATTGTTTACACATGTAGAATATGAATTGTTTACGCAGTGTAGACAATACGACACAATGAGGATAAGTCAAATTTGCCTTACCCAAGTGTAGTTGAGTTTGATGGCCATAGAGGTATATTCTTAGATATGGGTAGGGTAGACCGGGGCAGATTGTTACATGGGGCAGGTTGTTAAAGAGCGATTTGTTCAAAAACCATAAATAAAATAAACATAATGTGCATGAGTAATTTGATCTCTCTCGAAATTATCAGTTGCCTACAAAATTTCGGTGTGATCGGACGTATACTGCAGCAGTGAAAGAGAAAAGTTTGTTTTGACCTATGGTAAGTAAAAAATGACAGCTGCTCTGTTTTTTGTTTTGTGTCTTTTCTAACTGTAATTTCGGTCGTAATTGGCTATACATGAATCGGTTGTGCATTTTAGTGTAATTTTGTACAGTTTATTTTATGATTATTCATCAATACATGCGTAAAAACGTGTTTTATTAAACAAATTCACTTTGGGGTACATTGTTACAGTATTGAAGAGGCAAGTTGTTACATGTAACAACCTGCCCCATCTAAAATAATTGTTCGTAAACTTTAAAGGTAAATTAACAATTCAATTTGTTTCATAATTTGCTTTATTTTAGTAAGCAATTTTACCATCATGAGGAACTATAAGAAGAAAACAAACCGAGGGTTAACTTCAAAAACCACCATGAAGGCTGCCTTTGGTCGGGTTATCAAAGAAAAACTAAGTATTCGGTCCGTGGCAAAAAAAATGGCTATTTGCCATCAAACATTATGGCGCTATGTTAAAAGAGCTCAACGGACAAATGCGGTGGAAGGGATAATGGAAGCAACAAGTTATGGTTACGCACAAAATTCGGTGTGACGCCTTTAGAGCTACGAAAACTCGCTTATGAGTGTGCCATTTCTCTAAAAAAAATATCCCGGAATCTTGATCGATAAACAAGCAAGCAGGACACCCCAATTTGCCTATACGCGTGCCAGAAGCGACCAGTATTGGGTGTGCAATGGGGTTTAATCGTATTCGCGTCGACGATTTCTTTAATCTACTGAGAACAGTAAAGGACAAATTTAATTTTGCTGCTAGCGATATCTGGAACGTGGATGAAACCGGTGTCACAACTGTACAGAAACTGTGCAAAGTTATAGCAGAAAAAGAAACCAAACAGGTTGGAGGGATAACATCAGCTGAAAGAGGACAACTGGTGACAGTTTGTGTTGCTGTAAGTGCCACCGGTTCTTCAATCTCACCGCATTTTATATTTCCGCGAAATCTGGATGGATGACAACTGAAGAATTCTTCCAATTTATGCAACATTTTATCCATCATGTTCGACCTTCTTTGACTCGCCCGGTCTTATTGCTCCTCGATAATCATGAATCGCATTTGGCCATTAATACCATAAACTTGGCTAAAGAAAACGGAGTTGTGATGCTTTCATTTCCACCCCATTGTTCACATAAAATGCAACCATTGGATCGAAGCGTATATGGTTCTTTAAAAAATATTTGTCCAATGTGCAAGATGTATGGATGCGAAACCACCCAGGGAAATCAATGACAATTTATAATATTCCGCAATTGGCGGCTGACGTCCTTCCTAAAGCGCTCACACCAAATAATATAATAAACGTGTTTAAAGTTACGGGAATAGAACCAATGAATCGTGAAATATTTTCGGATGAAGAATATTTGGGTGCGACTGTTACGAAGCGGGCCGAATTTAACCTAAACACTATTGATTCACCGGTAAGTGGACCGATTAACATTGTTGATGAAGAGTTATCACCTTCTGTGGCATTGATAGATATAGCTCCATATCCTATCGAATATAACAACATTCAATTATTTTCCGACATTGAAGACGAGGTGGGTTATCTTTCACCGTTTCGAATTTAAATCAATTATACTATTTTTATTTAATTTTTCAGTGTGACCTCAGCAAACTCGACCTAAATACAATTATAATTGAAATTGGTCCGAATATAACCGCCGAAGAAATTTCGACAGTAACAACGATGAATGAACCAATACTATCATCATTGCAAATAGACAGCGCCACACCGGAATTTAATCCTGAATTGATTCGACCTTATCCTAAAGCTGAAGACAAGGCAATGGAAAGAGGTCGGAAAAAACGTACTACCGCAATTTGAACGATTACACCCAATAAAGACAATATAAACGAGGATGTAATTGACCCAACCCCAAAGAAGCAGAAAGCTACAAAAAAACTTAAATGAAGATACAGAATGGTTCTGTATAATTTGCCAGGACGCTTACGGTGAAAGTAAACCAGGCGAGGAATGGATACAGTGCATTAAGTGCAATTATTGGGCTCATTCCAATTGTTCGGGGAAAATGGCTCCTTATAAATGGTACAAAATAAAAATAAAATAAAAAAATAAATTATATGGCAGATGAAAAACTATGTGTTGAATGAATAAAAATCGTTTGTCAAAAATATATAAATTTTTTATTATTAATAATTTTCTTCTTGATTGACCGAAAATTAATGGAATAAAATGTTTAAATATCGGGCGTAACTTTTTACCCCCATATCTGTAACAACTTGCACCTATAGCGGGGTAATTTGTTACATGTGCCAACATTTGCTAAAATGGATTTTTATAATATTTGCATGTTTGTTAGACCTTTAAATGGATCAAAATATTGTCGCCTTAATTCAGTTTTACCTTCTCCAATACACACAATAAAATTCGTCGTTATACTTTTCACGTTATATAACATTATGCAAAAAGTGTAACAGTCTACCCCGGTCTACCCTAAGTAGATCTGAATAATCCATCGTACAGTATGGCAAACACAGAACTTTCGTTCTTTGAAATTTGCTATACCAACGAAAAAATGTTTTATTGAATTGACCAGTCATTCAGGTAGTCCAAGAGTTCAGTAAGAAGATGTGACTGGTCCATCATGAAGCACAAGTTGGTCAGTTGCTTAGGCAATGTGCCGAACTAATCGTAACAAGAAAACTATAGTATACTTTGATTTGTACCTCATGGTATGGGCTATTCAGATCTAATTACCGACATGAGTAAGTAGACCTGAACAGCCCACCAACCGGTATATTTATAGGTCAATTTTTAATTCAACCTGAGCAAGCAGGCTTACCCCGGGTAGTGTACACCGAGCAAAGTTGGTACTTTGTAAAATTTTTCGATGTGCATAGAGCAAGAAATTGTTTTTTATTTTGCCAGTCTACGAACACTGGCAGTAATTTCAGAGTAAAATTTGAAAACCCGAGTATGCACTGTGTAAGCACATTTCACTAATAAAAACGCAGTGTACCGAGTAAAATTACCCAGGTTCAATAAAAAAAAAATACGAAGTATTTTTGACAGGCACTGCCTGCTCGGGATGAATTAAAAAATAGGCCCTATGTGACCCGCCAAAGAGACGAATTCCGATATTTGTTCTATGTTTGTGAAAGTCAAACCACATCAGCTGTATAATAAGACATTTTAAAAGTCATTCGTAATGTTTCATGGTTTATAAACACTCATACCAATCGAGGGTTACATGTAAATAAAACTACTATAATTTTATCATCAACATTCAGGCGAAACATTTATAAATATGTACATATTTTTTATATACAGTGAAACGCACAATGTTTACGCAAACGACTTGCTGTGAAATAAGAGATACAATTTTTGGTTGATTGTTAATGAGAAAATCTCTTACACAAAAGAGGTAGGCGAGTGCAATTATAAGATACCAAAAATTCGTGATTCTTAATTTTTTAAGTCGTTCACCTTTATACTATTCATTCATAAATAAAACTTAATTTGATAAAATAAAATTTATGTACGTCACGCTAATCGATTCATGTTGAAATTGAAATAAATATCTAAATCAATCATCTAATGCAAGTTATACGAGAAATTGTAAAAAAAAAAAAAAATTAATTTCTATTATTACCTTATGAAGCGAATGTATTACACATCTCATGAATTATTATTAAATTGCATTTACCTGGAAATAAAAGAAAAGAAATTTCGCATAAGAAATATTATTATTTTGAAGCATACAGATAAAGTTAAATTCGTAGCGACGTATTCAACCGTACGATGTATTCCACATCTGGAATAATAAAACTCAATCATTTTTATTGATGGTTCAATGTACCGCTATAAAGCTGCATATAAGAGTTGCAAATTACTTCGAGTGGTGAATTTTATGTCTTATGTAATTTTAGACATTTTCTTCGTTTAAATATCGCCTCGTATACAAACAATTGTATAAATTAATAATTGCAACAGAGGTGAAGAAAGTACACATATGCAGAAGTAAAGTTTACTCACGTAAAAGAAGAAATACGGCTGGAGAAAATCGTTAATTGAAAATGTTTGCAATATCTATACGTGTTTACCACTTTATCAAGCATAATACTTTTTTTGATATGGTTGTGTGCTTGTGCAATTGGATGAATGCAAATTTTAATTTCTCTATGAACCGATAAATTATTTATGAATCTTACTGTTGCGGAATTCTAACATACTAACTTAAGAAATTCAAGTCAAATTTCCTCGACGTTCTTATGCGACACAATGCAACGTATGCCTAACCTGGAGCGAAGACTTTCGAGCCTTCTAAATTGAAGACAGCATGATCTACCGTTGATCCCTGCATTCTGTGCACAGTCACACCCAAGCAAAGGATTAGGGAAATAATTCGATGTTCTGCAGGAAATTTTATTCTCCGCGACTCGAAGACGTGATCGCCGATTTCACAAATAGTTATCTTAACATTTGGCAAATCTTCATCACAAAATTGAGCTCGATGAAAGTGTGGCCAAATGATTTTGATAATTTTACTAATCACACCATTAACGAGGCCTTGATGGTGTCAATGTTATACCGAGGCATCACCTTTGCACCCACAAACAGGAAGACATCGCAGAAAGACAAAGTTCGCCACAAATGAGTTGATGGCGAAAGTTGCATTAAGTCGCTAAACAGCTAAATATGTTTATGCCGCCAAAGAGTCCCGTGCTATCTTTCAGCTGCTACAAACAGGAGTATAACTGTTCAAGTATCTAAAACCTTCATGACATTTGGCAGTTTCAGAAGCTGTCCATCGCGTTGAACATACAATTTGAACATTGATTGCAGAGTGTGGTGAGAAAACACTTTACCTGCAACATTAGCAAACGAAACCAGCACCGAATCTGCTACTTGGTCGAATTTAGAGTGAATGTCTTGCCCGATCTATTGGCATTGCCAGCGATGGCATTGTCGTCGTTGTTATCGTCTATAACTGAAAAGAATTAGTCTAATTAGTTGCGTTGTCCAGCTGATCAAAGCATACTTAAGTGACTTGTAGTCTGTCAAAAGTTCGTTCGAATCGCGGAACAGCATAGCGAACTCTATCAGCGACATTTGTTCGAGTTATACGCCGGACGCGGGTCGAGTAGACACTGCATACAGCGTTCAATGGGAGCTTTCAAGGCGCCAAACCGTTGGCAACATGTTGAGTAAAATTAAGCCCAACGATTTGAACATTTTGAACTTTTGAGGTATTAATGGCTTGCACGTTTCACACACGGCCGAAAAGATTGTTTCAGTGGGAGATGGAAGAGTCGATAAATGCACTCACACACGGAAACTGGTCTCTCATGAAGAATCTTCAAGTAGATCTTGAAAAGCTTTGCTGAGGTGTTGCTGATTTCTTGACATATCTTTCGTGTGATTTCTTTCAAATCGAAATACATCTCTGTCAGTTCGTTCTTTGAGCAGTACTTGGCGATGTGCATTGTGGTTGCTTCAATATTACAGCATGTTTGAATGCCTATGTTGCCCATCCAGCATTTCAAAAGCTTAACGTTGTAATTGTTAATGAAATTTTCCTCGGGCTTCCATTTCAAAATGCACGTTTGGTCTTCATTTTTGATATACTTGTTGGAAGTGTTGGCGATACGTTGACTCGAATCATGAAGTGAGGCTCCACACGATGACCGGATACTTCTCAATGAGTTGCTGCCCATTATATGCTCCCATAATTTTCGTACCCTTGTTCACATTACCGACGGCGATCAACATTGTGCGAATAAGGTCTTCCTACTGAAGATCATTGGAACTGAATGAAATCGTGAGGTGGTAGTAGAGATCTCGTCTTCCACTATCTCATTGTTATGCTAAATTTTCTTGCCACAGACATTGATGTTACCCGTGATCCGATGATTCTCGCGGTTCTAGCGAAGGGGTCGTGTCGAGTTGCATTGTATCCATTGATGTCTTGCGGAAAGAGATGATACCACGCAAACGTTCGTTGAACTTGAAATTGAATTGAGCCGTCGCCTGGTTGAGATGAGTCATAAAGCATAGGAAGTAATGAAATTTCCACATCAAAATCTCGATAAAAACAGAAATTGCGGTTGATTTTGAAAAAAGTAGTTTTCCGTATACTGTACGTGATAAATTGATTTTTATTCGTCTTGACGCCACACAGTAAACTAAGAACTAACAAATTATTCCACCCCTGAAAGTTGTGGATTGCAGTGTTGTGAATTACAGACTTTCGTAAAAAATTGACAATTTAAAATAACTCCCACGAAACTTGGTAGATTTTTTTGGAGGAAAATTTTTTTCAGAAGAAGAAGTGTTTCGGAATTCGTCTCATTAAGTAATAAGGAAAATTTCGAAATTAGTAATTTGTAATCAGTATTTTAGTGTTCGAGCGTATTTATTGGATCTACAATTTTTCTAAAATCGCTGCAGTAATTAACCCCAGTTTGCGCGTACCTAAAAAGGTCATCATTTAAGTTAAATTTTTCATAATTTTAAATATTGATGTTTTAAGTGATTTGGGTCATTCGAACATCCTCAAATATGCGGACGACGTAAAAATATGCATAGTGTACAGTTCATAATTTGGCTCTTATAAATTGAAAAATTTTGCGTTATTCTCGAACACTCGCACCCTTTATATTTTTTCTGCCATTTGGTATAAGTAAAACTATTTAATGCCACCTGGTTTAACAATCATCATCATCAAGTGCATCAAAACAAATTTGACCGGTTGATTGCATGTATTGTTGGGCAGTTTAATAGGTTACTAAATAAATGATTAAAATCTAGTTCACGTATAAGATTAAGCCTAAATATCATTTAAGAAATGTCTTTTAAATAAAACGTTTTTTTTTACAAAAATTTTAAACGATTAACTTATCTGAAATTGCATAATCACAAATAAGTTTAGTGTCACATTATAATGACATGTAATTTATTGGTATTTTGTTTGATTGCGTGTGGCACATTTTCTGTTAATGTTGAGAAATATTAATAACACACTTGATCGATTTTTAGGGTAAGGCGCGGTGTATCATAAGACGCATGAGCTGTTAAACATGTAAAATATAATTATACATATCTATGTTTCGATGACTCATCATCGATGACTTTACCCACTGTTTACCAAAACAATTATTATTTTATCTAAGGCCCATCATATTATGTGCATGCGAATTACTTTGTGACCATCTGTGAGCAAATTTTGAGAAGGTGTTAAAACATTATGGCCTTTTATCTGCAAGATAGAATCAGAAAATTCAAGACACAGCGAAGAGCTTCAAACATTTTAGAAATGTCCGTATAATCGTACCGTATAATGCTAAAATTTGAACCAAAAAAACTGTAAAATAGTGAAAAATATTTGCTTACCACGACGACTTTTCTTCCACACACACAGTAAAGAAAAATGATTCGAACCTATGGAAATTGGGAGTAATGATGATGGAATCGTAACACGGGTGTCTCTTATACATGCCAGAACCACCGACCAATTTATTTATCAAAATTTTTGACATGGTTACTTTGCGTTACTTTGCTTTTTCATGATGCGCAAATGCCAAAATAGCGACTACATCGGAGTGAAGTTTATACCAAAATAACAAAATATACACTGTGACCTATAAGTACTTAGAATCAAATAAACACTCATAATAATATCTGAAATTTTTTAATAAACACAAATGTTTTTACACTATACGTAGCAAACATTTAATTTTTGTGAAAAATTTTGAGTGAATTTAAAAAAATGAAATTTTTTAAAACAAAACACATTACGAATCGCACAGAGATGATCGAAATGGTTCTGAACTAGTAATTGATTGACTTGCGAAAATCTCAGAGATTTCCGAGCATGTGGATAAATCAGATTGGTTTCTTACATCAAATATTAGTTCGGAACCACTTCGATCATCTCTGTGTGATTCGTAGTGTGTTTTTTTGTAAAAAATTTCATTTTTTAAAATTCACTCAAAACTTTTCACAAAAATTAAATGTTTGCTACGTATAGTGTAAAAACATTTGTGTTAAAAAATTTCAAATATACTTATGAAAGTTCAATATTTGAGTGTTTTTCAATTCTAAGTACTTATAAGCCAAAGTGTATATTTTGGCATAAACTTCACTCCGATAGCGACTACATTGTTAGCTTTCTCCTTAATCGAGAATTGGTCGTTTGCCTGTCATTCTGGACACTCGGTTATTGTCTCAAATCGAACATGCCTAGCACCATTCGAAAATTGTCGACAACTAACGGTGCGTTACCGATGGTCGAAGTCGTGCGCTCAGATTTACTCAAGCAAGTACATCAAACTACTCTTTTTAATGTAAATAGTACATTTTACAATAGGTTTGTCTCAATAGATTGCCGTTTCCTCTCATTCATTTCATCGTTCTCTCTAATTTAGAGAAAGCTCTGTTTTGCCTAAAAAATGTCCTAAACCAATCACCGCTTTAAAGTTACAACATTTTATTTCCTAACACCTTTAACTTGTTCAACAAATTCCCGATATCACTATTTATCATTACTATTTCACTTTTTTTTGTTCAAATTTACTTTTCACTGATCACTTTTTACTTTTTAACTGACTTCTTTGTACACGATACACTTAAGTTGCTGATCCTCTTAATAATTTTGAATGAACCGTTCCAACTGCACTGTACCTCTTGAGGTCTGTCTTTTCGTTTCCTGGAGTTGTACAGCCATAATAAATCACCGCGCAGAAAATCGTTATATCTGTCAGGTTGATCTCGTCTAGTTTCTGATTCATCTCAGGCGCTCGCTTTGTGCACTTTCACGTTCATTTGTCTTCATAAACACGTGCAATCTTAGCTCATTTTTCGTCTTGGCCTTTCGGACCGCTCTCTTTACAGCGATCATCTCCACTGTCGAACTCACCCATAATAATCGTACTGAAATCTTCTGAAGAGCTACTGTTACGGATTTTTTCTATTCTTGGTAAGCCAGCTCGTCCTTATTTTTTCCGACTGCGCGCTCTCCTTATACATTTTATCCCACTTCGGATATTGACTAAACTTTAGCCCCTGGTCTTTGTTTGTTGAACTTTCTTTTGTTTTCCTATTCCCGCTCTCGTTCCTCTCGCAAGTTTTCATTTGTTGCGGCGTTCTTCGGAAATAAGGCTGCCTTGAAGGTCTATCATTTCATCGTTGCCAACAGTCTGTCTCTAGGCACCTTCCCACATTTGAAGCACCCTCTTGCAATTCTCTTTGACCCTGAATGATGTTCGCCAATATTTTCAACGATTGCTTTACAAGCGCCTCTAGCATTGCAACGTCATCCGCAATTAATCCTTGCACCGGCATTGATTCAGTGGATAGATTTCGTATTTCTGCGTCATATACCAGTTTCCACTCTGTTGCGGTCGTCACCACTCTCTGTTTTAGGTGTATTTTGCAACACATTTGCCGCTCCACCTCTGGAACCAAAGTACTTTACTCCATCTTGGACCTTGAAATACTCGAACTGAGGTTTATATTTTTTATTAAATATCGAGCTCGTAAACTTGCTTAATTGTACTTTCATCTTCCTGCTTGATTTATAATCAGAACTCTTCAATAAGACAGAACCAACGATTTTTAATTTCTCGTACTTTCATCACAAGAGACTTATCATATTTTAATTTTTCTATTTAGTACTCTGGGACCCGTATAAGTTGATCAAGTTTCGCGATCTTTGTGTTCTGTTGTGTACACAACTCGGAAAACTGATCATGTTGCTGCAATTTGGCATCTATTTTGTAGAGTTTAGTGCCTATTCTAAATCAAGGGTTGTTCCTTTAGTTTCATGCACCGATTAACTGCTTTGGAGTAGGCTGAACATTATGATCTTTTGATAATCCAACAAGCACCAGTCTCGGGCTTCCGCTTTCCTTCGAACGTTTTTCCACTTTGGACAACAGCTCTTTCTTATTTTGTTCGGCTGAAAGCCCACGACTCAGCATATTTTACCATAATTTCTTAAAAACAACATGAAGTTAGTTCACGGCACACATTTAGTCGAGGCACTGATACGAAGGAAAAAAGTGAGTCATTCCTTGATACACCAGTGAACATATCAGGTTTTGTTAGAAATAAAATAGTAAATTGGACGTATTTCATGACCATTTCTTCGCTGGTCACTTTTAAGATATAAAACTCACGAGTAAATCTACTTTTAGGACTAGTAAACAATCCTTGGAATCTAGAGAAAGCTTGATGACCTAATTTATAAGCCACTAAATCCATTTAAAGAATCAACTTCAGGTAAGTGTCGCCACCTCACCTAGTGGTTGATGGAACTCCAAGATATTCTTCAAACAAAGAAAGGTTGTTGCGGATTGGGAATGCTACAAGGATGTCTGCAAACGTATAAATGCAAACTAAGATGCAGCGTGACAACGATCGTTAATGAGAGGCACATAAAAAGTAACATTAAAATAGTTCGATCGGGCTAGAAAAAGCCGTTTAAATCAACATGCTAACTGTAATGGGAAATCGGTGAAAACTGCTGTCCATTTTGTTCTAATGAGGAATCGCTAGATTGTAAAGTATTTATATTACTTTTTTTTTCGATATAAAGGTGCCAAATACTTTTTTTTTTTTTTTTTTTTTTTTTTTTTTTTATTTATTTAAATTATTACAACTGAATACAATTCATCTAGTAATTTTTCTTTCTTAATTTAGTCACTTGTGAATGAGAAGACGCCCATTGGCCGGCTCCATTTATAGGTTATTTACTGTAGTAGTAGTCTTTGCTTTGGTGTCCTTAATCCATTAAATCAATTGGTTTCGTTCTCTGCAATCGTCTTACTGCATGGGAGGTGTCCAACATACCACGAAGCTCTTCATTTACGTGTTGATAAATACGTTGTCCATGTATTACTGCAAGTTTTTTTATTTCTTCTTGGACCGTCGGGATATTTAGATCCCGATGAAGGTCATCATTCCTAATGTACCACGGAGCGTTAACTATACCACGTAGCACTTTGTTTTGAAAAGTTTGTATTATTTTAGTGTTGGTTTTCTTTGTACAGCCCCAGAGCTGTATTCCGTAAGTCCATACAGGCTTTAGCACCTGTTGATATAATAGCAATTTATTTTCGGTTGACAATTCCGAGTTTTTCCCGAGCAGCCAATACATTTTTCGATATTTGATATTAAGTTCTTCTTTTTTCTTTTTAACGTGCTCTTTCCATCTGAGCCTGGTATCTAAGGTCATCCCTAGATATTTAGCCTTATTTGCATACGGAATCTGCTGACCGTTAATGATTACAGGTTTGTAACTGACTTTTAGATTAGTAAAATTCACATGCGTGGATTTCGATTCATTGAGCCCGATTCGCCACTTTTTTGTCCATTTTATGATTTTGTCACATGCTTCTTGAAGTTTCGTTGTCGATTCCTCGATAGTGTCTCCTACTGAGAGAACTGCAGTGTCATCAGCAAATGTTGCAACGGTAACATCGTTTAAATGAGGTAAATCTCTGGTGTAGAGTAGGTAAAGAATTGGTCCCAAAACACTACCCTGAGGGACTCCTGCCGAGATCTTTTTTAGCTCGGAGTATTCATCTTCATATTTCACCCGAAAGTGGCGATTCTCTATATATGATTTTAAAATCATGTAATAATGTTTTGGTAAATCTCTATGTAGTTTAAAGAGTAAACCTCTGTGCCATACCTTATCGAAGGCCTGTGCCACATCTAAGAAGATACCAGAGCAAACCTTTTTCCTTTCTAATGTATTCTCAATGACATCTGTAAGCCTGTGAACCTGCTCAATAGTTGAGTGTTTCTCTCTGAAACCAAACTGATATTCTGGGATAAGGTTTCGTTGTTCTATGGTTATTTTCAATCTTTTGAGCAACAGCCTCTCAAACAATTTCGCTAGTGTTGGTAGAAGTGAAATTGGCCGATAAGATTTTCTATCATTCGGTGGCTTGCCCGGTTTCGGAATCATTATTACTTCTGCTACTTTCCACTGCATTGGCACATGTTTTTTCCTGATGATCGCATTGATTATGTGCAGTAATTTACGGGTCCCTTTTTCAGGCAGCTCCTTTATTATTTGCCCTGTTATCAGATCGTAACCAGGAGCTTTCTTTGTTTTTATGTTCTTAATTTCAGCTTTTAGTTCTTTCAATGTTACAGGCCTGATATCTTCGAAATCAGATATTCTGGGCGTATCAGTAGTGTTTTCGTAACTGGTCTGCCGACCTAGAGGTTGAAATGTTTCTTCAAGATGTTCAGCAAACAGGTCAGCTTTATCTTTCGCACTTCTAGCCCAGTTCCCATCGTTTGTTTTGATT
The DNA here is from genome assembly GCA_932526605.1 of Nephrotoma flavescens. Lineage (NCBI taxonomy): Eukaryota > Metazoa > Arthropoda > Insecta > Diptera > Tipulidae > Nephrotoma > Nephrotoma flavescens. Next base: position 38,721,334 of record OW052220.1, read on the forward strand.
GGGGGGATCTGCGTTTTTGGTCGTTTTAACCCTTTTGTTGCTTTCCAGAGGGAATAGTCGGCATCTTTAGTTGGGGCTAGAGAACAGAGATATTTTCCAATTGTTTCATTTTTCACTGCTTTTATGAGTACCTTAAGTTTGATGCACAAGTTGTTTAAGGTGGTTTTATCTTGCGGCGCACGTGTATTCTGCCATTTCTTTCGGGCTTTTCGTTTTTCCTGCACTAATTCTCTTACTTCTATTGGGTAAATAATGGCGTTTTCTTTCCTGGATGATAATTTGGGGGTGCATTCCCAAGCAGACCATTGTATGACATCAAGGAGCCGGTCTAGTTCCTCTTCTATTTCATATTCACTTTTGATTGGCACTTGAAGTTCTATTTTTTCCTCTACTAACTGCTTAAACAATTCCCAATTTGTTTTGTTGTTTGTTAGTTGTGGTGAATTTGTTTTTTCTATTACATTTTCACTAACCGTCATAATAACAGGAGAATGATCAGATATTAGACTTTCATCATTTTCTAAGAAGATGTAGCGTTCCGATATGCCTTTAGTGATGTAGAAATCTATTAGGTCTGGGATTTTGTTAGGATCTGTTGGCCAGTACGTTGGTTTTCCTCCTGAGTAAAATTCACAGTTTGAGTATTGGCCAGCTGCAAGTAATTCCTTGCCTTTTGGAGAGGTTAATCTTGAACCCCAGAAGGTATTTTTTGCATTAAAATCACCTCCGACAATGAAGTTACTTCCTAATTTCTGGAACAGATTAATGTAGTCTTCTTTTTTTAGGTTATACCGTGGGGGGCAATATATTGCAGATATATTACAGGTGTTGTGATGACCAAATTTAACCGTCACGGTGGTTACTTGCATGGATTCTTTTTCTATTTTTAATTCTTCATGATGTTTGATATTATCCCTAATAAATATAGCTGACCCTCCTCTTGCTCGTTCTGCAGGGTGTGTGGTATGGTAACAAGTATATCTCCGGATTGATACATAGGAGCTGCTGGTAAAATGTGTTTCTGATATTAAGCATATATCAATTTTCTCTGTATTTAGAAAGAGTTCTAATTCTTCTAGGTGTTGTGTTAATCCGTTTGCATTCCATATGGCTATTCTTAATGAGTAGTTTTGATGTCTGGTTTCTGTTCCGCAATTATGAGTTGAACTAGGTATTGCAGACATTATTTATTTTTAACTATTTTGGAACTTGGTATTTCCAGCAGGTTAAGTCGATTCAGAATTAACTTATTTAGTTTATTCTGTTCCTCAAGGCTATTTAGAATTGCTTGGACAGTGTTTTTGAAATTTTCGGTACCGTTTACCTCATTTTCTTTCGAATTTGAAGCGGCCTGTGCATATGTATAATTCTCCCTACGCATAGATGATTCGTTTCTTGCTCGATTCTTGTTTGGATGATTTAGAGGGGGTTTGCGTGCCTGATCCCTCATTTTTTGTAGCTGCTTGGCAACCTCACATCCTCGGTAGCTGGCTGGATGCTGCCCATTACAATTTATACATTTTGCTGGTTCTTCTTTTGATAGTTTGCAAGTTTGTGTTGGGTGCTTTTCAGCACATTTCACACATCTTGGATCGCGCGCGCAATATCGTTGCGTATGGTTATAGGCCCCTCAGCCTAGGGTACTCAGAGGGCTTCGGCTGTCTCTGTGTACACCTAGGTAACACCAAGGTAGCCGCGTCCACGTCGCGGGGGGTGGGTACTGCTTCGGCAGTAGCAAAGTGCTACCGGGGACCAAATGCCAGTGGTATAAACTGGCTAAAACAAACAATGAATACAACAAATACGGAATGTAATACCCCAGGTGGTACAGCAGCAGATATGCTGACAAATCCACACTCTTCGGAGGCAGGCCCAATAGATTCTGGGGTGGGCCAATCATTGTTTAACCCATTTGGACGAAGTTCCAAATTACCAAGATCACCAAAATCTTCAACTGAAAATATATTTCAGTACGAGAAGGAAAATGCTGAACTCCGTGAACAACTACGAGAAATAAAGGAATTTACAACTAAATTGAAAGAAGAATTTACAATTTTAAAGAAAGAGAACGAAGAACTCAAAAAAGCAGTTGAAACACGTGCAGAACTTGGTACGAAACCTAATCCTGCAATCGATGATGAAATCAATCCATTCCATACGGATGAAGAAGAATTGGAAAGAGAAACAAATTGGATGTTGAAGCGAAGTAAAAGACCAAGTAAGAAAAGGAAAGCTCAACACTCACCAGAAATGGCAGAAACTTTACCATCAACTTCAAAAGAGGTTTCTAGAAAACAGTTAATCATCAAGAAACAAATAGCTCTAGACCAACAACCAGCTAAACCAAAAGAGAAATCACTTTCACCAATAAATGTCGATGAGGTAGAAAAATCATCCGAACGGCAACCAGCTCAACAAAATGAAGCACAGACAAAGGTTAAAGCCCCACCACCGATTTTCATAGTAGGAGTAACGAACTACTCAGAAATCCAAAGTGTAATGAGTACTGTTACGGAACAAGAGTATAAAATTACTGCTCTGAACAATAATGTATGGAAGATTAACACTTCAAATCCAAACGCATACAGAAACTTGTCAATGAAGCTGAATACTCAAAAATATCAGTGGTACACGTACGAAAATAAAAACGAGCGTCCCATCAAGGTCATGGCAAGAGGGCTACATCCAACCTGTGAAATTAATTCAATAATGGAGGATCTAGAAAATAAAGGATTTAAAATCCTTGATGCCGTAAACATTATTAAAAAAGAGAGACGTAGCGGAGAGAACCGACTAGAAGCGGTTTCAAAAAGAGGGCTTCCCCTGTTCATGCTAACGTTTGATAAATCCGAGAAAATAGAAAACATTTACAACATAACTGGCATACTCAACATGCGAGTAAAGATCGAAGCTGTTAAAAGAGGCAGTACAAGAATAGTACAATGTAAAAAATGCCAAGTGCCAAATACTGAAATACAAGATCGTGACGACTAGCCTAAGTAAGCGTATATCACGCAAATAAAGGCACTAATAAAAGAGGAGATAAGGAAACCACGGCTAGCTTCTCGAGCTAATGGAAGAAAAATATCGAGTTCCTCGTCTTGATGTTTCTGGCGCGAATAACCCGGACATTACATGAATGGGTTGTAAGCAGCCAAGTGCACTCGAAAAAACTGATGTACGAGGCAAGACACGCAAAACAAATGAGACAGTTTGACGTTGAATGAGACGAGGGGTAACGAACTAGTCTCATTTAATCGGCATGCACCCGGAAAATTAAGTCACACCAGTTTTGAGGGGCGTAAGCTTGTGGAAAGGGACAAACTGAATACCAGAGCTTCAAAATAGGTAGTTCGTCCTGATTGTGTACGCTTCTAGTAGCATTCGACGGAATGTGGTTCAAACATCGGTCTATCTTTATCGTAGCTAGAATAACTGATGAATGTTTCATGCGACTGGATATTATGAAGTAATACCAGATGGTCGTGGGTCCGTGAAACCAGACACAAAAATGGCGCAATGTGGTTGTACCTTTTCAAATTAACTAAACGCAGTAAGGGTCAAGAACCACCGATGTGAGAAATTGTGATCTACGCAAAAATAGTCGCAAAAATAGGCTGCTGTGTGTGAGATTTTTGAAATTCGAGCAGAAACTACTGCACTTGCGAAGATCCTCGATTATTTGCTACTACCACCAAGATCTGTGCCAATGACAGCTCCATGCAGGCTTACACCAAACACTTCAATGCATATCATTGTACCCTCCTACGAGCAACTCAATCGACCCAAACCTTCTTTTTTTTTAAATGACAACCGATTTTCGTAAAACAATTTTTTTTTTGACAGATTAGTATTTTATCTTTATCATCAAAATCGATGCAGTTCTTTTCAAATTAAAGAAATCGTAGCAAAATGCGATGTTTCGGTGAAAACAATTGGTGTGCTGCAATCTTCTGCTTATTACCACGTGGGCCAATATTTGCCACCATTTATCAGACGTTGACCCAAACAAATCTCTACCAGTTTCATTCACTGTTTCTTCAAAATCATCAATATACTACTCCAGAAAAACTGTAAAAGTTCGTACGATATTGCAACATGGACGCAATCAAGGAGAAGTAGCTCGTTAGCTTTACACGAGCCAATCTGCTCTCGCAAGAGTATCCAGAATTTTTCAGGAAACGGGTGATCTACTTCTTTACGAAATCGCCATCTAGAGCTAAGACAAGTTCGATATGGAGCTGTTAGTCAACGGACAGTAAAAAGACGCCCGCTAGAGGCCCAAATTGGATAGCACGCCATCGCAAAGAGCGATTCTAATTTGCGCGCGAACACATCAATATGAACATCGAGCAATGTAGGTCCGTTCTATTCACTGACGAATGCAGAATATGTATTCATGGTAGTGATAGGAGAGGCCGGGTCCACCAGCGTCCTGGAGTGTGATTTTCGCAGTGCTGTTTTGTTGAAATAGTCTTGTATGGCGGCGGTTTATGCATGGTATGGGGAAGCATATCGCTGAGTGAAAAACATATTTTGTTTACGTACCTGGTGGAGGCCGTAGATGAGGTCCGACCGCTGAAAGATTTATCGAGGATATTCTTTTGGATGGACTCGAGACGATGAAGTAGCCAGCCTTCAGTCCAAACATGAATCCAATTGACCATTTATGGGACGAACTAAAATCCGGTAGATGCATCAGTGACCTCAATATTCCGTTGGATTAGGAGTGCAGTGCGGTCTTTGTCAAAACCTTAATAAGGTTAATGGGGAACCGCATGCGAACCGTTGTAGACACAATGGGGGGGGGGGGGGGGTAATGCCCTCACTAAGTATTAAATAATACAATTGTTTTGTTTTTTGTTTTTCTTAAATTTTTTGTTGCAATTTTAATTTAAATATCCCCAATATTTTTTTACCATCAATTTTGGTTGCGTTTTCATTCAAAATTCATTATAAAAAAGTGCTGAACCAATTTTCATGAAAATAGTGTCATTCTAAAGTAAAAACACAGGCTTTTAAAAAAAATATCTAGGACGTGTTTTGAACGTGAGCTCAGCAAAAAATGTAATCGTGAAAGAGATGGTCATTGGTACAGCTGAGGGAATCAACTATATATTGCCAACTGCCAGTCGAAACGATGGACCGATCACCAAACCATCAGCAGAAGAAGATCATTCGCTTACTGTGCAGCCACCTTTCAGAAGAAAATTTAGTCTGCACATTTGATGAACACGCCAACAATCTTAAACAAATACAACAAGCTATCCGGACGGCAGGATTGAAACAAATTGCAACGAAATACAAACTGTTCACGGAACAACTATTTCGGTAATATTGTCTCAAGCAATGCTTTGCGAACGGATCCAACAAAATCTAGTATCAGTAATGGATTGACCTGCACCAAAGGATATGAGCCAACTAAGAAGTTTCCTATAGTATTATGCTCCTACTATCAACGATTTGTGCCAAACTTCGAAGACGTTGCCCAAAGTCTTCATCGGCTTAGCGAAAATAATGGCAGTGTTATTACAGAAGCAGAGAACAATGAGCGAGTTCTCGCATTTTATAATCGGCCCGTCTCTAAAACAAACAATGTTAAACATTTCTTCAAATACCTGTATGGACAGGAGTTTGTTGTTCGAACTGGTTATGGGACGCTTAAATGGTTGATGTTTAAGGAACATGTCTGTGAAGATAGCCCAAATTCCATCCCCGAAAAATGCGATGGCAACACTAATTATTGCTATCATGACATTTTTTAGTCTCAGTCTAAAAAATCTTGACATTTTTACTCTCAGCCTCGAAAATGTTTGCTATCATGACAGTTAAAAATGTCATGACAGTTGAAATTTTTACATTTTTACTCTCAGCCCTGAAAATATTTGCTATCATGATAGTTAACAAATATCATGACAGTTGAAATTTTCGGGGCTGAGAGTAGATATAATACTGAGAATGTATGTCTAAGGGTTTTTTTAGAATTTTTCTATGTATAGTAGTTCAGATATAGTCCATAGAAGTCGGGAACTATTCGTTGGCCCAACTAGCGGTGCACATCGTTTGATAGGTGAATGTTTAAGGAGCACGAACGAGTTTTTTTAGAATTTTTCTATGTATAGGATTTGAGATATAGTGTGCACCGCTGGTGGGCCAACGAATAGTTCCCGACTTCTATGGACTATAACTAAGCTCATTTTGAATTCAAAAACGCATAGAAACTTTGATCAAATAAGTCCCGACACTTTTATATATCATTTACTAAAGTTATTTACTATGTTACAATAGTTAACAGTAATTTTGTTGTTTACTGTAATTTATTTAGAATCTAAGAATGTTGTTTATATTTTGAGTGATGCGTCTAGTTTTATTTATACAATTTCGCAAACAAAATTTTATAAAAATTTCTTTTATTTATTTTTATTTATAAATTTTGTATACATACTTGTTGTTGAATCAATGTCAACATGCGCAATAATACAATATTCCAAGCGGTCGATGACACAGTATCGACACGGGTGGAATATTGTATATTGTAGCAAATTCAACAGGTTTAATGTTTCTTTCTTTTTTATATTTTGTACTTTTGTTGTATATAATTATTGTCGATTTCATGCGTAAGCAATATTTTATGTATAAAACCCGATTTATTGAGGTAATAAAATTAAGAATTGAATTATAACGCATAAACAACAGTTAGTTTAGTTCTCAGTGAATATTTGGAACTCACCAGTGGCCAACCAAATATTCACATAAACAAACCAAAATCTAGGCAGAGGTCAGATTTTTACATGGTCCTTCGAGCCTCCAGAACAACCGGCGGACAATAAAACTTACTTTGTAAAGGAATTTTACATTGAGATTCGAGCTACCACAACAGCCGGCAGGCAACACGTTCCACAACATAGAGCTATAGGCCAAGATACGTCAAAGCATCAAACTCACAACAACAACGATTGAAATTCAACGGCCAATCAACAACCGGCAAATAAACCGGTATACGCCACACGACAACAGTCCAACACCCCTGTCAATAAAAGCACAGACATGGAGCGGTTATTGCAGCAGCAAAGTGACAAGGCAGTAGAGTTGGAGCACATCATCTCGAACTACAAAAAAAATGGTGCAGCTCGGAAAACTAAAAGATATCTGGAGGCAAACATAGCTACTCTCAAAAAGACGTACAACGAATACGTCGATGTGGATAACAAAATAAGAGAGTTCCAGCCTGAAATAGAATCAACACACCAGTACAATAAAGACAGGCAAATAGTACAAGAAAGGTTCACAAAATATGTTGAAGATATGCGTCAACGCCTAAACTCATCATCATTGCCATCAACGCCGGCTCCAGACGCATCTGCCAAATTCGACTTTGCCGACGAGGAGTCAAATAACAACGACCAAGGAGGCAAAACTAATCAATCATCGGAATCATCCAGTAAGGACTACAAGCATCAGTCTGAAAATTCTAGTAAAGGGGTAGCATACAACAACCAGAAGCTGCTCAAGAAGCAAGATGTCCTGATGAGGATGATGCATAGAAAATTAGAATCAATTGAAGAGGCATTGGACAACAACAACATTCCAATGGAGTTCATCAGGCTAAAAATGGCTCAATTATCTCAAGAAATGGGGGCAATTGACGATTTGCACATAAACCTCTTAGTAAAAATGGAAGAGCAAGAACAAACAGCTCCCTACTTTCATAATAACTACTATGAGGCGCTCAAGGAGAAAGTGGACTCAACAACATTGCAATGGCAGCGCAGCCGGAAAGAAGAAACTTCGAACCAGGTTGGAGAAGTCAAGGTACAATTGCCCAAGATAGAACTACCAGCATTTTATGGCGATTATGAGCATTGGAGCCCATTCAACGATATTTTCAACGAGCTCATCCACAATAACAATAAGCTAGCGGATACAATCAAAATTACGTACTTGAAGGCAAATCTACAAAAGGGAGCAGCCCAGTTGATCAGTCACCTCTCAACAACTGGTGACAATTACAACAAGGCCTGGGAAATACTGCAAGGAAGATACAACAACCCCAGATTATTAGCAAATAAGTATTTCAACTCATTATTAACTTTACCAACAATACATGCACCATCAGCGGCAGCAATTCGTAATTTGCATGACACTACAGTTGAATTATTACACAACATCAACAAGTTAAAATTACACTCTCCGTTTGAAGCCCTAGTGATGTTCATTCTAGGCAAAAAGCTAGATCCGGAAACCGCTAGGCTCTACGAAACATCATTAGAGAATCCGAGAGAAACTAAACGAATCAATGAATTCTTCAGCTTCATAGAAAGGAGATTCCAATCGCTAGAGGCTATGAGGTTCAACAAGGTGGTAAGCGCACAGCCGCAACCAATGGTACCACGGAAACGGGTACACGCTACAACCGTAGACAGCCAGTGTATAGTAAAGGGATGCCAAGGAAAGCATCTGCTGCAAGACTGCAATCAGGTCAAGCTAATGCCAACGCTAGACAGAAGCAAATTGGTCTGTGAAACAGCTACCTGCATACGTTGTTTACCGCGACATTCAATGGGTAACCCATGCAGATCCGCAATACGATGCATTGTGTGCCAAGGACATCACCACACTCTTCTGCATGGTAATAACAAGGTATCAACCAACATGGGGATCACACAAACTCTAGTAGTTAAACAACAAGGGCCTGTATTACTACCAACAGCAATGGTCAGAGTAGCCACAGACACTGGACATCTCACCACATTGAGGGCGTTAATTGATTCCGGGTCCCAAGCTACATTAATATCATCGAGAGCTGCCAATCTGCTAAACATCAAAAGGAGAAAAACACATGTTAACATTTCAGGCATTGGCGGTAGCGAAGCAGGAATGTGCAAGCATACAATCAACATTAAGCTTGTGCGAAGATTTGATGGAGACTTTAGCTTAGACATCGAAGCTTTAATATTTAACAAGCTAACCCAACAACTACCTGAAGCTGATATTGACACTAGAGCATGGACCCATCTTAATAACATAAAGTTAGCGGACCCACACTACAATCAAGCTCAGCCGATTGATCTCATAATTGGAGCAGATTACTATCCATTGATAATAACCAATAGTATTATCAAAGGTGACCATCGAGAACCAATGGCACAGAACACGGAGTTCGGATGGGTCGTAATTGGCAGCCTGAGTAACGTAAACACCAAAACAAGAACAACCATGGTGACAACCAAGTCAATCGAGGAACAACTAAAATTATTTATAGAGGTTGATAGCATTCCTGAAGAAAGGAGAAATACAGCGGAAGAAAAGCAAGTTGAGGAGGCATTCCAATCAACATTGAGTCGAGACACAGATGGACGATTCATAGTAAAAATTCCATTTAAGGACGATCACGTCAAACTTGGCGAATCTAGAAAAAGAGCAGTAGCCAGACTTCTGCAAATCGAAAGAAGATTCGTCAAAGATCCGGGCTACGAACAATTATATAACAACCAGCACACCAAGCGCTCATTCCTATCTGACTCTTCAAAGCTCTTTGACCCCATAGGATGGCTGTCGCCGACAACAATCATGGCCAAGATCATGATGCAGGATGTTTGGAAAATGGGAATAAGCTGGGATGAACAACTACCAGAAAGAATAAGTGCCAAATGGCAGAACTACAAAGATGACCTGAATGAGATATCAAGATTAAAAATTCAAAGATGGCTCAGTACAACGTCTAGATGCAAAACAGAGCTACACGGTTTTGCTGATGCGTCAGAGCACGAATATGCGGCAGTGGTTTATTGTAGGACAGTAGATGACAACGGTAAACCAGCAGCTCAACTATTAATGTCCAAAACACGGGTTGCACCAAGCAAAACGAAGCTATCAAACCCTCGCCTCGAGTTAAATGCGGCCTTATTATTGGCAAAATTACTGAAACACGTTCAAGACACCATGAAGATTAACAACGTTAATACATACGCTTGGTCAGATTCAACAATAACACTCTGTTGGATTAAGGGAGACCCAAGCCGCTTCAAAACGTTTGTGGCAAACAGAATCTCGACGATTAAGAAGACACTACCAACAACAACTTGGCACCACGTGAAGTCTCAGGAAAATCCCGCGGACGCCGCCTCACGTGGCATAACACCCAAGCAGCTCATTGACGACAACTTATGGTGGCATGGACCAAGCTTCCTAACAACTATGCCACCGCAGTGGAATACTGAAGAACTCGTTCCGGACCCACCATCAGATTTACAAGCCGAGTGCTGGCGACGGTAACAAAAGGGTCACACATACTTGCAGAGTTATTTAACAGGCTGTCCACATTCAGTAAAATCAAGCGTACGGTCGCATATTGTATACGATTCATAAATAATTGCCAACAAGAAAGTCGTAACAAGGGTTGGCTAACCGGTAATGAACTTAAGGCAGTAGAAACAGCAATTATAAAAATAACCCAAGACCAAGATTTCGGGCCAGAAATCGCCTGCATGAACAAGGACAGAAGGCTAGAAAAGGACAGTAAGCTAGGTTCATTAATCCCCTTCTTAGATGGCGAAGGCTAACTCCGTGTGATGGGACGTCTCCAAAACTCCAATCTGACAACCGCCAGCAAACAGCCTGCAATTCTAAGCAAAAACAACATAATTACTCAACGGATAATTGAGAAAGCCCACCAAAACACATTACATGGTGGCGCACAGCTTACACTTGCAATGCTGAGGCAGAAGTATTGGATCATCGATGGGAGACGAGCTGTAAAACAAGTGATACAAAAATGCATAACCTGCTTTCGCTACAAACAAAAACACATGGAGCAACTAATGGGTAGTCTACCATCAGCAAGAGTGAGCCCGGGAAGACCGTTTTCTAAAACGGGAATCGACTACGCAGGACCCATCCAGCTAAGAACCACCAAGGGTCGGGGTAACAAATCCTATAAAGGATACATTGCCCTATTCGTATGCATGACAACCAAGGCCATACACATTGAGATAGTGAGCAGCCTAACAACAGAGGCATTCATAGCGGCCTACAAAAGATTCGTTTCTAGACGAGGGCTTTGTACGGATATATTCTCTGACAACGGAACCTATTTTGTGGGTGCAAATTCCGTAATGAAGAAGACGTACAGTTCAGCGATGACCACATTACCTGACGACGTAGCAGCCATGTTAGCCAGTGATGAAACGACATGGCATTTCATACCACCTCATACCCCACATTTTGGCGGAATCTGGGAAGCAGGAATAAAATCCGTGAAATTTCATCTTAAGAGAGTAATAGGAGATTCAACTCTAACATTCGAAGAATTAACCACTCTCACCACTCAAATCGAAGCGGTTCTCAACTCTCGGCCGCTGATCGCATTAACCAACGACACGACAGATACAACAGCGCTAACACCAGGACACTTTCTCATTGGAGATGCTCTTAAGGCGATGCCGGAAGCGACTACCAGCAGCATAGGATTAAGAACGAGATGGCACATGGTCGAAAAAATGGCGCAAGACTTTTAGAAGCAATGGTCTTCTGAATACATTCACCAACTTCAACAACGGAGCAAGTGGAAAACCTCCCAGCCAAATTTGGCAATAAATGATCTAGTATTGGTAAAGGATGATCAACTACCCCCAACTCGCTGGAAATTGGGACTTGGATTTTTAACATAATTTGTAATTAAGAACAACAAGATAATTAAAGAAAATATGAGAAAATATATTTATTTAAATTTATTTTACGTCATTAAAATCAAAAATATGCAAATATAATATACATAATTGTTTTGAATCATGAAAATTCTACAAGGCATCGTAGAGATGTCTAAGTAAATCGAAGTATGTATCGTGTAGTACTGACTCTATTGCATCTTCTGTAGAAGCCAACATAACTATGAGTGTCGTCGAAGCATAAATTTTCTATGTAGGAATCATAAAAATCCGAAAATCAATCGAAGACCATTGACAAGGCATCGTAGCGGTTGGATGATGAATTCACATGGTTGAATATGCGGCCGTAATTTGAATTTATCACCGATAACGAATTGAGTTGACTCAATCATAAATTCTAATGGTTCAATATTTTAAATATGTATAACATGGTGTGTTTATTGTTTTTCTAAATAAATTAGATTCACCGGATTGATTCTGCTTTGCTCTGACGTATTCAATAACTCGTCAATAATTTTTCAAGAATCACTATTTCTTTTTATGTATGATGTATATAATGGTCACGGCTTGAAAATTTTGCTGGTTGTTGAAAGTGAATGAGTCCTTTTAAAAAATATATTTTTGATCCTTAATTAAGTTCTGGGATAATATCGTCAATTTTTACGTTGTACTAAGTTTTAATGTCAATGGCTGATGGCACATTAGGTATCACAGAAACCGTATTTTTCTTCGTTTCTTTCCCCGTTTACCTATGATACAGATTTTAGTTGCGACTTAAATAAGTTTTCGATACAACTACACTAACGCAAACATAAATGAAATAAACAATATTTCAAGGCCATTTTTGACTTATGCCAGCGTTTAACAAAGTGAGTTCCGCGGAATCCCGAGGTACATTATCTATTACGACTAGTTGGCCTTGAAAAAAATACCAAATACCAGAAACTTCGTATGGAATTAGGCAATAGGTTGCACATGCATTACAACGAATTCATTATGCGACTTAATCTGTAAGGAGGTTGTTTTTTCAAACCATTGACTACAGTTGATAAAAGTTGCCCCTTGAAACTGTACAGCTTCCTGTAAGTTTTTAAGCTTCACTCTGAAAATATCGTATAATTTATTGGAACGTAAAAACTGTCTTTGGCTTGAATATATGACAATTAGGAGATGTGGCATCGACAGAAATTGACCTTTTGAAGAAAAATTCAAATATTTTTGAAATGTTGCAGTCCATGCTCATATTTATGTCAGACGTAATGCCATTAATATTAAAACAATTTAAAAGCAAATGTGTTCTACTTCGAAATGTCGAGTGAATTGCTCCATTTATTATAAAATACGATATAAAATCGGAAAAATCAGTATTTGTGGCCTTAAACACGTCCATAACATGATTAGTATCTATACATAACACTCTTATAATATGAAAGAATATCCATTTGGTAGGATGTGGTCGATGACAATGCCCTCGCCTTCTGATCGATTTTCGATAACTTCGTCAATTTTATTTTTCGCTAAGACTCGTTTCCTCATATGTTTCGGGAATTCATATAGTCGTATATGTTTATTCCATTTTTTTTTCATTATTAATATCGTCTGGTTCTTCATCGGAATCATGGTTAGTCAATTTTCTTTCATTTGGTTTGAGAGTCTGTCGTAGTGCTTGCGAAACATCTATTAGCATTTACCAAAAGCTCGGTTTTTGCTTTTGTTAACGCAACAAATCTACCGACTCGTAAACTTTTTTTTCTATCAAAATATGTTTTATATGGCGTAACCATAATTCTACATTAGAGTTGGAAAGACGCCCCTTAACTTGTTTAAGATTTGAAAAGCAGGTACCCCATAAAGGAAGATATGCAAGATACATCTTAACAGAAAAAAGTACAACATCTTTGCAATAATATGATTTTTGTTCTGAATATTGTCGTTGGTCTTTTGTCTTAATTGCGTCCAGTTTTTTTTCATACTCTTTCAAAAACAATTTATAAAATGGGCTTTTAGAATAATGAGCTTTACCTACATCGAATTCCACATCTACCATCTCTTCATTATTAATACTGTTATCGTTTAAATTACAATCATGCTGTTAAATAAATGATGGAACCTTAGTAAATTCTTTTACCCCAACAGTAACTTCCGGAATTTTAAACTCATTCAAACAAACAGAACAAAAAATGTTGAAGAGGTTCTCTATGTTTTCCACAGTTTCACAAATTAGGATAACACAAAACATATCTATAATAAAATTTCTGGTTTCCGTATCATGTTTGGATGAAATGAATTCTGCTACAGAAACTATAGTAGTTCCTACCTTTATGATGCAGGCGAAATACAAAATTTTGTTGCAGTAATGCTCTGGGTGACATTGCGGTTTCGTAACTACGCTACCCGTGGCATCCAGATGACTAATTGATCAGCTATATTTAGAAATAAGTTGAAGTTGTGATGTATTTGCTTTCTGTGATGTATATTCTGGTGGAAAACTCACCACATCCCATTTACGACAAACATCATTTACATCGCAATCTAGCACGAGATCATCACGCTTTATCACTTCTAATCTTATTTTTCGAAGTACGTAGTCGTTAGTGGTCAACTTTATAGTATTACCTCTTTTTATTAATTTAACGTCAGCATTGGACATCATTTCCAGCCTAACATTATGAGCACTACCAAACTCAAGCTGTTCTTTTAAAGTAGTTCGTCTTTTACCTCTTATTTGTTCAAAAGACTTTTTCCCTTCATGGGAACAACAGCTTTCACCTGTAATATATACTCGCATTAGATTTTCGGGAGTTATATCCATTTGGTTTTTTGTACATGTGACTCGTACTTGCACTTTCCATATAAGCAAATATATTTTGTTGAAATATGCTTGAAACTGTATCATAAGAAATAACAAACGAATTTTTGAAGTATATAAGTGTATCGGATATGGCCATTCTAATTGTTCTGTGGACACTATAGGCATTTCTTGAAGAAAATTCCATTTTAAAGCCTTGGTTCACCGTTCTTCGTTTTAAAGTTCCGATTTACCTACAGAATTTGTGTGTTGTGGGGCATGGTTGTGGGACATTCTTATTTTCACGAACAATATCTGTTTGATGGGTAATGACCACAAACATTTCAGAGGATCCCGAAATATTATTTAAGAAATCAGATGGATAGTTTCTCTTGGGTTCTTCATTTTGTATCGGTTCATTATTAACATTTAACAAAACTGGAATTTTCGCCGTTATCGTCCCCAAGTTAAACATATTTTAATTCGATTTTACAGTGAATTTTTATTTAGAGATGTTTACAAATTGCTCCCATAGCACAAGTAGCCACACTTGTCAACACTTGCCCTTCAAAATTTAACTCGTATAGGGCAGTACTCAGTGAAAATTCAGATCTCGTAATCTTTTGCATTCTATAATTATTTTTAAAAGAATTTCTGTTTGCCATTCTAAAAAACCACATGAATCTAGAAAAATCAAAAATGGTGTATAACCAACTTACTAAAACTAAATAAGAATTAAGTTTAGCAGAAATAAACTTGCCACAAAATTATCAATAACTGTCTGAAAAATTCAAAATGCTGTAATTATAATAAACTAGTATGAAGTCCAATTCAATACAATAAACTTAAAAATAGCGATGAAGCAAAATACAGATTCAATATTCGTGTTTCGACGGCACTCTGAATAATGTTGGCCTGTACAAAAGATGCAATAGGGTCTGTACTACACGATAGCATTGTCATTGACGATCGAAACACCACTACACTTTCTTCTATAGCAAAATTTTCAAATTAAAACACACTTTGACTCAGCATAAATATGTTGGCTTCTAGAAAACATAACGAATGGTTATGGCACATTGTTATGGCTAAATTAGCTTGCTATTGTGAACTTTTTTTTTTAACAATTTATTTAGTTAACAAACACGTTTTTCTTGAAAGTGTAGATTTACACTTTGTGGGCTGTTGTAAAGTTTTTTGTCATTTTTAATTTGTCAGACACTTCATTATAGTTATCTCAAAAGGCTGCACGATTATTTGTTAATTGAATCAGCTCGGCATTTTAAGTCACATTAAGATAAAATGTAAACACTTTCCCAGTCGCCACAAATCCATACATTTTTGATTTAATTCTATTCTTTGTGCGCAAATCAATTAATTTAAAATTGTATATACGAGTATGTAAAGCAAAGTATTATGTGCTGCTACTTTGAACTTTTTATTTGATTAAAACAAATTTTGTATTGATAGCGCATACAGTCAGGTCCAATTCTAGCTGCGGCGTTACAATAACACCGAAAAATTTATTAAGGCTTTTTTATAAAGTTACTCAAAAGATTGAGTACGGACCATTCTTTAATGATAAGACAAACAATCATTCACTTTAAATTTGTTTATTTATTTATTTACGTATACAAATTACTACTTCCAGTATATATAAAACCTCAATTCCAAAATCAAACTAGTTTGGAAATAAATAGTCGAGAGTACACAATGGGTACAAATTCAATAATATTAACCGTGATAGCGATAGTGATAGTGTTATTTTTATACATAAAATGGAAATTTTCATATTGGAAGAATAAAGGAGTTTTTAACCCGACCCCATCGCTTCCATTCGGAAATTTAACGGGTCTTGGCTATAAACGTCACAATGCCGATATTATGCGGGAATTGTACGAAAAGTGTAAGGGCAAAGGTTCTGTGTGTGGCATTTATTTATTTATTGAACCAGCCGCCTTCATAATGGATCCGGAATTGATTAAAAATATACTCGTCCGTGAATTTGATACGTTTCCGAATCGCGGATTTTATTACAACGAGCGTGATGATCCGTTATCGGCACATTTATTTTCACTGGAGAATAACGAGTGGAAGGAGCTGCGTACAAAATTATCACCAACATTCACATCGGGTAAAATGAAAATGTTGTTCGATATTGTGCTGGGCATTGGACTCGAAATGCAACAATATTTAAAACCATTTGCGGCCAATGGAAATGAAATGGATATAAAAGATTTGATAGCGCGGTACACAACGGACGTGATTGGAAGTTGTGCGTTTGGAATCAATTGCAATAGTATACAAAATCCGGAGGCAGAATTTCGACGTAACGGGCGTGAATTTTTTGATCCGCCCATTACACAAGTGTATCGAATATTTTTCGGACAAGCTTTTCCGAATCTCGCAAAATTTATGGGCGTCCGTTTTGTGCCAAAACACATTAGTAAATTTTTTATAAACGTTGTGCGTGAAACAATGCAATTCCGCAAATCACAACCGGAAATTCGAAAAGATTTTCTGCAGCTACTCGTCGAGTTGGACGAAAAGGAGAAAAATTCTAAAACAGTTTCGGAGGTACGGATTGCGGCCCAAGCGTTTTTATTTTTTATTGCCGGGTTTGAAACTGTTAGTTCGTTGTTAACATTCACGCTGTACGAGTTGGCTAAAAATCCGGCCATTCAAAATACGCTTCGGGAACATATAAAAAATATTTTAAATAAACATAACGGGAACATAACGTATGAAGCAATCGGCGAGATGACATATTTAGATCAAGTGTTGAACGAATCTTTACGAAAATATCCTCCAGCCGAACTATTAATTCGAGTTGCGGATCGTGATTATAAAGTGCCGAATACAAATCACGTGATTGAAAAGGGTGAAAAATTGTTTATACCAATTTATGGTATGCATTACGATCCGGATATTTTTCCAAATCCAGAGAAATTTGATCCTGATCGATTTACGGAGGAAAATAAAGCGAAACGGCATCCGTTTACATTTGTACCGTTTGGTGAGGGGCCGCGCATTTGTATCGGACAACGGTTCGCTGTGATGCAATTTCGTTTGGGGATAATACCACTACTATTGAAATATCGTGTGGTACAGTGTGCCAGTACCCCGAAACAGATTGTGCTGAAAAAGAACTCGCCAGTGGTGTCGTCATCAAAATTGATTTATTTAAAATTTGAAAATATTGAATAAAGTGAACAAAGTTAGTTGTTGGGTTGTTGTAGTTTTATTTCATTGTTTCTTTTGAGTCAGGCTTTACTTGTGTATGTACCTCATAAATTTCAATTTCGTAATATTTTTTAGCAAAAAATCGTTTTGATAAATTGTGAAATTATTTGATTAGCAATAAATTTATCGAACTTGATTGCTTTATGAATTATTATTACTATAATGAGGTTGGAAAAGAAGGAAAGACTATACTAATGTTTTATTACGAAACCATTAATTTTATAAAAATCAATAACCACTGATCATAAATTTTCCGAACCGTTTTTGCAAAACATTTTTAATTAAAAAAAGAAAACATTTACTATTTAAACCTGAATGATAAAATTAAACATAATATAGATTTACGTAACAAGAATTAAAGATTGAAATAGCACCGTCTAAAATAGCATAGCATCGTTCAACATTACACTTTCATGAGATAATAGTTGGGATACCATAAGAAATTTATGAAGATGAACGTTCTGTTTATGCTTTCGCTCATATTTTATACATAATACGGTTTTTCGAAAACTTTGAACTTGTTGATTGCTTACCATTGAACATTTACAATGATTTTAATTCGACCGAGCATCTCTGCTGTTTTGATTGGTTGAATTTGTTAAGTATTCTGGAAAATGGGTCTAAAGCGAATTAGTATTACCTTAGCACACTTTCCTTTCTCTTTTGTGTTAACCGTATTTTTCTGAATAACTTAAACAGGGCATATAGATTGAGATTTCACTGAACTTCAAAAATGCTTTCAAAATGTTATACCGGACGGTACACCAGTTAAGCTATTTTAAGTCGTTTACCTTGACGTGGCTCGTGCCATCTGACAAAGCGTGGCAGTAGCAGCATCCTCACAAATTAAACAGATTAAAACTAGAGAGAGTGAGACTAAGAAGTGTCTTATAAGCCACACCGGAGGAGTAGGTGGCACCATAGAGGAAGAGACAAATAATCTTCAAAGTGCAATAAACAGAATTAACAGATAGACGCAGGTGTTGAATATACCAAAGGAAAAGTAACCTAATTACCTGCTGTACTAAATAATGCCCCATTACCATGTGTTAACTCTGTAAAATCCATAGGAATGAATCTAGATGCTAAACTGCAATTGAAGGTCCATGCAATGAAAAAATTTAAAGTGTACTGAGTTTTGGGAAGTAACAAATAAAATTTACAAAAATATGTATTAGTTGTGCGAGTAATGCATAAAAGTGAACGCATTTCTTACAATAAATTGCACAGAGTGAGGGTCTACAGTGCGAGAAACATCCGACTCTGACTACGCTTGAGAACGGCAACAAGATCCGCTATCAATACACATTTGATCGCTCCCATCAACAACACGATGAAACTTTTGTAATTTTTAATTGTACTTAACAATAAAAAAATTGTTTCAAAACTTTAATTAGCTCAAAATACAAATGTGGATAGAAAAGTAGTGTGCGGAGAGCAATGTGATAATTGTTAACGGGTGGGTTTTATTTCTAACTAGGTTATAAGTTCGTGTATAATCGTGCCACTCAATATGTTAAAAAACTTCTAATAGATTTCCTGGTAATGTGAAAAACTCATAAAAAAATAGATGGGTACAACCGATGTGAAGTTTATTTTCATACACTTTTAAAAATATTTTTTGTGTACGCTACACTTTTTTGTTAATTTGTGTAACTACACTTTTAATAACGATGATTTTCATATAAATTATTTGTATGTTAAATATAGAATTTTTTTTATACACTTTTAAAAACATTTTTTGTGTACGCTACACTTTTTTGTTAATTTGTATAGCTACACTTTTAATAATGTTGATTTCCTTATAAATTATTTGTATTTTAAAAATACATTTATTTTTTCATATGCGTTTAAAAATATATTTTGCGCACACGTTTGTTAAATATAGAATGTTTTTTCATACACTTTTAAAAATATTTTTTGTGTACGCTACACTTTATTGTTAAATTGTGTAGCTACACTTCTCTATTTAGATTATTTTCATACGCGTTTAAAATAAGTTTTTGTGTAGTCTACAAATTATTGTTAATTTATGTAGCTACACTTTTAATAATGTTGATTTTCTTATAAATTATTTGTATGTTAAATATAGAATTTTTTTCATACACTATTAAAAATATTTTTGGTGTACGCTACAGTTTTTTGTTTATTTGTGTATCTACACTTTTAAAAATGCTCATTCTCTTATAAATTATTTGTATGTTAAATATAAAAAAAAATTCATACACTTTTAAAAATATTATTTGTGTACGCTACACTTTTTTGTTAATTTATGTAGCTACACTTTTAATAATGTTGATTTTCTTACAAATTATTTGTATGTTAAATATACAACTTTTTTCATACACTTTTAAAAATATTTTTTGTGTACGCTAAACTTTTTTGTTAATTTATGTAGCTACACTTTTAATAATGTTGATTTTCTTATAAATTATTTGTATGTTAACTATAGGTTATTTTCATACGCGTTAAAAATGTTTTTTGCGTACACTACACTTTTTTGTTAATTTGTGTAGCTACACTTTTAGTAATGTTGATTTTCTTATAAATTATTTGTATTTTGAATATAGAATTATTTTCATACACTTTTAAAAATACTTTTTGTGTACGATACACGTTTTTGTTAATTTGTGTAGCTACACTTTTAATAATGTTGATTTTCTTGTAAATTATTTATATGTTAAATATAGAATTTTTTTTCGTACACTTTTAAAAATGTTTTTTGTGTACTCTACAAATTATTGTTAATTTATGTAGCTACACTTTTAATAATGTTGATTTTCTTATAAATTATTTGTATGTTAAATATAGGTTATTTTCATACGCGTTAAAAATGTTTTTAGTGTACACTACACTTTTTTGTTAATTTGTGTAGCTATACTTTTAATAATGTTGATTTTCTTATAAATTATTTGTATCTTGAATATAGAATTTTTTTCATACACTTTTAAAAACATTTTGTGTACGCTACACTTTTTTGTAAATTTATGTAGCTACACTTTTAATAATATTGAATCTCTTAAAAATTATTTGTATATTAAATATAGATTATTTTCATACACTTTTAAAAATATTTTTTGTGGAGCTACACTTTTTTGTTAATTTGTGTAGCTACACTTTTAAGAATGTTGATTTTCTTACAAAATATTTGTATGTTAAATATAGAATTTTTTTTCATACACTTTTCAAAAAAATTTTGTGTACGCTACACTTTTTTGTTAATTTGTGTAACTACACTTTTAATAATGTTGATTTTCTTATAAATTATTTGTATGTTAAATATAGATTTTTTTTCATAAACTTTTTAAAATAATTTTTGCGTACACTACACTTTTATGTTAATTTGTGTAGTTACACTTTTAATTAACGTTAGGAACTTCACACCGATTGCGGTACGTACAGGGTTTATGTAGGAATTGTCCGAAGTGTACGGTGGAAATTAATAGCTTATATTCATTACTGGACAAGATGCTTAAAAAATTCCGACGACACAACCAAATCAGTAAATGTTTTTATCAAATGTGAATAAATGAATAGTTAAATAAACAGTTAAGTACAACGATACTCGTCGCAGACGGAAAGAAAACGGAAGTCGAGCCTGCTTAGTACAAACAGATTTGATAGATTTAAATAAAATTCAAATAGGACTGCTTATATCCTCTTAAAGTGAAGCTCATGGTAAGGCGAGTACACCTGGCTAGCATACTCGAGCAGAGGACGAACGAATGTGGAATATAGAGACCAACGCTTGTGATGTGATGTCTAAAATTCAATTCACTGTCACAAATGACCCCCAAATCACGAACAGAACTGGCTGTGGAAACGGCATTGTTGCTAATAGTTTTCAAGAGTAGGTGATTGGTTGACATTTACCCACGTTCAAATCAAGCTTGTTCTTTGCATACCATGCGGAGAAGTTATTGAGATCGGATTGTAATAGGCTCTTGAAATCCGTTTGTAAACCTTCATGTCATCGGCGTATAAAGAGATCGATGAATTTTTAATTAAACATTCAACGTGGTTGATTGACAGAATGAAAAAATTTGGCACCAAATGGCTGCCTTGGGCCACTCCAGATGTTGCTGAGAAATGAGTTGATACTGATGACCTGAACAGTATACATGCTATATACGGTCTTTCAGATCAGAGCCCACTCAACGGAGAATTTAGGAAGGAAAGCCAAGGGCTCTAAACTTAAACAAAATAACTTCATGAGAAATCCTGTTGAACGCCTTGCCAAAATCGGTGAAGGTAACATCAACCTCATTCCCTGTCTGTATCGTATTTTAACAATGGTTTACAATGAAAATACAGTGAATCATACACAATATTTTCAAACAGCTTAGGAATACTAGATAATTTCACAATCGGTCTGTAATTACAAATGTCTGACTTGCAGCTATTCTTATGAATCGGATCTTTAAAAGGATTTTTCCAAATAGATTCCAAGCGAAAGCGACTTTTGGAACGATGGATAGTAGACCGGATGAAAAATCATCTTTAAGTTTGGAAATTTTTTCTACCACGGATTCATAATCAATTTGAAGGGAAGTTAAGGTTGTTTGAATACAGCTATTCATGTATGTAAAGTAATCTTCATCGGGTTCAAAATCGCTGTTTTTGAAAGCCAGACTGAAGAAGTTAGCAGAATGATTTGTTATGACTTATACTTTAAAGTGGACTGTCCAATATATCACAAGACATGAAACATAATTCAACAGTAGATTGACAAATTGCTAGATCTACTAAAACATATACCCTTGAAGATGTAGCAAAACCACTACCACTTCCCAGCGTTATCTGAAATATCGACGCTCGACGATCGAATCAGACCATACATCCACCAACTGTAGGTACTATCACAGAAGGTTTACGAAAACCACAGGCATCTATAACATGTTGAATGGAAGAAGCACCGGTTATTCAATGCATATGTAGCTGTTGGGGGTGGTATTGTAACGATTATGCAGGATCACCCTTTTTTGTTTTTTTTTTTATATACTTATCGATAATCGATAAGTATAGAAGATGAGAAAAAAAAGAGGGTTGGGAATTGAAAAGGAAAAAAGAAGATCGTCAGTCAGTGAGTCGAGCATAAGCATTAAACATCAATTAAAATAAAATAAAAACAGAAAATAAACAGCAAGTTAGTTAGGTGGTGATTATTTGAAAAGTTAAAATCAGTAAATTTTAAAGTTTAAAAGACTAAGAATTTTTATTTTTTTATTGTGCTATATAAAACTCTATTTCCTTATTTGTAAAAAAAAAGTTTAAGAAAAACAAAATAAAAATTAGAAATGATTGTGTAACGATAGAGAGGTGTTATACTATAGTACCTACTATTATGTAATCAATGAACTGAAAAATGTACATAATAAAAAAATAAAAAAAAATTATTGTGTATTAGTTACAACTATAAGGAAATTAAAAGTTTTATAATTCCTAATAAATATATATATTTGAGAAAAAAAAATAAAAACGGCTTCGGCTAATAAAAGTTGCAAACTCAACATAATATTTATACAACGGTTAATGCAAAACTATTAATCGGCCGCAATTAGGCAAACAACGAATGTTTTTCCGCCAATACTTAAATCTTATTGAGTGAATCATCGCTGTAAAAAAAATAAATCTAAATAAAAAAAAAAAACAAAAGCAAATATCTTTGAAAACAAACCATATTAATAATCCTCCATACATAATTGTACGTTTAATAAGATGTTTTATTTATTTATTTATTTTTATACAATTTACAAATTTTGTAAAACCGCATACCCCATTTTGAGCATCAAAGCTCATTCATAACGAGGGTGCAGTTCAAAGTTTTCTCCAAAAGTTTTATGTGCAATTTACTAGGTCATTTATAAAATGAATGTAACTCATAGCTCCATTCATTAACGTCTTCAAAAGTTGGCAGTTGCTCTGAATTGCACCAGAAACATGCACGATCGACATGTACAGCCATTGTGTGAGTATGTGCCAATAGCTGAGGCCAAGTGCAATTTTACCTCTTCTTCAAATTCATGCAGCAACAACATTTTTCAAATATACAGAGATATCTACATATAAACGACATTTTACATATGACGGACGCACTTCTTGTCAATTTGCCGTTCATTAAATACTCGTTCAGTTACTTCAACATTCAAATACTTCAACATTCTACTGGGGGACACCGCTTCACTCTAGCAACAAAAATATAATTTGAGCTGCTGAAAGGCCTGTACAAATTACTAGTTTTTTCCATTTTGGGTATTAAAATAAAAACTATTAAAAAATATATAATGAGGAAACAAAAAAAAAAAAAAACCTTAAAAAATGTATGAGGAAAAAAACGGTTTAAGGTTTAATTTAATAATAATTCCTATAAATACAATTGCTACATATTATCTTTGCTAATGTAAGGTATGCACAATCACAATATAAGAACCTTAGCTGATATCGTTCTGCAATAGGGCTCCTTTCACTTGCTATTTGTTGTTTTTGGTTTTCTGTTTTTTTTTATTGAAAAGTGAGTGTCGTGTTAATTATGGCACAATAAATTAAATAATTGTGGTGATGTGAGAGTGTGGCAATGGATAGTGATCAAAGATCAGGAAACTGATAATATAAGTTATATGCAACAATTCAACTAGTACTTTTGGCAATGAACCCCCATTCGACGAGTAAACCCGGAAATGCCTGATCGGCCAAAAGGAAGAATTGTTACAGTATGGTTTATCATCACTTTAATTCGAATCAACTTTGAGAGTCGAATCGAAAAAAAATGATAGTCCGCAACTATTATCGTGTTTTTAATCTTGCAATACTTTTTCGAGAATGAAATGTTAGCTACATTTATTATTACTTTGGTTTTAAATGATGAAACTTTATCATTATCGCGATTTGAAAATGATATAACATACCGCCATTCGATTTCACGAAATATACAACATGCCGCCCCTGATCTCATGATCAAACATAGAAGTTTTAGTGAGGAACATGAAGATGAAACATAACCTGGACGTGGTAAATCTAGTAAAATCGTGGTAAATCTAACAAAACGGGCAAACAAACTTCGGTCACACTATCATTGGGTCATAAATTCGTTGTAAACGCATCCGACTATTATGATAATACGAACAATCTCGTCACCAATCTCGAACCTATTTTTTTTTTAATTTGAATGGCCAGAACCTTAATGAACATTCATCGGGATATTTTATCAGGACCTAATTATCACTTGTACTGGCATACATAGGTAATAACGGTATTAATTAGTGGACTACGTCTTATACCACAACGATCCGCTTCCATTTCCATGGCTTGGGAAGCCACTAAATACGCATATAGGTGAACATACGAGGAAGAACATGATCGCACAAAAAAAAACTCTAGCACAACCTTCCAGCACCTTACCTAGGACTAACAAAGAAACCCAATCCGATTAAAATGTTCCCTGACCGTTACACGTTTTCTCTAGATGTTAGATCACTGAACACATCGGTTTCTTACAACATGTTCATGCAGGTCTTGCGGAACAAACGGGAAATAAAATCGCACCACACACAACGATCCATTCAAAATAATCCGTTTTTGTATTGGCACATCTGTTTCTTGCAGTAGAACAGCAAGGTCTGTAAGCAAACTAAAGGCTTGGCAATGGATATGCTATCTTGATAATTGAAAATAAAATATTTTCTTTATTTTCGAGTAGGAAGTCATGGAACCCATATGCCGTGCTTTTAATAATGCCTTTTCCGACTTCGAATTCCGCCAGCATTTTGTACCCGGACGTCTACCAGCAAGTGGTGCAGGAAACCCACGAATAAGAGGCGGCTAATCTATTTGTGGTCCTCGTCACAACACCACGTGGAAAAAAATGTAGTATATCTTTCAATAGTAAGGTATTCGGGTACAGGAATGTAAGGTTCGCCCATAAGTGCAAGAAGGTATTTTCTGACATTATTTTTGGAGAATTCACTACCACGAGCGATTGATCTCTAAGGCTTCAAATTGCGAAATGACTAGGCAACAACAAAGACATACGCGGACGTCGATACGGGTAATCCATGCTGTACACTGATTTTAGAGTATAATTCGCTATACATACAGTTGTTCAGAAACCTACAAAAACTAGGTCACCGAGCGGTTATACAATTCTATACACCAACGGTAAAGCCATCCGGAACAACGGAAACAAGATCACAAGAATGGCTGCCGTTGCATTGCATTTTGGACGTTGAGCAAAACACATCGAGGACACATATCAAATCTCTCCCCAATGTTCTCCACTTTAACGTTAGCTTTACCAGGGTACATCGCTCTTATAGCAGCACTTAAAATACGTGTCGCACCCATTCAATACCAAACGCCATAATGTCAAAAAAGGGAAAATGCCCTTCGAGCGTTGTACGCCAATTTTTATAATTACTGTCGGCGTAAATTTGTTAGTCATACCGGTGGTTTATATTTGTCAGTAGAGTACACAGTGAAGTTACGGACGCCCAATTTCAAAGCACTATTTAATTGTAAAAAACAAGAATACATAGCTCTGAGTTCTTCCCAAGACATATTACGTTGATCAATAAGTACCGAGGCTGACACAGGTGCACCAGCATCTAATGAATAATTCATATGATTTTTAGGAAGTACAAACCTTTAAAGGTCTGTGTCAAAATTTTATGAAAATCCGACCATTAGTTTACAAGTTACAGTTGTTATAGTAACGCATCTTTTGTTATTTTCAAAATAATGGAAAAAATTAGTTTCGTATGTCGATTATTGGTTTGCTGAGTTTTAACGGGGCAGAACAAATCCCGATTATGCTGAACGGTCTGGTCGCGGCAGTTATTCAAGAAAACATAAAAAAGTACACAAAATCGTTTCGAAAGACCGTAAAGTGAAGGTGCATGAGAATTGTGCACTTTAAAGATATCATCAGAAGACAATGTATATTACTATTTTGCATTAACATTTGTCTTGAGAAGGCCGAGTTCAAATTCAGTACCACACTTGTTCACATTGGATCAATGCTGAAGTCATAGGTGAAAAAGGCATCGAAGTGTTAGCGAAATATGAATATATCACTCTTGAAGGAAACTATGTTATACCTAGTATAAAGATGCGATCGCTCAGGCTTAACCAGCGCAAAGATATCCGGAGGAGTTGAGCAACTATGTATAAAAATTAATAAATTTAATTTGCCCCTCATTCTGGGAGTGAACAGATAATCTGTTTGACAAATCTTACGACATAATGATCGCCTAGTGTATTTAAACATTTTAAAATGCGGGGCTTTCCGGAAAGTTAAGAAGGGTAACTTAGCCCACGATGAAGCAAGATTTGAAGAGATCAATTCCGAATTCAAAAGATATTTTAACAACCAACTTCATAAATACATGAAAAATGTCCAAGACATGGTTTTGCTGGATCCAAAATACTTTTGGAAGTATTTTAGTACCAAACTAAACAACTATGTATATGTTTTGGCAATACTAAATACAGTGCCAGCCTTCGGTATGGCCCCTTATAAATTTGTTTGAAAATCGTCTATAACTTCCAAACATTGCCTGGGCCGGAAATAGCGTTTAATATTTTGAGATGATACGTAAAAAAGTGATTGCAGAACTAGTGGCCAGCTCCAGCCGTATGTTCAAATTTGAGGAAATGGCCAAGTTTCAATATTTCAGATTAAGTTAAATAAAAATTTGTATATCTTATGAACTTTTCGACCTAGAAAAACCTATAGAAACGACAAGAAACAGCAAAGACCACCAGCTAAAGCGCACAAGTTAAGGATTTGTGGTTATAGTGGGTGAAAATTTCGGTTGGCTTTACGAGTATTTTCTTTAAAAATGTTTAGTTTGATAGGCATACAATTTGACCACTCGCAAAAATGAATATCTCGATATATTTGAAGCCCTATTAGCCTTGCAATTCAGTAAAGCGATTCGTAAAACAGCAAGCTTTTGGAAATGGAGTTTTATGAGCACGTGGCTGGGCAAAATTTGTTCCTTACATCAATTACTTGCAATTGAACCACTTTGATCACCTTTGTACGATTTGCAGTGTGTTTTGCTTTAAAGAATTAAAAACTCAAAACTTTTTCAAAATTTTAAATTTGTTCTATTTATTTCAACAATACTAATATTTCTGTGTATTGGACATTTGTGAATGTTTTTCAATTTTTAGTTCTTATAAGACTGTAGCGGTTAGAATATTGCAACTACATATTCTAATCGTACATATCGCAAATATAACATCTCGCAAACATCGCTAACTCTTTACTCAGCACTCAACAGATGCACATATACATGCAAGACGTAAACAACACGACGAACCTTCTTTGCCATAGGTCAATCGTCATTTCCTCTGATTCTCCTTTATTATTAATTTGATCGTTAAATTGATCATGCCTACTATCTGCAGCATGTACTTGCAGTCAGTAGGCATGATCAATTTAACGATCAAATTAATAATAAAGGAGAATTAGAGGAAATGCCGATTAACCTATGGCAAAGAAACGACGAACATTATTTTCAAAACGAAAACAAAAGGCGATACGATGAATACAAAGCAAAGAAGATCGAACGAACAAATAATTCAATTAATAAAAATAAATTGATTCAGTTCATTTCGCACCATCGTAGCAACAAGTAGTTGCACCAATTGCACTCATCACCTTCATCATGCCTCTACCGCGTCACACCGCCATTACATATATAGCGGAATAAAATAATTTTAATGTATATATTTTTATTGAATTTTTTTTATAATAAAACCCAACCAAATAATCAGTGAACGCACTGCGGTATAATGACAAAATTAATCAGCAGAAGAACGTCATTGTACTACGATGAAGAAAATAAAAATCAAGCCAACCGTCTGCCCTACGTGTTAAAAAAGCGATAAATAAATTAAATGAAGATGACGCCAATTTACCCCCCCCCCCCCCCCCCCCCTTTAGTATGCAAAACGGTACAATGCATCTAGTAGTGGTAGGTTTGATGACTCAGTTAACTTTTGATTTCGTCAAATAATAAATACAAAATTTGCGTACGGTTGTTGCTGCAAACGTGTACTTTGCTTAGATAATTGCTGCTTAGGTAGGCTGGCTGAAGGAAAAAGCTGTCTGTTTAGTTTGTCCACTGCTCCACCACTAAGATAATTTGTGAGATAGCTTATCTTATGAGCGTGTGTGATGGCTTAGGGTTTAGGCAGTAATTCAATTGGTTTAATTTTTATTTCAGACTTTATGCCATTGGTAGATGATATTTTTTCTATCGCCGTTAATTCGTTTGAATTGCGATCTTTGTTCAATCCATCTTTGCAAAGTATCTAAGCCTCTCTTAACACATTCCAAAGCCACGACACAAAGTTTCTCAGTACATAGATAATTGTATGGCTGCTTTTCTTTATTTTGTTTCAAGATATATTCTGCATCCTGCCTTCGCACTTGGTGTTCGCTTTGGTGTTGTTATTATGGTTGTTTGATCGGGAATACTTTTTAGATCATCTACTACGTTGCTCAGTATGTTTTGCCGTCCGATAAGAAAAACACGATGGTTGGCATGGTTTGAAATACATTTTATTATTGAATATAATCTCCCTGAACTTCAATACGACGAAAATGTTTTAGATGTGAGAACAACCAGAATTCAAAGAGAGCTAAATATGGCGAAAAGGGTGGATGTTGCAAGCTGTGTGATATGGTGTGTTGTCTTGATGAACGATTATTTTTTCTTCTGCAAACCAGATATTTTGTCACGAATTTTTGCATCGAGCTGGTCCAAAAGGTTACAATAATAATCTGAGTTTATTGTTTTACCAGTTTGGAGATAATCCGCGAACAAAATTTCTATGGTATCCCAAAAAACTAATGTTAACACCTTCTTCGCCGATTTCTGAATCCTAACTCGCTTCGAAGCCGAAATATTGTGTCCACTGGCGGACTTTTTACATATTTTATAAATTGAGGATTTTCTTTATGAACTCTGCACATAGAAATTTTAGTTGCTCTATCTTCGTTTCAAGGTACATTTCAGTCTTACCGGATTCTACATCTATACAGTCAGCCATAACCACCGCGGCGCAAAATACCATCGGAAGAAGACCTTCGAGGCCCCGCAATGATTGGTTCGATGACCAATGCCGTAGGGTCGTCGAAAATAAACGAACGCTTCGTGAAAAATGGTTGGCTCGCAACACTAGAAGCACTCTAGCAGAATATCTCCGCGCTAGGAAAACCACGACTAAATACCTTCGACAAAAAAAGCGCGAACATATGAGATTATGCATCGAAAACATCAGCTTCCAAGCGGAACTGGGAAACTCAAGGGACTGTTTTGCCAACGCCAGGAATCTCACTAAAGACTTCCACCCAAGAAGTACAGCCATCAAAGACGGGAATGGAGAGTTGAGAACTAACGTGGCTGATGTTCTCTCAGTATGGCAAACCTACTTTCAAAATCTGCTAAATCGGAATGACGACGTGACCCCCATTAGAGCAATCGCTCCTCCAGGTGACGAGGTCTTTGTCGAATATCCCACAGTGGAGGAAGTAGACGCAGCTATTAGTCGATTGAAAAACGGAAAGGCACCCGGTCTCGATGGAATCCCCGCAGAATTGATTAAACTCGGAGGCGCTACTCTTGCAACAAGTCTATACGATCTCGTCGTCTGTATTTGGGACCAAGAAGAGCTGCCTGAGAATTGGAAGACCGCGCTCATATGTCCGCTGCATAAAAAAGGCGACCGTCTTAAATGTGAAAACTATCGTGGCATAGCCCTATTGAACGCTGCTTACAAAGTGTTGGCTAATGTTGTACTTGCCAGACTCATCCCTTTCGCCGAAAACATCATTGGCGACTATCAATGTGGTTTTCGACCCAACCGATCAACCACGGACCAGTGTTTTACCATGAGGATGATCTTGGAAAAATGTTGGGAGTACAACATAACCATACATCAACTATATATAGACTTCCGGCAGGCATATGACAGTATAAACCGCGACAACTTATGGGCCGCGCTCATATGCCTAGGTATCCCAGAGAAACTCGTTTCGCTGTGTAAATTAACAACGTATGGGTCTGTATGTAGAATCGTAATTGAAGGAACTGTGTCAGACTCCTTTGAAATAACATCTGGCGTTCGACAAGGTGATGCACTCGTGCCTTTGCTGTTCAATTTGGCGCTTGAGTACGTAGTGAGAAAAAGCAACATCGAAACTTCGCGCTGTATATTTAATAAATCCGGCCAAATTCTTGGATATGCAGATGATATCGTGCTTCTTGGCCGAAGACCTAGCGATATCAAAGACAGTTTCATACCGCTTGATCGCTGCGCAAGAAGACTTGGTTTGGAGGTGAACAGCAGTAAAACCAAATATCTAACAACACCCAGGAACATCTCTAGTGCAAATCTCGGTATTGGCGACCACAATTTTGATGGTGTCGAAAACTTTAAATACCTCGGGTCAGTTATAACATCATTGAATGAAATGCAGGCAGAAATAAAAGCCCGAATCGCTGCCAGACAACGAGTTGTCTACGCCCAATCAAGATTATTGCGTTCGAAACATCTATCGCAGTCGTGCAAGCTCGCACTTTATAAAGCACTAATAAGACCTGTGCTGACTTTCGGAAGCGAGAGCTGGACCATGACCTCTAATGATTGTAGATTGTTATCTACATTCGAAAGGAAGGTCATCCGTTCAATTTTTGGTCCAATTAAAGTTGCGAACAACGAATATCGGATTCGTATGAATCACGAAATAAAGCAACTCCTCGGAGGCAGCGATATCATCGGATTCATTAAATCCAATCGAGTGAGATGGCTCGGCCACTTTACAAGGTCCCCACAACAACGGATGATATATAAAGTGTTTCACCAACAACCAGCCGGAGTACGTCGTAGAGGAAGACCCCGACTACGCTGGCGTGACGACATTGAACAAGATCTGCAAGCATTAGGATGTCGAAACTGGAGGACGAGAGCAATGGATCGGGATGGATGGAGGGCCATTGTGCAGGCGGCGAAATCCCTTCATGGGATGTGAAAGCCAGAGAGAGAGAGAGGGATTCTACATCTTTCTTGTAATTGCACTCGAGTTGGCTCTTAATATTTTGAAAGAATCTGGCTGGTTATTGTTTAGCCTTAAATTTTAATGGGTTTTGGCGATTATTTTATGACGTTGACGTGCGTATTTCAGCCGCGAACTGATTGGCTAGTACTTGCTTAGAGTTTGAAGCCAACTAATTGAAAATCCAGAAATATTTTTTTTAACTGGTGTATGTCATATGTACAAAATAGGTTTATCTCTATAGTCCGTTTTAAAGAGGCTCCATGTTTGTCAAATCTGTAAGGTTTGAGAAAGTTTTCCAATCGTCGATCAGATTGTTTTGGCTAGGCTTGTTATGATTTAGTGGGCTTTTTGCAATAGTGCTTGTTCTATTACTTTGAGGTTTGAAGGCCCGGTCTTTCTTCTTTAAAATCATTTTTTTATGATAGATCGAACTATAACCATTTTTATGATCTATCGAACCACCTTTTAAAAGACCGATCAAAATTTGCCAACATTACACACACAAAAATTTCGCAATTGCAGCAGTCATTTTCAAACTTCGTTTCTGGTATTCGCCATCGCTCTCAAAGCCCGCAATCTTCAATAGCGCCAAAATTTCGATCGAGAAGCGGCAACAGATTTTCCAGTCCTTTAAACGAATAAGTTCGACTATCTTTACGGCAGGTAATCGAATGCATACGAATCGGCGTCTTTTTCTTAGAGATCAAAATAATAATTTCATTTTCCTTGTAGATACTGGGGCCGACTTTTTGGTTATAAATTTTGCTTCTTATTGACTTGCGTTGAAAATGAATTCTAGATCGGACCACCAAATTAATTGTCTCTACAATGACAGTTGCTATTCAAACACCGAAACACTTTGGGATTGATAATATTTTTGGAGAAATATTAAAGGAATTTCCGACCCTTACCGAATCCCCAAATTTTAATGTCCCGGTCAAATACAATGTAGTTCATCACATATATACTAACGGTCAACTTCCGTGCGGACATATGATCGACGAGTTCGGACATACGATCGAATTAGGCATATGTCAACCGTTGTCATCTCCGGTTTCATTACCACTTCACATGATCGGATTGTTATCCGATGCCGCATATCCATAATTTTTCCGTGCACCTGCACGGATGCACAATTTTTAGAAAAATCGACCTAATCAGGGAATACCACGCAATACCTGTAGCTCGTAGAAGCTCGTACGTTTTCAGTTTTCATGGACCATATGCCATTGATAAACGCAATTTACTCGAAGACAGAACGCAATACACGTCAAAGCCGACATTTAGACTACATATTCCAATTTACAACTGAAATTCGCCACATTTCAGGCAAGCGTAATGTGGTCGCAGACACTTTGTCACGCTGATGCAATCCACAAGCAGCCTTCACCAGCGAAACTTTAAATATTCATTAAATTTCAGAGTAACTTGATCAATTCGCTGCCAACGAACTCTATTGTGAAATTTCCACAGGTAATCAACGAGTTAACATTCCTCCATCAATACGACGTGTACTTTCTGATTTATTGCACTGTCTAATTCACATACAGGTATCCGTGCTTCGCATATCCATAATTGAGACCAAGGCAGCCAATTTGAATCGAAACTTTTCTCAGGACTTACAAAAATCCTGGGTTCGTACAGAATTCGCACCACAGCGTCTCAACAAGACACAAAAAACTTCACTTAAAGCCTGAGGAAACACTAAATATTGGAGTTCTGAGCTACCAATTATTTTGCTGGGCATCAGAGCATGTAAAAAAAGACCTTAGATGTAGTTCAGCAGACTTAGTGTATGGCCAAAGCCTCAGACTTCCTCGCGATATATTTTTAGGTCCCGCTTCAAAACCTCTTCCATCCACTGACGATTTCATAAACCAACTTCGATGCAAACCTACAAATATGCGACATTTAATTCTAGACGATAACCGAAAATCGACACACTCTGATATATTTTCTCCCAAAAACTTAAATAACTGTGAGTTTGTTTTTGTTCGTGCGGATAAAACACGAATAGGCCTCACTTCATTTTACGAGGGCCCTCTTAAGGTAATTCGAAGGCCACAAAAAATATTTTTAGTTGTCGTTAATGGAAAACCACAGCATATCTCAATCGATCGCCTGAAACTAGCGTATGTAATATTGTCCGCTCTGGATTTCAAGGATTTAAAATAAAAAGGTACAAAGGAACGTCACTATCGTGTGAGGATTTTGCCGCGAGGGGGTACTATAGCGGCTCTGTCTCTTCTTTAAAATCATTTCTTCTTATTAAAACAATAAAATCATTTTTTATGATAGACCGAACTATAACCATTTTTATGGTCTATGGAACCAACTTTTAAAAGGCAAATCAAAATCTGCCAACATTACAGTTTACACACAAAAAAATACCAACCGAAAATGCAGTAAATATATATTTTTTAATAGTATTCAGTTCACTAGAAATCTTTCTCAAAATAAATATTATAAAAATATAATTTAAAATTATTATAAAAAAGTGTAGAAAAATATCCTAATTAAAAATTAATATCAAAAATTTAATGTTTTTCATTAATGGTACTATTCCATGGACAAAACAGAAAAATTTTGCTGAACATCGGGCAAAGACAAGAGCTAAAATTTACATAGAGCGACTGAGAAACAACATTTTTATTTTATAGTAGAAAAAATTGGGGAAATTTTGAAATCAACAAAAACTAACCTCACATTTTTTAAATAAATAACTAAAAATCTTTATTTTTAAAAATTGACAATTATTTTATATCGTAAAAATTAATAATAAAATTAATATCGTTTTTGAGATGAGCAAAAAATATGTTGTTTTATTATTTTGATTAATTTACCAAAATATCTAAAAAAATGTTCTACTATAAAATATGGAGGAGAAATTTTTGACAAGTTCGTAAATTAACCTAAAATTTCAGTCGTGCAGCTGCCAAAAAATTTGAAAGTGAATAAGTATTTAAGTTTAAAATTTGAGTGTTGTGTGATGGAGTGTTAAGTGTTGTTAATGGTTACTCCAATGAAAACGTCCTCTCGAAAGTCATTCACATTCAAAACACCGTTGCCCACAGTACGATTTAGATTTGATCGTGAATTTCATTAAATATCCTAATTTGTTTTGTGTTTCTATTGTAGAATGACGATGAAAGATGAAGTAGATCGGTGGTTAGTAGTGTAAATATTTCGCTTGTACGGTAGCATCACAAGTAGACGCAAATGTCTTAAAAGTTGTGTCCAGTGCTATCCATCAACCGATCGTGAAATTCAACGTACTTTAATGGAATTGCTTAATCAAATCGATGGTTTAAATTCGTTGGGCCAGGTTAAAATGATTATGACTCTATCGAATGGCGGTTTATGAATACAAGTAAGTCGAATAAAAAAATGGTAAAATTGTTTAACTATAATAAGAATTTCGTTTTACTTTAGATTACTAGGCCTTCAAGCCAACCGTCATCAAAACATTGTGGTTTAATTTCACTCATTTTGGCCAAAATGAATTTTCGTCTCCAATTTCGATGCTGTTCAAAGGAATAGCAATTTGTAAGTAAAATTAGTTTACGGTCGAAACAATTTATTAATAAAATTATTTTGTGTCGCCAGTAAATTTCGATCAAGTTATACCAATCTTGGTAACATTCTGTGTCCTATTCCTCCAGCACATATGAACGCTACAGATGATCGAACTAGCATTTCCAGAGACATTCATTTAACTGATGCTAGCAGTTCACAAGGCAGAGGCGGAAAAAAATATTTGGCTAAATTTATTAAAAAAAATGCGTTTCATTGTTGAGCCATTGAACACGTGGGATTTGCGGCGCGGTTTTTGCCCCGAATTTCATTGGAAGGCACGAGGATTAAATTTACCACTAGATAAACCAACAGATATCATTTACAAACAGGGCGACGAAGTCCACTACTGTCACAAACTAAAATACTACAATAACTAAAATGCATGTCCCTTCATTAAAATACGTAAAAAATCTCGCGATGTATTTATAGAATCACAGGAACTTCCGTTTGATGTATGCACTCACTGAAATTATTTTGAACAACGACTTTAACATAAATGAGTTTTTTTACTCCCGATTATGATGTTTTTCGAAGGTTGGGTTTCCAGCCAAGAGATCGGTTTTTTATCAGTCAATCATTACAAACACTGACAAAGCTGATATATTGGGTATTAAAATTAATATAAAAATTAATAATTTATTTTTATTTGGTAAAATGAAATAAAAAAACATAAATTAAATTAAATAAAAAAAAAAAAAATCATCCATGTTTTAATTTTTTAGCGTGTCGTCGGGCGCACCGCTCAAAAAATTTATGTTTTACTAACATAAAAATATTAAAAATATAAAAGTTTCCTGCGAGTGGGGGAATTTTTTCAGTTTTGCTGCCATAAAAAAATACTCGAGTTGATATTTTTTATGAAAAATTATGGCAGCACAACAACAATTTGCTCAGCAAATGCTCAGCAAGCTATAATAGGATGCGCCATTCTTCTTGTAGTCGATCTATATTTTTGTCTCGTTTTAGTTTTGCTGAGATAATATTGTATGCACATGGAATAGTACCATAATTGAACTCAACAGTTTTATTGGCACTTTATGTATAACAACGCTGAAATGAACCGCAAATAATGGTTATCGAAGTGAAGGCGCATGAAGGCATTGTTCTCGATTATGGTTTCGATTATGAAGGCTGCATGATTAGATATGCTTCCTTGTAGCATTGGCATGATTGCTGGCCGAAATATATAACATCTACAAAATATACTCGAGGCGGAATGTTTTAACCGTTGCTTAGGATTGTCTTCTTCACTGCGGTTTTTACAAGACAACCATCATTACTTCATGATTTCTACCAATCACGATGATTATGAAACTAACACAGCTGCCAATTAATCGATTAAACATTACATATTTACAATCCGTATATGATACACATCTACATAGCAAACCTATTTATGTAGATATTATTTGCTCATTTAATTAACAACTATAATTCAAATGCAATACTGTCAAAATGTTGGTTGACGAGTGTAGCGAGGCCGAGGACGAGGTGCTGATTATGATAATGAAATGATCAAAAGTAGTTCCGGTCGCAACAACAACACTAAATTTTATCGTAAAATTATGAATAATTTTTTATAAATCACACCCGGCTATTCGAGGGGTTACAGATATGTACTTTTTACATTTTATATAAATTGTTGCTCAAGAAAAGCAAAACAACACGAATAAGAAAAAAAAAAAACAAGAAATCAACAACTTTTTATTTGAACACAAAGATTTTATAGTTAGTTAACATTTAATCGTCTTACCGTGATATCGTGTGCCGTTGTAAAAATTAAAAGAAATTGTGGATAAAATTTTTTATAAAATGGAAAATAATTTTATAGTTTTACTGTCACTAGTGCTATTGATTATAATAGTTTATTTATATTTAAAATTTAAATATTCCTACTGGGATGATAAGTGCATTGAAAATTCGACGACTTCAGTGCTATTTGGAAATTTAGAAAATGTTGGCCGCACCACACACTATGCCAAAAAAATTCAACAAATCTATACGAAATTTAATGAGAATCATAATTTGCAATATTGTGGCATGTACATGTTCACCAAGCCGTATTTACTCTGCTTAGATTTAAATTTTATCGATGAAATTTTAAATAAAAATTTTGAAAGTTTCAAAAATCGTGGTCTGTACGCGAACGTAAATTGTGATCCACTCTCGTCAAATTTATACTGTTCGAATTCGGAAAAATGGTTTAATCTTAAAATGAAATTGGCACCCGTATTCGGTCGTGATAAAATGATAAAAATGTTCGCATCCGTCCTGTATATTGGTGACGAGTTAAACGAGTGCTTACGTAAATTTCCCAAAGCGCAAAGTGTTGATGTGCTAAATATAATTTTACGGTATACGAGCGATGTTATTGGTGCGTACGCACTAGGTATAACAAGCAATGCATTAAATCGTGGCGATTCCAATCTCATGTGGATATCAACAAAGCTTTTTAATTGCAATAATCGTGCGAATTTATGGAAATATTTTGTGAAGAATTCGTTTCCGAGCCTGGCGAAATTATTGGGTCTGCGAAATTATGATTACGATATTTATGATTTTTTTAAGCGGACGGTTGAAAAAACGATTAAATATCGTCGCATGAATAGTGATGTGAATCGGTACGATTTTTTGACGCTACTGTTACAAATTAAAGAAAACGGTATGGTTGCGGATGATTTGGATGCCCAGGAGTTAGGAACGTTTTCCGACGATGAACTAATTACACAAGTGTTTATGATGTTCGCTGATGGGACAGATACAATTTCGTCGACTCTGCTATACGCCTTGTATGAGTTGGCAAACAATCAGAAAATACAAGATGCGGTACGTAATGAAATGGAATTGGTTGTGATGAGAAACGGATCTTTCACCTATGACGCGTTAAATGAAATGGATTATTTAAGACGGGTTGTGCACGGTAAGTTTTTATTTTATGTATGTTAATATAAACACTAAATTTCAACAGACCGTGATCTATAAGGTCGTTTATTGTAATCCGTGTTAATAATATGTAAAAATCATGGTCAAGATAGTTAAGAAATTTTCGTATACCCTTGACCGTAAATATTTTAAAATTGATTTGTTACACTTTGAACTCATATTAATTAAGATCGACAGTTAATTATATTTTGCACATATACTAAGTACTTAGATAATTTGCGTACTTTGAAGTCTTGGAATTTGTTATTAAAGAGTAACACACAAATTAAATTTAATTATGATCAATCACAATTTTTTTATTAAACGTGTTACAAAATGTTTTCATCTCCTTCATGGGCGGTATTTCCCCGTACATGAAGGTTTACATGCTGTATAAGATAGCGGAATTTTGACAGCGGAAAATACGAGATTACGCTACTCGCCGCAAGTGTCAGCACTATCACTAAAGATAATTTTTTGTAATGTAATTACCAGCGGAAATTTTTTATTCATTATGTATATATTTTTTCACGAAATAAAACATCTCAGTGGAATAAAATATTAGAAGTGATCCTTAAAATGGCAAATAGATTGATCTCAGAAGTAAAGGAACTCGGTATATGAAATGTTAAAATTTAACAATAATCCTCATTTCTTCCACTATAGTAACCAATATTTTCTAATAGCTTAGCTCATACTGAGATTATACGAAAAATTTGGGGAAAATTCATGGACTAGAATTTTCACTAAAATTTTTTGATTTTCTGCCGCTATATAAGTTATTTTCAGTTTTTGGCCAATATCTCAAAAACTTCCACTAGTAACCAATACTTTCGGTTATTTTTCTAATAGCTTAGGTCTTACTGAGACTATATGGAAAATTTGGGGAAAATTCATGGACTAGAATTGTCACTAAAATTTTTTGATTTTCTGCGGCCATATAAGTTATTTTCAGTTTTTGGCCAATATCTCAAAAACTTTCACTAGTAACCAATACTTTCGGTTATTTTTCTAGTAGCTTAAGTCATACTGAGACTATATGGAAAATTTGGGGAAAATTCATGGACTAGAATTTTCACTAAAATTTTTTGATTTTCTGCAGCCATATAAGTTATTTTCAGTTTTTGGCCAATATCTC
Organism: Nephrotoma flavescens; assembly: GCA_932526605.1. Lineage (NCBI taxonomy): Eukaryota > Metazoa > Arthropoda > Insecta > Diptera > Tipulidae > Nephrotoma > Nephrotoma flavescens. Next base: position 38,760,735 of record OW052220.1, read on the forward strand.
AAAAACTTCCACTAGTAACCAATACTTTCGGTTATTTTTCTAGTAGCATAGGTCATACTGCGACTATATGGAAAATTTGGTGAAAATTCATGGACTAGAATTTTCACTAGAACTCTTTGATTTTCTGCGGCCATATAAGTTATTTTCAGTTTTTGGCCAATATCTCAAAAACTTCCACTCTAGTAACGAATACTTTCGTTTGGTTTTCTAGTAGCTTAGGTCATATTGAGACTAAATGGAAAATTTGGTGAAAATTCATGGACTAGAATTTTCACTAAAATTTTTTGATTTTCTGCGGCCATATAAATTATTTTCAGTTTTTGGCCAATATCTCAAAAACTACCACTAGTAAACAGTACTTTCGGTTGGTTTTCTAGTAGCTTAGTCCATGAATTTTCCCCAAATTTTCCATATAGTCTCAGTATGACCTAAGCTATTAGAAAAATAACCGAAAGTATTGGTTACTAGTGGAAGTTTTTGAGATATTGGTCAAAAACTGAAATTAACTTATATGACCGCAGAAAAAAAAATTCTAGTGAAAATTCTAGTTTATGAATCTTCCCCAAATTTTCCATATAGTCGCAGTATGACCTAAGTTACTAGAAAAACAACCGAAAGTATTGGTTACTAGTGGAAGTTTTAGAAATATTGGCCAAAAACTGAAAATAACTTATATGGCCGCAGAAAATCAAAAAGTTCTAGTGAAAATTCTAGTCCATGAATTTTCCCCAAATTTTCCATATAATCTCAGTATGACTCAAGCTTAAAGAAAACAACCGAAACTAATGGTTACTAGTGGAAGTTTTTGAGATACTGACCAAAAACTGAAAATAACTTATATGGCTGCAGAAAAAAAATTCTAGTGAAAATTCTAGTCCATGAATTTCCCCCAAATTTTCCATATAGTCTCAGTATGACTTAAGCTACTAGAAAAATAACCGAAAATGTTGGTTACTAGTGGAAGTTTTTGAGATATTGGCCAAAAACTGAAAATAACTTATATGACCGCAGAAAATCAAAGAGTTCTAGTGAAAATTCTAGTTCATGAATTTTCCACAAATTTTCCTTATAGTCTCAGTATGACCTATGCTACTAGAAAAATAACCGAAAGTATTGGTTACTAGTGGAAGTTTTTGAGATATTGGCCAAAAACTGAAAATAACTTATATGGCCGCAGAAAATCAAAAAATTTTAGTGAAAATTCTAGTCCATGAATTTTCCCCAAATGTTTCGTATAATCTCAGTATGAGCTAAGCTATTAGAAAATATTGGTTACTATAGTGGAAGAAATGAGGATTATTGTTAAATTTCAACATTTCATGTACCGAGTTCCTTTACTTCGGAGATCAATCTATTTGCCATCTTAAGGATCAACCTTTAATATTTTATTCCACTGAGATGTTTTATTTCGTGAAAAAATATATTCATAATGAATAAAAAATTTCCGCTGGTAATTACATTACAAAAAATTCTCTTTAGTGATAGTGCTGCCACTTGCGGCGAGTAGCGTAATCTCTTATTTTCCGCTGTCAAAATTCCGCTATCTTATACAGCATAAGGTTTACAGTTTCACCGTTGTACAGTTGAAAAATAAAACGAATCTTTAAACGAGTGTCCAAAGTAAATCAATTTCTGGGATCAAGGTTATTTTGAACCAAGTTTGACGTTCTATAAGCCCTATACAGCAAATTGGAATGTAACTTAATTTTATCTACCAGTATTTTTATTACAAATATGCCTCCAATTTTCCGGTAGTTCACGTTCTACTGGAAAATAGGAACGACAAGCGAACACAAGCGATTCAAATAAAACAAACATTTTTAAATATCACAATGTGTGTGATATCCAGGGAACACATATCAGTGTTGTGCCACATTGTTTACACTACGTATATAATCATTATTCTACATGCGCGTAGAAAATATATGTAGAAAATTAAAAATTTGACGTCGACAATGTTGAGACTGTAGAAAATGACGCAAAGTATTAGTAGATGTTAAGCTTGGATGAAGGAGAATTTAGTATTCGTTTCAAAGATGTACTGTGTCAATTTCGTGGTTCTATACCGATCACGTGGTATACTTGGTACCGGGTTTGCTCGCCTGAGGGGTGTTCATTTGATCGGACCAGCATGAAAACCACCATAATTGTGGTACCACAAAAGAATATAGAAATTTATTCTTATTATCATACCATGATCATCTTTGTACGAACACATTCCCTTACGAAAACACAATTAGTTCTTGTTGATCATACTAAAATTAAAATTTTATGACTTTATTATTATTACGTTAAATTTGTTCGAAATTTAAAAACGAGAATTTGTAGCCTAATTAATTGTTAAAATAAATAATAAGAAATAGCACAAACAATTAAAAACTCACAAAGATGCTGCGAATAAAATGGATCCGAAATATTTGCATCCAAGAACAATAAATCATACCGCAGAAGGCGATATGGTAACAAATATAACTACGTGCTTACGGTTTCCAGGTTCCCCCAAGGCCTTGCAGTATCCTTTGAAACATGCGCGATGACTTTGCCTACTACCAGCCCAGCTGATTTATCACACCAACTGGTCACAATTTTGTGTTACTATCACTTTTTTTCTTTATACAAGCACTTTTGGTTAAAAGAAAAACTTCCGACTTCACGGAGGTTAACTTAATCACAAAATGGTAAATAGAAAAAAATCACTAAATAAAATAATTAGCCGTGGCACGGTAACTCTAGTTAACAGCTTCTTGGAACAACGGAATTCGATATATCGCACGCAAATTATCCAATGCGTGTTTTGTTCTTGATTTTCTCGTATAAAGAAACAGTAAAACCTCGGCCACGGGTAAATAAATATCTAAACCAATATTTATGGCGGTGTATAAAATGTTTGCCGGTTCAAACGGAACCACAACGATGGGTAACTTAACAGGCCTTCTTCGATCATCAAATTCTTGACTATATATGGAGATATAGGTATTTTTCATCATATATCGACCACCAAGCAATATTGTGGTCGAATTTTCAATTTATGATAACTTTTTGGGCCAATTATTTATCTACCACCGTTATACCACCATATTTTTTGAACATTAATTGTTTGCGACTTGCTTATGCCGCCATCAAAATCAAATTCTGATGAAATCTGAAAAAGTCCTTAGATTTTTCTCTCACACTACCCGTTTTATTGGCAATTTTATGTTTAACATCAGGGCTGAAATATATTTATTAGGGATAATTTAACCATTGTGAATTGGGCTTGAACCTGTCTGGTATAATTTCTGGTTGGAGTTGAACTTTCCATCCCAGTTCTGGAGAAGTTCGTCATTTCGTTTTTCGAAAGGTTGACTTTGTGGCAATTTAAGCAGCCATATTTTTTTACATTAGGACGCGCGCATCTAAAACAAAATACGTGTATTAGGTCGCGTGGGCAGTCTTGGCAGTAATGCCCTAAGCCTTTGCAATTCCAGCATATTATCTCAGATCTTTGTGGAATTTGAAGACTTACGGCTTCCAGAAAATATGTATGCTCATAATCATCTCCCGTACTTCCTTAAAGTGGGAGGATCGAAACCGGTTTGAGACCACATATTTTCGTATCGCTGGCATATTATACAAAGATGCTCTATGTTTTGGATAGGAACCACTATAATTTCATTTCTAAACAACGGATGAAGTTTGTTTTTTATTATATCGAGAAGTTCTGATTGATTGAAACGAATTACGTCAAACGATTGGGTCTAAATGTCTAGTATAAGGTCTGCTATCGTTTTTTTAGAGGCGTGTATCCTTTTAAATACGTATATCTGAGTCTCTGGGTTCTTCTGGGTTCGTGAACCATGACAACAACGCCTGTCTAATTAGAAGCCACCGAGAATTCGGGTAGTTTCGGATATAATTCCATAAAAAGGTGTCGGCCTGGCCCGATACATAATCGAAGATGAGGCGGTCTAATGTCTCGAAATCGTAACCATTCCGCCTGGCCATTGTTTCGAACTGAAAGTTAAAATCACTACTACTACTGCTACCCTTTGTTTTGGATTCATCAAAATTCAACTTACGCCACTTAGGAATTTTGCCAACAGAATCGTTTAGATTAGTTTGGGGACCCGGAGTAGCATTGTTAATGTTCGCATTATATAAGATGAAAGACTGGACTCCGTTGATATGTTAAATTGTACTTGACGATTTGTGATGGTTGATGGAAAATTTCTTGATCCCAGTATCGCCCGAGATCTACTATTTTCATGAATAGGAATTTTTCTCGCAAACGTCAGGCTTTCATTTGAGAATGAAATTCTTGGGTTATTTGGCGGAAACATGAACAGGATCCAATTACATATGCCAGTTTTTTGATATGAAGTATCTGAATTACGCTTGTAAATATTGGTTTCAGCGTTATTGTTGTTCACTCCACTACTTGCATTTGGTTCTACCAGCGATACATTTTTAAAACTTGTTTCGGACAACAGGGGAGTTTTAGTTCTACCGGAACCTACCGGATAGTTTGTTTTTGATTTTGGTATGGTCCCTGTTACAATTATTTGTCTGGCGATATTGAAATCTGAGTGTGAACTGGCGCGGTATGTTGTACCATCACTTCGAATCGAAATTCAAAAAAAGTCGAATGGCGGTATGTTGTATCATTTTCGGAAAGCAAAAATGATACAACTTTCACTTTTTCTATTCGACTTTTTTTGATTTCGATTCGAAGTGATGGTACAACATACCGCCCCTGGTTTCAATTTATCATGTATCTGCTCAGATTGGAGACGCCCTAAAAGTGTTGACATAGTTTCCGGATCGCTTTTGTCTATTTCTCTGACGGCGTACTCAACGTCAAGGTCCTCCGAGCTCAAACAATCAAATGTATTTCAATTTGACATGGCTGATTTTCATACAAAATTATATTTAATAAATTAGACGTATGACAAGAAGGGTGAGCAGCCACGAATTGAAAAGAGTGCCGCTCGACAAGAAAAATGTAATTACTTTCTCCGTTATTTTTTGATTCGTTTATGTTTTTTTTCTATATCTTTCCAAGTTTTAATTTATTTAATATTATTATATTTTTATAAAAACAAACAAATAACCATAGTAGTACTGTAACTAGCTAGACAAATACAAATTTAATTCGTTTAACCGAACAGAGTGATTGGCCTAGTTAAAAATGGAACCACGATAATAATTATCCTTTTTTTTCTATGGGAATCAATTCACGAAAACTGAGTCATATATCCTCCTAACTGTTTCTTTCTAATCACTCTAAAATCTAGATCATTGTTGTCTTACTGGCTCCACCAAACCACAATAAATTATCGGATTTGAATGAAAAAATAATTGAATTTCAAAAAAAAATTAATGAAAGCTAGGTTTGGTTAAGAAAAACTACATCCCTTTGTAAGCTGCAAGAGTAAGCGGATATACAACTAAAATCTAAATTACAGACGCATCATGGACTACGTTCAAATTACTAGTCCAGGAAAGTTAGGAAAAATAGCGGAAATTTGAAGGGACAGCAGATATCGAGATACGGTTTTCTGCATTGTGTTCAGGAAGGTCCCAGGAAAAAATCTATATTGTGTGGTTTAGCCATTTTTTGAAAAATGCGTTCTGGGCCGGAAAATGCATTTTCCAATTGCATCATTACTTGCACAATTATAGGAACGACTGGAAACTCGGAAATCGTTACTCGGGGGTTTTCGGGGCTGCCGAACTCGATTCTGGCATTAGAATTATCCGGGGATGCACGGAGGGCTCTGTGGGGGTGCGCGGGGGTGATTGGGGGAAAACCCACGAGTAACGATTTTGGAGCGATTTCTCGGCAGTGTTTAACTACAATCGAATAGTTAAACACCGCAGTAAATTGCATAGTAAACGAAAATACTTGGATATGTTCAATTCTCAAATTTTATTAGAGAGATGAGGCGAAGTATTGAAATTTTTCTCTTTTTATTGAAAACTGAATTTTTGAAAACAGCTCATTGTTTGTAATCATAATTAAATTTATTGAAATTTCCAAATATTTAATTTTGCAGATCCACATTTCTGAGCCAGCATGCGTGTAATGACATCCCGGGTGCGCTTCAGAGCTATCTAACCCATTATCCCTATACAATTATATATGAACTCTACTTTAGCTTAAACGAATTGGAATTTAAAAATCTACTGATCTACTGTTCCTGTATATTAAAAGATAGTTTTAACCGTAGTCAAGTATTTTTTTTAATAATTTGACTACTGCGAGTACATATAGATGGAAGAAAAATATCAGTATTGATGATTAAAACAATATTTGTCAACTAATCAGCTCATGCTGATTGACATTTTACCTGCACTCCAATATTTTCATATACTAAGCTTACATACATGTTCTATTATCACATTTTCGATACTTTATCCTAGAAATTTGACTGTCTTAGTATTTTTATCACGTGTCGCAGCTGTTCCATCACAAAACAATTTATTTTCGATACTTGGACAAAAACATGGAAAGCGAGGTAGTTTACAGCTATTCTAGTAGGTTGTGATAGCAGCAAGAAAGAAATACAGAAAAACCTCGATTTAACTTCCTAATTGAGAAGTCCGTTAAATCCGAATGTCCGTTAAATCCGAATGGAATATTTTTAAATTTAATCGTCTATAGATTTTGCCCTTGTTCTGGAATATGGCTGCCTAAGACAGAACTCGTTTCTCTCTTAACCGATTATTAAGGGATTTTGTTTGTTGGATGGAAATGAGATTCATAAACAGTTTTTAGAAGGAGTTCTGGAATATGGCCATCTGGGAAGGAACTCAGGCATTTCTTAGCTGATTATGTTGGGATTGGGTGTGTTGGATGAAAATGGGACCTTCCGGCCCAGGTGGCCATATTCCAGAAATTCATTCAATAATAATTTAAGAATCCAATTTCCATTCAACATTTCCAATCCCAACAGCTAAGAAATGCCTGAGTTCCTTTCCAGGTGGCCATATTCCAGAACTTCTTCCAAAAATCATTTAATAATCCCATTTTCCGAGTTCCGTCCTATGTTGCCATATTCCAGAACTTTTTTCCGAAAATCGTTTAAGGATCCCATTTCCATCCAACATATCTAATCCCATCATAATCGATAATCGTAAAATGGAAAATAAAAAAAACTGTCCATTAAATCGAGCGTCCGTTAAATTGAGGTACGTTAAATCGAGCGTCTGTTAAATCGAGGGATTACTGTAGTTCGAAACAGTCGCCAATTTAATTCAAGGAGCAAAAGATATAAAAAGTTCGATAAAATATCGAAAAAGTGATTATAGAACAGGGTGGTCATTTTATGGTGGTTATATTACATTCCGTGATATAAATCGTGATATAACGAAAATGCCGGAGCTTATTTCGGATGAATTTTGGATGAATTTGGTTGAATTAAGTTACGTCGTATATTAATATGAAAGAAAAAGACCGCATTATCTTCCATATCCCCTTTTATCTAATAAAAAAAAATTGGTTTGACGTTAATTATTGAAATTGTTCGCACGTTATTAAATCTTTTTTATAATTAAAAAGATAATGGGCTCACAAAACCTACATCTGAAATTATTTTATTTGGATTGAAATTAAAAATTATTATTTTTATTTATATCTGTAAAAACCACTTCGTAACAATACATTCATATGGCTAAACGAAAACATAAACATTCATGACAGAACGTCACCTTATTAGTTTATCATTTCCCCTCAAAATCCATTTTCCAGGGTTATGTCGGTAAACTACTTTGTTTTGTATTATATCACAAAAAAGTCTTCAATAGTGATATAAATTTGTGATATATATATAACCAGTATAAAATGACCACCCGGATCACGGCAGTAGTCGGTTCAATTCATTTATTTGTCAAAAACTGTATGGCAAACGGATCGAACAATTTGCACTAAAACGATTTACCCGACTAACTATTAGGGCGCATTATTCGTTCTTTTACTACGCTAAAAATAATGATTTTGAATCAAATTTTTCAATCAGTTAGCCATATAAAATTTTGAAAAATAATTGAATTTACCTTTAATAAAAGTAAATATCGACTTTTACCCTACTATTTGCTCGCAGTCTTAAGCCTCGGTCTCCACTCGCAAAATTTTGTCATGATGCTAGAATGCCATGACAAAATATATTTTGACAATGAGAAAATTTATTAAAATTGCTGATGCTTTGATGTTTGATGACACTGTGACAAAATGAGTAGAAAATTTGTTTTTTATTCTCAATTAACAAAACAGAGGATAAAAAATTATTTTACATACATTTTCGTGTTAATAGTTGTGAGTGTAAAAATACAATTTTGTAACACTCTGACGATAGCATGTCATGACAAAACTGTATTTTTACACTCACAACAAACACCAAAATTTATGTAAATATATTTTAGGTTCTCTGTTTTGTTTATTTGAGAGTCAAATACAAATTTTCTGATAATACAAATTCTAATACAAATTTTGTCATGACAAAAAAAAACATCAGCAATTTTAATAAATGTCCTCTTTGCCACGGTGTAATGCGCATGATCAGATTCAATCCAAATATATTTTGTCATGGCACACTAAACTTCATGCGTGTATTTATTCTAATTTTTTTAGTTTTTCTCTTCCACTATACTGGATACTCTGGTGACTATGAGAAGTTCGCTTCTATACATTTCACCAAAGCTTGGTTCAAAATAACTTTTATGATCCAATTTAGTACGATGGCCGACTGAGCAAAAATATTTTTAAAATGTCAGACTATCAAAAATAAGTCTAGCTCGGTTAATTATGCAATATTTATAAAAAAAATATGAGTGTTCCATTAGTCCAATAACTTTTTAATAACGCTATTTCGGTAATATAAACTTTCAATCTTGTTTTTTTTATTCCTCTATTTAGTCAACCGACAAAAAAAATCATGCCAATCAATTATCTCATTCAATTTCTACTAGTGATTAAATAAAATCACAGCACAATTTCCAATATTTTGTCCTGTTTTAAATTTTCAAAGTACGTGTTTATGAAATCACTCACAGAAATTAAATGAAACAATTGATTTGCATGAAATTGTTTTTGTCGGTACACCAAATACAGGAATTAAAAACCGTTCAAAGAGCATTTTGTAAATTTTTAGTCATACTCGGCTCCTAAGCCTTACAGGATCTATTTATTTAAAAAAATGTTATTTAAGGAAAAGGAGGAAGTAAAAAACGGTTACTCATAAAATTGTTCCATACGTCCTAAAATCATTAATAAATATAACCGGGTGGGGTGGAGCTTTTATAAATTAACTTACACAGAATATTTGTTTGCGAGCCTTACATTGGACTACTATCGTTATTAGGAAAATAAAGCGTATATAGCGTATAACTTTGAGGTAATTTTGTTCGTGGATTTCGTTAACATTTTTCCACTCGAATATAATTCATCGTATTAAAAATTTGAATAAATATAATCAAAATATCTAGGAATAATTTAAAATGTTTCAAAAAAAGCGCTTCCGGGACGAATAATTAGTTTCAGACATAATGAATTGGATTGAAATAAAGCAAAAAATTTTTATAAACAAATTTATCAGGTTGTGTTGGATGAACATATTGCTTCGAGACAAACAGATTGAACATGATTATGTAATGATTTTTTAGAATTTGGAAATTTTAAATTTGAGAATAATATCGATAGAAGACTTATTATATTGATATGGGATCGGAGTATCTTGTAGACTATGAGAAGTTAAATTTACAATACTATAATGAACCAATCGACTCTGCTAATTTTATAAGGTCACAGAACGCTGACCGTTCGAATTTACAGTCTTTTTTAGGAATGATGTAAGTGGTTGGGTCGCGTGTAAAAAATTTTCTTTAAACCTTCTTTAATAACCGACAAGGGTTTGATTCCGTTGAACCTGAAAGCAATTGACATTTTTAAGAGTTTTCATTTAGATTAAGCCAACGAAAGCAACTTAGAACCTCTCGAAGTTTGTTATTGTGGTTCTTCAGATCATGTCCATAATAAATCACGTTGTTGTTATGTGGATCTTTTAAGCAAAATGGCATTCGTGTATATTGACAGTAACCGGTATTAGTACTAAATCTTGTACACTTGATCTAAAACTACTTGAAGTTAGTCGTTTGGATAAGGTCTAATGTACTAAAGTATGAAGACATTCCGAGTTGTTTCAGAATTTCGGTTATATTTGGAAGCAGGAATGTGCTACAAAATGTAATTTCATTTAATCGGCGGAAACCAACCACTACTCGCCACTTTTTGCTACCATTCGAGGATTTTTGGGTATGACCAGCAGGTCGATTCTAGCTTTCCTATGGGAAAAAGGAATTAGGAAATATATTTTCACAGTTTTTTTGCCACAAACAATTTTTTTCTGGCATACTATTTGGTAAACAATTAGTGTACATTTTTTCAACAGAAAATTAAATGGGGAATATTATTTTTCCTATTCAATTTCGATACGGAAAAAATATTGCCTAAATAATAAAAATTTAGATCAAACATGATGTCTCAGTATGCCAGAAAATGATATTTTTGACCAAAACGCTACGAAAATATTTTTTCTAATTCATTTTTCTACACGAAAACCAGTCGAGCTGCTGAAGAGAATATTCTATGGACTGGTCCTATTTTCAATAACTTGATTGTTAAGCATTTCATCAACTTAAGTCGGTTAAGCTTGGTGCTGGTGCGTTAGTGCTGGTGAGTTTATCTTCTAAATGAAACACGTCAATAAATACGCGAAATATTTATTTTAAAACTTCGTTGTTGCCAATAGGTTCGGTATTAATTTCAGATGTGGCAATTTCAATCGGCTTTGTAATCGCAATTACCTATGTGTGCACCTGGTGGGATTTCTTGTGATCATTATCAAGATTAAGATGAATTTGAACTAACTTCAAGGAACGAGCTAGAATATTGTATTTTGCAGAGATCGAACAAAAATTTAGAAGTACTCGGCCAACTTTCCCGAGGGTTTCGATTCAACGATTCTAAAAAAATTATTTACGATATTTCCACCGCATGCTATTGGAAACGAATCTGGAAGGATGTGAAAATTATGCAAAATGGTTTTTTATTTGAATATGCTTCCGACTAGAAAGAACCATTACTTCACCTTAACATTAATAATTCAACTTTGACAATTAGAGTTGAATTAAAGGTTTTCTAACGATCGATAACGGTTTTTCTAATGAAGATCGTTGTGTTTAAAATTGCACTTCTCAAATTTAGGTTGAAATTAGTTTTTCCATCGCTGATTCTAAGTGTGAGGTTTTTAGTAAGCCTATATCAAAATGATACCTGTATAAAGCGGAATACAATGTAACTTCAAATTTAGTAAAATTATTTTGGCAGTATTCATCATTTCATTAATCAATATTCACTAACTCGAATATTGGGGCTAATAAAAGTTCTAAAAAATTAACTAGAATCGGTCTCCGAGGCAGATTACCCACACTACACGCTGAACTATTGGGACTACAAATTAATTCGGTCCGTTTTCAAAATATGGTCTGACTATAATAATTTTTTTTATAGTGACAGCTGTTTTCTGTTGTTTCAGACAGACTAGACATCTGCCGTTAACATTCTGTTTGTAGTGCTTTGAGTTTCATCCAAAACGTGTTCTTTTACGGTGTTGAATATGTCGGATTTTGTGATAACTAAACAGCATTTGCGGGAAAGTGTTAATTTATTGTTTTAATTGGAAACTGAAGCACATCGAAAGCTCGAGAAAGTTTACGGTGACAACGCTTCAACCGACCAATCATGTAGAGAATGGTTTCAACGCTTTAAAAATTATGATTTCAGTGTTGAAGGTAAGCCTAGTTTGGGGACAGCAAAAGTTCGTAGACGATGAATTAGAGGCATTGGTCGTTGAAGATTCGACTCAAACGCAAGAAGTGCTTACCGGTACATTGGGGTGACCCAACAAACAGTTTCCGTACGATTGAAACTATCGGCATGATTCAAAATCAAGGCATTTGGGTCTTTTATGAATTGAATCCAAGAGACGTGAAAAAGCGATTTTTTTTTCTTGTAAGTAGCTACTTCAAAGGCAAACAAGAAAGGATTTTTTACATCGAATAGTGACTGGTAACGAGAAGTGAATCTTCTACGATAACCCCACGAGGAACAAATACTACGCTTTGCAAAGTCAATCGTTGCCATCGACCTCAACATTAACACCAAAGACAAACATTCATGGTTCAAAGATTATGCTGTGTATCTGGTGGGATCAAAGAGGCGTTATGTACTATGAGCTGCTGCAAAATTAATTCATTTGAGCCACACATTACGAGAAACACGACCGAAATATGACGAAAGTCTTGATACAATAATTCTTCTTCATGACAACGCTCGGCTTCACGTTGCAAAAGTCGTAAAAAAATATTTGGAAACGCTCAAGTGGGATATTTTACCGCACCCGCCGTATTCGCCGGACATTGATCCTTCTGATTACTGATTATTTCGACGGATGCAACATGATTTGGCAGGTCACTGGTGCACTTCTTTCGAATAAATTGAAAATTAGCTTTAAACTTGGATCGCCTCAAAAAACAAAACGTTTTTCTGAGATGGGATTCGAAAATCGTCTGAGAGGTGGAAGAAAGTTGCAAGCAGCAATGGACAATATTTTAATTAATCTGTTCATTCATTTTATTTTAAAATAATTTCCTTTTTAAAATTAAAAAACGGACCGAATTAATTTGTACTACCAATACATTAGGATGAATTATTGAAATCAACTAGATAACCGGAGAAATATAAGTTCAACCTCGGGTAAAATGGGTGGAATAATAGACAAATTAGAAAAAATAATAGCAAGCTCCGAAGGCAAGGAACTCCCACTTATTTAAAATTAGAAACAAATATAATGCGAATTCTTAGGGCTACAATAGATATCCATAGGGACCTAAAGACAACCTAACGTATATAAATGATTAATTAGGATTCATGTTAGTTAGAAAAATTGGTGAGGACAACCTCATCTAGGGGTGAGAAACTGAGAACAATTTATAGAATTTTGTATTGTATTATAAATAATTATATTAAGAATTCTTATGTCAACTGAGATATTTCTAGAGATCTTAGCACAACCTCAGATATTATTATTAGGCCTAAGAATCTTTATGTTCCCACCCCTGGATTGGGAGCGCCTGATTAATTTTTTTTTAATTGACATAGTCCTCTTCTAACACCTAAATACCTAAGGTTGTGTTAAGATCTCTATATTTGGTCATAATACAAAATTGTATAAATTGTCCCCACCGCTGGATGGAGAGCGCCTACTAACACTCCATATTGATTTATTTTACCCACTTTACATGTCTGGTTACATTATTTAGATAAAAATATTAATATAATTAAAAGTTTTCAATGGTTACCAATAATTTAAAAGAAGCTTTGACATTAATTCGTTAAATGCATTTCTAGACAGATTAAAGTCAAAAGCCGATCGTATTTTATTAAAAGAAGCTGATGAATGATAAACCGGCTCACATTTACTGGAAATCTTTATCGCGTAGCAAACGTAATGGAGTATTGATATCAATTAAAAACATTTCCGAACAATCGATTTTAGACTAATTTCAATTCAACGAATAAACAGCGGCTCCATGTTTATTAATTTACATCTACCTCGATACGCTGGGAGTACAGAGAAGGTTCATAGTCCTTCTGAACCTTCTCTATACGATCTGAATAGTTATTATAAAACGGATTCCATATGACAAAACCGTATCGAACAAAAGAGATCACGAACATCTTTAGAAAACCTTTTAACAAATCCAAGCATAGAATTCGCTTTAGAAATGCAACCTTCAACATGTTTATGAAACAATAAATTCGAAGTAAAGGTTATACCTAAATCTTTGAAAGGATCAAAGCTTTCAAATAAAACAACCATCAAAACAGTAATTGTATAACTAGTGGATAAGAGTACGCGGGTGAAAGATATTATTTTACATTTGGAGATGTTATAAGAATCAAATTATGGAATGTACACCATGCATTAAAATTTGTCAGGTCAGACTGAAAATCAGTTGCATCATTAGCGCAAGAAATAGTTTTGAAAATTTTTTTATCGTTGGCATAAATGAGGGTGTCGGAAAAATTTAAACAGTTGACCACATCGTTTACGAAAATAATGAAGAGCATGGGACCCAAATGCTTGCCTTGAGGAACTCCCGAAGAAACATCAACCACCCTTGAAGGGAAACCGCCAATTTTCACAGTTTGAGTTCTGGATTCCAGATAAGATCTAATCCAATCAACTAGCAAGTAGTTACAATCCAAAGAATTAACCGCAATAACAAGTCATGATCGATCTTGTCAAAAGTTTTACAAAAATCAGTGTAAACAACTTGCACAATATTACCATTTAAAAGAGCACTTGAAATACAATTAGTTGACCTATCTGGAAAAAATACATGTTGTTTGGAAGAAGTAAAACTGAAATAATACAAATACCTCTATAGATTTGAAAATCGGCTTAATAAGTGAGTGTTTCCATGCCATTGGGAAGCAACCTTAAGCGAGATTTCTCCAGCGATATGGGAAGAAATTACCTTGCCGATTAATTTTAGAAGGAATCAAAATTGGCACTTTGGTTAATATCAAGATTGGAAAATTCGGATAAAATAGTATTCACTTCCAGACGAAACATTGAAAATTTGGATTTAATTACAACATTACTCAAATTACCAAGATTTATTTTCGAACTATAAGCACTGTCAAAGAAATCAGGAAAAAAATTACAAGTATCCTGTATATTATCATAGGATCGGTCGTTCAAATACATCGTGGACGGATAACCATTAAATTTACGTTTGTAATTAACAAAATGCTTAAATTGGCTTGGCTTTCATTTAATGAATGGTTCAATTTCCAGAATATAACTGCTGAAAGAAATCGGTTTAGATATATATATATATATATATATATATATATATATATATATATATATATATATATATATATATATATATATATATTCTCTCTCTCTCTGGCGCTATATCCCATCAAGGGATTTGGCCGCCTCAAAATGAGGTTTCATAATCATATTTTCATTTCGGATAATGAGTGATTAATTCATTGACCCTAAAACCAGCCGTGAAATTTTTTCCTTGTCACCACACGGGAATCGAACCCGGGACCTCCGGTCGCTGGAGCAAGCATGCTGACCACTGTGCCACCGGGGCGGTATATATATATATATATATATATATATACTTCATACGCAAGACATCAAACGAGTTGTAATAACAACCTTTAGGATACAATTTATATTTCATGAAAGCCTTTTCCTTTTTATTTTTTAAATTTGTCAACTCACTATTATACCACGGTTCCTTCTTAACGCGGAAAGCTTTCTGTGTATGCATACATTTCTCAATACCTGAATTAACCCATATTAGCCCAAATTAATTTTCTTTGTAAAAAAGATAAACTACTTAGTAAATATTTCGAATAATGATGTTGGAAAACCAAAAATTGTTAGTAAAATAAAAAACAACCGTTAGGTAACTGCTACGAAAAATGCAAAAAATTACCAACTTAACCTTCAAAGTCCTTGAAATTGTGTAACAAAATATAATTGTAAATGTGTTCTGTAAAATTACGGTATTTGAATAATTCACCTGTGTACCGCTGCGAAACCATACTAAATATTTTTTCGAAAGGATTTGTATTTAAACAGAACATTACAGTAAAAATAGTCCGTTATAATTTCTCCAATTCTCTTTTTAAGAGATTTTTGTATTGATCTATAAATAGATCGCTGGGTGTTCAGTTTCATCAAAATCCATCACTGCAAAGTGAAATACACAAACGATCTTCATAACGTTCTATTGTATCGAAACACAGAAAAAAAATCAATAACATTGCCGGCCGGATCGAAATGTCAAAATTAAAGTTGATGGATTCTAATATCTTAGTACCAGATGGAACAGCAACGATCGCCGCACGATCTAGCGTAAATGATGAAAACCATTTTTTAGTACATCATTACTGCTGTGGAGAAATTATTTTAGTTGGTACTTTGCGACAGGGCAGAGTGAATGTCAAATTCTGTTTTCGTTCAATAAAATACAAATAAACAAAATCAAAGTTTTTTTTTATTGTTAATTGCAATCAACTCTTTCACTGGGCTAATATGGGTTAATAAATACGTATCCAGAAATGCATTTAAATAACGGAAATATTCAGCGGAGCGAGATCTACCACATTGCCACTATTATTCTAGCACTGTTACAATCATTGCTTTAATCCCAACGATATTTAAGAGATGAAATTGTCCATCTCATCGTTCATGTTAATAGGAGTCAAACTGTGATCGACATACTTCCGTACAATATCAGAAATGTTAAAATCTCCACTAATAAATAGACGATCCTCCGGCTGAAAAAGTGAATCAATATTTGGTTTCACAGTTTTCAAAATACTTCGATAAATTTACATACTCGAATGACAGGGTATAATCAGCGAATATGAATGGAACTGAATACGTACAGCAACAGTTTCGCTGCGTGCCCGTGATAGTTATCGAAACCGTTAGCCTCTACAATTATTGCATTTCAAAATACAGGCCCACAGGCGCCCGAATTCTTAAAAAAAAATTAAAAAATCAGACTTTTGAAAATCGGGATTTTGAAAATTGGGATTTTGAAAGCCGGGATTTTAATTTCGGGATTTTGAAATTCGGAAAAACGAGCCCAACCCACTAAGGTTGTGCTAAGATCTCTGGGTATATCTCAGTTGGCCTAGTTGGGATTGTGAAAGTTGGGATTTTGAAAGTCGGGATTTTGAAGTTCGGGATTTTGAAAGTCGAGATTTTGAAAGCCGGGATTTTAATTTCGGGATTTTGATTTCGGGATTTTGAAATTCGGAAAAACGAGCCCAACCCACTAAGGTTGTGCTAAGATCTCTGGGTATATCTCAGTTGGCCTAAGAATTTTTAGTATATTTGGTCATAATACTTAATTGTATATACTGTCCCCACCCATGGATGTGGAATTCTTGATAATTTTTTCTACCTGACGTGGTCCCCAACTAATACTCCATATATTATGAGGTTATGTATAACAGCCTCACAAAAAATAACTCAGTTGCACTAAGAATTTTTAGTACATATATCTGGCGTCTACTTTTTAATTAAACCCGAGCAAGCAGGCTTGCCCTGGATACACCGAGCAAAGGTTGTGCAGTGCCAAATGATCCAGTGTGCATAGAGTCATAATTTTTTTACTTGTTTTACTTTGCATACTTTTCGTACACTGGCATTCTGTTCAGAGTAAAATTTAAAGAACCGAGTATGCTCGATGTAAGTACAGTTCACAAATAAAAACACAGTGTGCAGAGTAAAATTACTCAGGTTGAATAAAAAAAGACAGAGTATTTTTTGACAGCGCACAGACAATTTTTTGAATAATGCCCGGTTGCACAGAAAAATGACTAGCGGCCGGCTAGCCGAGTTAAATGTTTCATATGAAATCTGTTTTCGCAATCAGAAAAAATTCAACGCAAACTTGATTAAATATATTTTATTCCATGGAAATATTTAGCTAGCGTAAAAATATTTAAATGGCCAATTTTGATTGAATAATTTTTTACCACATCGTTAAATATTCCCATGGAATAAAATATATTTAATCAAGTTTGCGTTGATTTTTTTCTGATTGCGAAAAATTTCATATCAAACATTTAACTGACGCACAACTAACCGGCCGTTAGTCATTTTTCTGTGCAACCGGGCATAAATTGTATAAATTGTCACCCTTGGATATGAAGTTCCTGATATTTTTTTTTAACTGGCATGACCTCCAATTAACACCCATATACCTGAGGTTGTGTTAAGATCTCTGGGCATATCTCAGTTATGGTCTAATGCTCTATACATAAATTGTCCGTACCTCTGGATTTGGAGCCCCTGATTAATTTTTCTAACTGAAATGATCGCCAACTGACACCCCTTATATCTAAAATTGTGCTAAGATCTTTAAAAAATACCTCAGTTGGCCTAAGAATTTTCATATTTGGACATAATACAAAATTCTATAAATTGTTCCTACCCCTGGATGGGGACATCCGGATTATTTTTTCTAACTGATATGATTCCAAAATAACACTTTGTATACATGAGGTTGTGTTAAGATTTCTAAGGATATCCCATTTGGCCTAAAAAATCGTTTTTTTTTAAATTTGTATATTAATTCTAAATTGTATATATTATCACCACCCCTGGATGTGGACCTACCAATTATTTTTTTCTAACTGACATGGTCAACTAATACGTGTGATTTCTAAGGATATCTCAGTTGACCTAAGAAGTTTTATTATATTTGGTCATAAATCAATATTCTATAAATTGTTCCCATCCCTAGATGGGGAGCTCCTACTTTTTCTAACTGACAGTATCCCCAACTAATACCCCATATACCTGAGGTTGTGTTAAGATCTCTAGGAATATTTCAGTTAACTTATGAATTTTTATTATATTTGGTCATAATACAAAATTGTATAAATTGTCCCCACCCCTGGATGGAGTGCTCCTGTTTATTTTTTCTAACTGGCATGGTCCAGAACTAACGCCCCATATACCTGAGGTTGTGGTGATCTCTAGGAATATCTCATTTTCAAGAAATCTTGAAAAATAGTTTTTTCTACTAAATTGTATAAATTGTTGCTTAGAATTATGAATTATGAACATTTTTGCGGAGTGAATATGAATATCTTCCCCCTAGCGGTAAATGAAGTATGAAGTAGTGTAATGTACAGTCAGTACGAAAATGATCATTCACACTGAGTTTTGATTTTTTTTTTACAAATTATAAGGATTTTAGAATTTATTTTGTAGTTTTTTATTAAATTAAATATTAATACAAATTAACAAATCCAAAAATACAAAATAGAAATTTATTTACCGTTTAAAATAAAAATAAAAAATGTCAACAATTTTTTGCGGCGAAAATGATCATACACACACTGATAGTACGAGCCTCGACTTTTTTTAAATTAAAAAATCATTTAAAAAAATCTTCTGAAATTTTTTTAAACCAATTTCATTGGATAAAATGACGTTTTTTTTTCTTGTAAATTTTTTTGTCAACTTGGAAGAATTTAAAAAAAATTTCAGAAGGAAGAAAGGAACGAAAGAACACAACATTGAATCCGCCTTAACAATTGCGAGGCGTTGGACCGGTGTTAGAAAGAAAACTCCCAATGAAGAAAGCCAAAAAAAATAATTATTATGAAACTTACTGGAAAATCTGTGCGCGAAATTGGAAAATTAGTTGGCCGAAGTCATTCTAAAGTGGCCCAAAAATATTCAGATTGAACGTCACACAATCGGTAGACAACGAGAAATAATTCTAAGAAAAGAATTAAATTTGCAGAAAAATTAAAAATAACGGACTTAAATTTCTGGAAGCCCGTTGTTTTACGGACGAAAGTAAATTCAACATTTTTGGAGCCGATGGGAGAGGTAAAATTAGGAGAAAACCTGCTAAAACGCTGGAGCCAAAACATATCATGGTTCGGTTTTTATCCTCCAAATTGAAATTTGGAGTGCTGGAAATACCTACTTAGGCATTCTAAAGGACAATTTGAAACCATCCGTGAAATAATTGGGGCTCGTGCCATCATGGATCTTCGAGCAAGACAACGATCCTGAACATACGGTACACTTTGCAAAAAAATGGATTCTGAATAACGTCCCAAACTCAACCAATTCACCACCCCAATCGCCCGACCTGAACCCCAATGAACATTTATGGAACGCTAAATTAGAAATTACAGGGCTACCACTAAAAAAAAACGTCGCAAGAAACAATAATGAAAGAATGAGATAAAATTTCAACGGAAATTATTAAGAATTTAGCAGCATCAATGCCTAAAAGACTGAAAGAGGCTATAAAAAATAAAGGAGAACCAACTCGATATTAAAATAATTATGAAACATAATTTATGTAAATGATTTAAAAAAAATCAAGGATCGTAGTGTTAGTGTACGATCGTTTTCGTTGCAAAAAAATTCTTAATTTAAACGGTAAATGAATTTCTATTTTGTATTTTTGGATTTGTTAATTTGTAAAATTATTAAATTTAATAAAAAACTGCAAAATAAATTCTAAAATCCTTATAATTTGTAAAAAAAAATTCAAAACTCAGTGTATATGATCATTTTCGTTACTATACGTTCTTTGGAGAAGAAAACTGTAATATCCAATAAAGTTCCGTCTTACCCAGGTTATATCAATAACTCAAACACAATGAAACTAGCAAAAGATTAGTATTTTCTTCACATTCCTGTGGCACTATTCTGGCTTTCCCTGGAAATAGTGAATTGGAAAAACTATTTTCATAACATTTTTATCGACAATTCTGGCCTACTGAAGGAATAAGTTTAGTGCGAAAATTTTCAAAAAAAGTGAATTGGGAAACTTTTGTTCCTCAAAATTTTTATAGTGAAAATATTTTCCCATTTAACTTTGTTTTGAAAATATTTATAGCAAACTTATTTCCTCAGTAGGCCAAAAATACAATTCTATTCACATAACATATAGCTAATCAAATTTTAAAAGATTCTGAACATAATGTACTAAACGGTTAGATATTGTCATTTTAGAACCACTTCTAGCGAATTCTATAGATAAGTACTAACTTGTTTTTGTCATATACAAGTTGAAGTAAAAAACCAACTTGAAGTAAAACTCACAATGAATTTCATTAAATTGGTTAAGATTCGCCCTCATTTTTTGTCAATTAGGATAAGCCTTAGTTCAGAGCCACCAAAAATTAGCCAAATCCCCGAATATGATTTAAAAATAATTTCTAGTTCTATTTTCAACCTAGTTCTATTATACTCGCGATGGCCCCATTCCAAAAATTCAACAAACATAATTCTTTTATACAAAGTCTTCATGATCAAGGTTCCGCGATGTGAAATCGTACACACACACAAAAACCAATCAAGCAATACGTTAATTATGATAATATCGTACGAAAATATCATTGCTGTTATTTTAGAAACTTTTACCTAGCATCTTATTACGAAAACCGGTAATAATTTTACTTTCAATATCCGTATGTAAGCCGCTCGTTAATTTTTTGTTTGCTACATTTATTTTCACAAGAGTGGAAGAGATCAATGTTGTATCATTTAATTATCAGTATTAAACTTGTTATGCTGGAGACTAGACGTATAGTTGAGATTTTATGTATTGGTATATGACGTAAAAGCAAGACACAATTTCACTTTATGAAGAATTTTAGTACGATCACAATGTCTTAACGTAAATTATGATAGACAAACTAATAAATTAAAACTATGCATAATAGTAGCATATTGAGATTTATGTTAACAATTAATTATATTTGGAAGAGAAAGTTGACGTGGATGGTAAACAGCCTATAAAATAAAATTTTGATTCATTTGTTGGTTAGAGTCAAAAAAAAAAATTAATTACACAACAGTATTGTTTATCTACGAGATAACATAAATTACTAATCTGGTTTTATTTTTTCTTATGTTTTGTTACAGAAACCATTCGAAAATATTCACCTGTACACACAATTTACCGCAAAGCAAACAACCGTTTCCAGATACCACAATCGGACTATACACTAAGCGAGAACACCGATTTTATAATACCAGTGTATGCGATACATAACGATCCAAATATTTATCCGAATCCTGAGCAATTCGACCCGGAGCGATTCACACCGGAAAATGTGCGAAATCGTCACAAGCTAAGCTTTTTAGGATTTGGAAGTGGCCAACGGCAGTGCATCGGTCAAGATTATGGTATTTTAAATATAAAACTTGGCCTTTACATGCTATTGCGCGAACATCGGTTCCGGCTAAGCGATAAAACAGCATCAACAATGGAATTTAATCCGCAGAATCTGTTACTTGAGCCAAAGGATAAAATATGGATGAATATTGAACGGATTTAGTATTTAGATAAATTTGGATTATAGTTTTTATCTTAAGTTCCTTCTTTGAACTGTATATAATTTATATGTATAAGATCATGAAATTTGGTTGGTCATATAAAGCCACCAAGTCTATAAAATTGGAGTTTTACGAAAACTGACCT
Source organism: Nephrotoma flavescens (assembly GCA_932526605.1). Classification (NCBI taxonomy): domain Eukaryota; kingdom Metazoa; phylum Arthropoda; class Insecta; order Diptera; family Tipulidae; genus Nephrotoma; species Nephrotoma flavescens. The sequence goes on from OW052220.1 coordinate 38,782,842, forward strand.
TAATTCATAATTTACGATATAAATAAAGTTTTTGATAGTTTAATGATTGCAAACATTTAAATGAATTATATGCGATATGAGGTAATCAAGGTAACATCCATATATGAATTTACTGAACGTCGGTTGATTTTCTCGATTTTAGAAAGTTGACTTAAAAGTCCACTTTAAAAGTATAAATCCCACGTAAAAAGGGATTGCGTACCGCATTACGTTAAAAATTACCATGTTTGTTAATTCTTCTGTTGTAATTTGGATATACGTTATAAATGATACTAGCCATCACATACTGGACGCAAGTTGGGTTATGACAACATTTTTGATTGACTCGCTAGGGCAAAAAAAATCGATATTAAGGTCACACGCGGACTGCATTTAAATTAAGGCTTGCAAACAGTTACCGAACTAACTATGGTCATCAAGCTGGAATACGACTAAAGGACTAACACCTTACACGACCGTCAAATAGGAAGTAATTGGAAGGTAGATATGACTCTTAGAAGACAAACTTGATACATAATGTAGCTAAAGTTAATTAACAAACCTAAAATGAAATATAATTTAGTTAAAAAATTATTTTATATGTTCAGCTGCCTTGAGTGCGGTGGTACTTCCGGCAAATCAAGCGCATTGAAAAACTCGGTCGGATAGTTGGTTGTTTCGTCTTGATTGGTCACACAGCCAACGGATTTGTAACAATGCATTTCTCCAGCGATTTGGTTTTGAATCAATTAATTCAAACAGTTTTTCGCTGCCAAAATCGTTCGTTCGCTGAGCCAATCGTGATTCATATAATTTGGGCGGAAGTCCGGAAACACTTACGTGATAACCTGTTCCATCGACATCGTGAACATGCAAAATTCGAGCGAAATGAAATCAATCCGGTTGAAACATCAACAGAAATTTGACCATTGCCAATTAGTGTTAACAGTTGTTTGGAAAAATCAGCAGTTGATGAGCCGTTCGATAACGCATCTCTCATGTTCGTAGCCAACTACTCGCCGGCCAGTAAAATCATTGTCCCACCAAAAGATCTTTAGTCACTTCGTAAATCCTTGGCTTCTCATTCGTGTGGATATTCATCGACAACTTCAATGCAGAATGTGCCGTCCGACCGCCATCCAGCAATATGGCTGCAATTTCCTATGATGCAACAGATAACGCAATTTGAGATTTCGAGCGAATTGTGGCAAAAAGCAATGAAACCAAATTTTTTTCCTGTTCCTTTTTCCAAAGAATATTCCGCCGTTTCATTGATGAATACGTCGTACAAGTTCTTTTGTTGTGCATTCAACAGCGGAACATTCGTTCGTACTTTGGCTCATTAAATCACGATCGTACACTTGCTCTCGTTGCAATTCACGCATCATGCTTCGTGCATCGAAAGAATTGGTGCTGCCCAATTTTTATGTCATTATTCAAAATTTGCCTTCTTAATTTATCTCATTAACGATTTTCTGAGATTTTTGAAGCTTTGCATCGACTTTTCACGATTTACAGTGTCCAAAATCATCAAAACATGCAAATAATTCAAAATTTAAAAAAAAAATCAATTTTCTTCGGATTTTTCCGAAAGTGTCCGAGTTTTCCACTCAGATTTTCGATTTTCCGAATTTTTCGACTTTCCCGATGGATTTTCGACTTTTCCGGCGGCAATTGCGAACACAACAGAAAAGAATTGAGCCAAATCGGTTCAGCCGTTTTCAACTGATGCGCCGCACATACACTTTTTACGCCATTTTTATATTTAGATTAAAATTTTGAATGACTGGAACCTCACGAGGTACATTGCAAATTTCCAGTAAGAAATTGGTAGCAAAACGACTCAGAAAAATAAAAAAATTATTCATCATCATCGTGAAAATCAGACAGTTTTAACATTTTTCGTAATATACGTTGAAGCAATTAAAACTGTAGTGATTTGCTTGAAATTTGGTTAAATTTGGAGGACCTACTCGGAAAATTCATGAAAAATTTACATCGAAAATATTCACTAAATAATTCGCCGGAAAACAGCTCAGAAAAATATTCTGATGTTTCATTGATGTTTCCACGCGCCAAAGCTGTACATTTGTGAACTAAAAAGTATATCCCTTCATAGCGGGTTTTGAGTAGTAAACCGATTCAGCTAAATTTCTGACATTATTCAAGGCCTTTCGAACAATAAGCGGCAATTAAGCGGCAATTAATATTCTGCAATAATTAGGTACCAGCGCTAGAACGGCGATTTTATCAACTAGTTGGCTGAAAACAAAACTGTTGGTTTTTCCAAGATATTTCGAATTTTACGATTGGCAGTGCCACAACGGCAGTTTTTAGTACTAAGGCACTTAAATTTATGACATTTTTCAAGGCCATTTCAATGATATGCGACACGTGTATTTTCTATACCAAATGTATACTTTGCCACAGTGCCAATATGGTGGATTTGCAAAATAGATTACTGATATGAAAATTTTTGCTTCATCCGAAACCTTTAAAAAAAATACAGCATGAATTTATGCGTCACATCATGCGACACGTAGATATATATTCAATAACAAATCGAATTATTAGCTACTAGTGCTGAAACCGGTCGATTTTTCAAGTAAAGCACTGATAACAAAATTGATCACAGAATGAGAAAAATTATAACTGCTTTCAGCGATACAACGGCAATTCTGAGCACTAAGGCGATTCAGCAAAATTGGAGGTATTCTTCAAGACCTTTTCAACGGCATACGACAAAAATTTGTTTTATTATAAATGAAAAATTAACTACCAGCGCTAAAACGGTGGAGTCGCGAACTAAAGCGATATCATCAAATTGATTTCTGATTTTAGACTTTTTCTGGTGATTTCTTAAGGCAGAAATCCGCGACCCTCTTAAGGTAGAGATCCCCAAATATTTTAAATTCCCGAATATAAAATTAAAAAAGATTAGCAAAAAAAATTTGAATCGCACAAGCCGTTCTTGAGATGTCATTTATACAAACATCCAGACGGTCAATTTACATTTTTGGGATCAGCGACCATCAAAAAGTCCAGAAAAATGGGTTTGGAGGCAAGCGTAATTTTTTATCATTTTTATCATAAACTTTTCATCATTTTTAACAAATATGTTGCTCTAAACAATAAATACCAAGCGAAAAAATAAATCGGTGTGATGGAGTTAATTTACCTTTCTCAGCTGGACTTACAGTTTACGAACCACTAATTTCAATTTTAATGAGATTTCGTTTGTAGAAAATACAGTGTTTACTTCAGACATTGAAAAAATGTTCCGACAAATGGGGTCATTAGGAAACCTTATGGCGCCTTGATAACACGAAACCCCCGACGTCCGACACATTATCGCCTCACCACAGTTAGTTACGGAACTATACTTCGGCACCATAGAGGAAACAGTATAGGAAGCTTATAAAATTGAAAAAATCGTCATAAATGTACTTAAATCTCATGGCCTCAATTTACGGAAATGATCATCAAATCATAGCCCGTTACTCGAGAAATTGGGACACCAGTCCATGGAATATCGAAGACAATTTAAGGCATTTATTAAGAAATCAACCTTGCCTAAAACTTTAAGATTTTATCACAAACGGCTCGTATATTTGATTCAATGGGATGGTTATTTCTGGCAATTCTAACAATTAAAATTCACTTCCAATGTTTATGGTGGCTAAACTTAGATTGGAATGATGATCTACCTCCAAATCAAGCACAGATGGTAAAATATAAGGAGCCAGCTTCCAGTACTGTAAAAGATTAAAATTTCGAGATAGTGCCGAACCAAAAGTCATTTAAGCTTCATGGATTCAGCGATGCCTCGGAGTTTATGTTTTCGTTTCACATTATAGACTAACTCGAACATCCTTTTACGTTCGTTATCAGCCTCTCCTAAAAAATGGAAAACACTCATGTTAACATGTTGGAACCATGTTGACAGTGTTGTGCCGTATTGTAGTTAATTAATATTGTACACGTGTAGACAATGTGTGTAGATAATTTTAAAAAAATGGCGTCGACAATGTAGAGAATGTCGACAATATGTTAACAATGTCGAAAATTATTATTTCTGTTAGCAATCAGAACACGTTCAGGATTTATTTGTTAAATGAAACTATTTTGTAAATCGGGAGCTGCACTCGACACACACCACATATTTAAAAGATTTAAAAGACACACATAAATGTATGTAATGATACATACATTATGCTAGGAAGACGAAATTCGAGAAAATAAGCGACTGACCAGAGATGGGGAAATACATATCGATAGCCACTACTATCGATAGCTATCAAAAGTTCGAAGGTGAACTATTAAATCAGTGATAGTTTCCGATAGTTCGGACTTTTGCAGACTCTGAAAACGGAAAAGTGAGAAAATATAAAGGAAGCCAATGGGCAATCTTTGATCCTTAACCATCGATCCGATGTTAGTCGGCCGGTTTTAGAGAAATTTTTTTCATAGGGCACTGATCTCGCTGGGGCACTAGAAATTTTTTCCATAATTCTAAAGTGATTCAATTCCGTTCATTTTAAAAAATGGTTTATCGGAATAAAACATTATTTTTGTTCTAAATACTCGTACCTTCCGCAATATAACATCGGATTCGTGTTAGAAGCGGCATTTATCCGCTCTAAATATTGTCGCAGTTCTTTGTCGGTAATCTGTTGTTCCATAAGCCCAAATAGAGATTTAGATGTACAACTGGTTTACTGTTAATTTACAGAAGCCTCCGGTTCTGGATGGGCCGAAACAAATTTTAGTACACGCAATGGCGCTATGAAAATTTCAAACAGAATTGTGGTTAGGTGCTCGTTATTGAATATAAATTTAGGACGACAGAAGAATGTATTTTTTATATGGCGGAAGTTCAAACTATGGTGGTTTTTGTCTGTCGCAACTCGATTTTTTGCAGGTGACAGTTGATACTGCGATAATTCCAAAAATAAACTTTAAATTCCAGCTAAACTAAATTGTTAAGTTTAGTTCAAATATTTTTTCGAAATTATTCAACTTGCGAAATTGAATCAGGACCCCAATTTGAACTGGAAAACTGCCAGATGGTTTGGTTACTCTACCAATTATCGACATTGCCTACGCAAAAATCTAGTATCTACGCTATTCTCGACATCAAGATGTAGGTAATTCTAAAATGCGCGTATAGACGCACAACACTGCATGTTGATTCACAAACCATCCCAGCAAATTGTGCATCACGGAGAACGATGCCAACAAAATTAATAGAGTTTAATTTGTGGTGGCTTGATGCAGACTGACTTGTCTATCTACAGATTCTACTATAGAATAAACCATAATATTAAGATTGTATAGATTCAGAGCTGACAGCGACTGAGATAACAACAAGCAAAGCGAAAATTTTATATAAGCGAAAAAAAATTTCTTTCAAACCGAGAATTAACAATCCGCCTCCTAAATCTACTTCATGGTGAGCAATTACTGAGCGTTGGCAGAGTCGCATCGAAAACTCAACTAAATAATACTGAGTAATGGGAAAGTAATCACCGAACTGCGCAAACCATCATTGATTATAATCATTAGACAATGGCATTACATCTCGAGTGGTGGTAAGATTGTAAAATATATTGTGAAACAATGTATGAAACATAGGCCAGCGGTACGATGCGAAACCGATTAATCCAATAATGGGAATTTACCTGCAGAACGTGCCATTTCCGAAAGTTCATTAAAGGCAAGCATTGAATTTGCGGCACCACCATATTTTTTCGTTTCTCGCTTCAGAACAATTTGGTTTGTAGGAAGTCAGTCAAAGTCAAAACGACGCAGTATCCACGCCCATATAGACCGACCCTCTGAAGGCGAGCCGTTGTTTTATTAGACGACCGAGAGTTCAAGCTTCACAACTTCAAGGTTCATCAATACCAAGACGTCTCACCTCTCACGATGGCAGCATATGCCGAGGGTCATGCAGCGTTTCTATAACCGATGCAAGTCCCAAGTATCGAACTTTTGTACATAATCGAACGAAATGGCACACAAGTTAATCCACCCAATTAAAAAACGTTGATTTAATTCGCAACCATAATTTATTTTATTTTACCGGCGCCACACCTCATACAATGCCGCCTCATTTTTTGAGGGTTCATAATCAGGTTAATTTCGTATTAATATGTGGTTATAGTCTATTAAATACTGCCCAGATTTATTACTCGGGCTGCTCTAAGGGCTATACTGCTGCAGAGATGACGCATATTGGCATTACCGTAAGGAGATAAGGGTGTACTCATCTGGACGACGCTCCTCGCAACTAATGACAGCACTATCACAATCAGAATTTATGTTTTTATGCGGAAAATTTTATTCATTTTTGCCCCACTTTTTCACAAAAGAAATCTTTTCTTTGAAGAAAAGAAACTCGTGTAGTTGTGGATAAGTAGTTGAGAATTCTAATGTGAGATCTAAACTTGGCCATTTCATAAGCAATCGTATTGTTAAATCACCACTGTCTTATACAGCATTCGTTTCCTTATACACTATCATTATTTGTGCTGTTCCCATGGAGAATCTCAAATTTGTTATAGCTAACCGCGAAAGCTACTCGCCCGAATCGCGTTTAACAAAATTTATTAAACTGACTGGATTCTAAAATATCCTCATTAATCATTCCCGTGAAGTACGAGGGTTGTCTGAAAGTTCCCGATCTCGACTTGAAAACGGCAGCACTCGTCAACAAAAGTGATGGAAAAAATGAAAAAACCTATAGTATCGAGATGTTATTAAATATTTATTTTTGAAAGGCAATACCCCTACGCAAATCAAGGGCGAGTTGGACGCTGTGTACGGGGACTCTGCATCATCATTTACCACCGATAAATTTTGGCAGCTGAATTTAAACGTAGCCGTAATAGTTTGGGTGACGATGGACATTCGGGACGTCCAAAAACTGCAACCACTGACCAATGGTGCTAGACAACCGTCGAATTAAAGTTAGAGAAATAGAAGGGGCTATGAATAAGTCCAAAGAACATGTTTAGGCATGAGAAAGCTGTCCGCGCGTTGGGTGCCCCATTTGCTCACTTTGAAATAGCTACGAGTTCGAATGGGGTGTGTAGCGAAATATCGGTTTTCAAAATCTCGGTTTGCCAAAACCTCAGTTTTTTTCTAAATCTCGGTTTTCAAAATCTCGATTTTCAAAATCCCGATTTTTAGGAAATCCCGGTTTGAATGTTTAAAATTTGGCATGTGGGAAAATGGGACTCTTAAATGATTTGTTGAAAAAATTCTAGAAAGATCTAGAAAATGGCTAATAGGGATTGAATTTGGATGTAGGGCTAAGTGCCCGTGAGAGTTATCGAAGCTGTCAGTCTCTACAATTATTGCATTTCAAAATGTTGCATTAACAAAATATTGCTTTTTTATTAATCTTGCAACTACAAAATGTTGCAATTACAAAATGTTGCAAGTACCAAGTCTTGCAATTGAAAAACTTTATCAATTATTTTGTGCAATAAGAACTATAGAAGAAAAGAAAACTAGGAATTTTGAAAACCGGGATTTTGAAAACCGCGATTTCGTAGTACACCCGTTCGAATGAACATTTCAAATGCTCCGTTGTTCCACTTTAGGCGCAATAAATCGGAGTTTTCGCCGGCTAATTACTGTTGACAAAACTTAGATACACCATTATACTATAGAATCAAAAATATTTTCAAAATAGTAGACTGCCACGGAGGAATCGATTCCAATAAAAAAAGGTAAAGGGTGTTCCTTTGGCTAACGATTATCTGCAAAAAGGGAAAACCATTATAAGAACATACTACGCATTTTTACTTGAAAAGCTGAAGGCAGAAATTGCGAAAGAAAAGCCGTGTCACACCTCAGGGTTTGCCTAATCGATCGATTAGTTTGTACTTTCCTTACTTACCAGATAATATAGCCCAAGCGACTTTTTGTTCCCTAAGCTACAAGATTCGCAGGGATGACAAAGGTTTTTGTTGATTGAAGAGACTACCACCTTTGTAAACAACTGTTTTGCAGAGAAAGACGTCGAGTATTATTTGAACATGTTGAAGAGATGGGAGCATCGCTGGGAGAAGTTTAAAACCTACCAGGAGACCATGTAGACTGTATAGAGAAACAAAAATTAATTTGAAGAAAAAATATCTTGCATCTTTGTTAGGTCTTTTCAGTTACTCCTCGTATGTCCTAACTTTGGCCTAAACATACAAACAAAAATAATAAGGGCATATTTGGGACAAACTTTACGCTCCTCTACAAATTTGTAAAATTTGTTCTAAATCCTAGGAGACTGATGAGATATACTTTTTTGGATAAACCAATAAAGGTAATAATTAGTTCTTTATAATGAATTTTGAAATGTGTTTAGGTAATTATTTTCAATGATAATATTGAAGAACTTTTGGTGATATATTTCATTTGCTGGCCAGTACGACTATGTGAAAAATATTTCCTCAAAATACATCCTAAAACAAATGTATTTCGCAGACAAATTGACATTTCAAAAAATAATATTTTCAATTTTATTAAAATATTGTGGGCGGTCATGGTAGGTAGAATCAGTTTCTTGAAACGACGAGGCCCCAAGCATTTCCAAATCTGATTAAAAGCTGATTAAAATAAGTTGATTGTTTATTCAATTATAGTTACTATAGGATTCAAACTATCCACAAATTACAAAAAACTACATTTAAATACAACATTTAAATTCCTTCCCCATTTTCATTTTATTAATTTGAAATTTATTATTGATCGTTGTGGCATTGCCATCTATATATGAGTAGCGGTACTATGATTGCTTCGATGGGAATTTTGTAACGGAATTTTATAATACTCCGTTACCAACTCATTCCCAATTATCTGTTCGTCGATCAGAATAATTTCATCATGACTTTGAAGGTATTTTTCCTTCACAACATTTTCTCAAACACTTAGTCATGCTGGAATTATTTATTTTTCTTTATGTTTGTTGTTGCATTCATATACACAAAATGGTATGAGATGCAATACGGCAAACATAAAATTATTTCTGGTTTACGTTATCGAGTTGCAGCTTTATGTGTTTCAAAGGTCTTTATAATGTAGTTATTATAAATACTAATGAATGCACGTAAAGATAAGATTTGTAATTGGATGATGTACCCATAGTGTTGTGTTGTGCACACGAAAACAAAACAAACGTTCTGAATATAGTTTATTTAAATGACCTATATATGGACTTTTTAAAACGTTGCAGTTTTCGTGTGCATATAATTTCCCAAGAGTGAACATAAATTAGATTTATGTCACGTTAGCAGTAATGTGCGGTCTTTGTACTAAGATTTCGCTGATCGTGGAAAAATTGAATTTTCTGGTTGAGAGAGAAGAACATTTCCCATAACAAATTTTCCCCCTCCTTCTCTGTCAGTCAGTTAATTTCGTATAAATACCGCGACATTGTTTTGGATCGGGGAGTCAAGTTTTGTGAGGCCATCGTGGTAGTCGGTATTTTTGACACTAGACGCGTTTTTGGTTAAAAATTTTATAACAGTGAGAGATCATAATAATTTATTATCGAACGAAATAAAAGTGTGAATTTAACGAGTTTCTTTAATAAAAGGGATATTCATTCCCTTTATTTTATTTTTTGATTATCCGAGTTGTAATATTAAGAGTATACAGTGTGTTTGAATTTAGTTTTTTAAAATATTAAAGTTTCTTATTATTCAAATATTATTGATCGCCAGAAAGAAGCGAATAAATTTTGTAATTTCTTACATTTTTTACAAAAGAAGAAAATAAAAAGTGAATTTTGAAGTTGATTTTGGTTTTAATCTATTTTTTTTTTGGTTTGTGTAGTTTGGTTTTATTTTTTTTTGTTGCAAGAATTGGAGAGAAGGGAAAAAGGCGCAATAAATTTTTGTTGCTTTTGGCTGGTTTTATAATTTTTGTTTGTTGGTAAGTATGTTTACTTAATAATAAAAATCAACATACTAATTAATCGGGCCCATTTGGTAAAGGGTCCACCAGCTGCTTCATTAGAAGCGGAGATCTCGCACGTGCGTTAGCACGCGGGTTTCCTTCAGCTGGAACGCTTTACCAAATTATATTAACGTACTAACATTTGGGGCTTTCAGCCCATGGAAAAAAATAATTTTTTTTTGTTAATTTAGAGTAACTATGTTACTCTAAATTTTTATATTTCACAACCACGGTGGACCTGCTTGATGTGAGGCATGAGACCCACCGATGCGGTCTTTCACCATCCTCACATTTTCAAACTCCCCATTTGATGGCATACCATCTTCCTTTCCTTCTTTATATATATATGCGGTAATCTAGGCCGTGATCTGTGTACCCAAAACCCACGCCGTTCCCTCCACCGGCTTGAGCTACGGGAACAACGCCGCATAAGGTACAAGGCAGGTTACGGCAAATTCTATGTGATAGGGGTGCTTCTACGCAAGTAGCGGTGCTCTCATTACAATTTAACGAGCGTTTTTTTTTTGTTGTGCCAATTTAATTATACGATAGCATGACCTAATATTGATTTTTGGAGCGAGACCAATGTGTGCCCTTGTGCGTGTATACGAGCGGGTAAAATGTAGATTAACATTTTTTTCGTGTTTCTCGTGCGTTTTTTTTGAGCCGGACAGAAAAAAAGAAAATATTTTTCTGCTTTTTTGTTGGTGCGAGAATTTTTTTTGGTAAAGGCAGTCTCGTTTGGAATGTGAAAGAAAAAAGTTTGATTTTGGAGTCAATATAAGTCAGTCGATTAAACATTTGGTTTGTTAAGATACAAAAATATAGTTTGAGTTTTGGGTGATACCCAGTTTTTAATTTTCTAAAAACTTAAGTTTTTTTTTGTTTTTTTTTTGTAATACCATAGACAAATCAGTTTATCATAGATTTCTCATTTTTATAAATCTAGAAATAAAAATGATTTGAGTAAAAAAGTTCTGATAATTCCAATGTCATAATTGTATTTGTGACTTTACATCACGTTACAATCATGACATTACAAATGTCAGAACTTTTTTACTCAATTCATTTTTATCTTTCGGTTTATCAAAATGAGAAATCTATGATAAACTTATTTGTCTATGGTAATACCTAACAAAATTTAACAATAAAACGTGTACAAAGTTTATTGTAGGTTGACAAATTAAAAAAAAATATATTGTACATAAATCAAACTTCAGTTTTTTGTTTTGCTGGTGTGTTCAGGGGGATAATTTACGCTATGAAAATATCAAAATTTTCTGGTATAGTGTTTCGAAACAGTAAAGTGATTTTACTCCGACACCACGATTGTGGCAAGAACAATATTTGTGTACCGTTGGTGTGATACGTTACTTTTAACACAAAAGAAAACCTCCATTTTGTCTCGCTACCGTTTAGTGGATCGTTAAAACAACCATCTTATCTGCATATTGAAACGGTGCGAAGATTTTTTTGTTGTGGATATTTTATATCTCCATGAATACCAGGACACCAACATAGCCGACGAAATACATTTGACTACTCTATCATATATGTGGGTGGTGTATAATTAAATGGGTGGCCCATTGAGGCTACTTAAATTTCGTGCGGTTTAGGCGAGCCAACGCCCAACTTATTTTGGCGGCTGATCAAGGACAAGTTTATGGTTTACGGGTGGCCAGATGATTCCACTTCAACCATCTACGTTCGAAGCGAGCAACCCTTTGGAGGTCAATTTTTTGGATATGGGTGAAAGGTTGCCCAACTGTGATTTGAGTTTAGAGCACTCATTTACCGGTTGCCAGTTGAGGCCACTTTATTTCTACGGGGATTTAGGCGAGACAACGCACAACGAGTTTTGCGGGCGGCCAGTTGAGGCCACTCCGCTTACCGTATTCAGCCGAGGCCAGCCGTGTTATTTGTAGCAGCTTACCGGTGGTTGGGCCGCACCGGTAGAACACGCGGGGATCGGTACAGTCAAGCTTCAACGGTTCGGGTGTGGCCTCACCTGTGGCATGACGGATCGAACGCCGCAACATACAGGTACAATTTTTTTTTTTACTTTTCAGTTAAATTTTTTCATTTATTTATTTTTTCTTCAAAATTTATTAAAATATTTAAATTAATTTTTTCCAAATTTTTAATTTGTTTTTGTTGTTGGATAGGATAACCGCATCTTTTTGATTTTTTTTCCTCTTACGGGTTTTTGGCTTCCGCTTCCTCGGCGGTGAGTTAATTAAAAAAATGAATTACTAAAGTATATGTCGGATAGGCATTGTGGGAGGGGAGCTCCATTCTGTGTCGGTTCCATATGTACAGGCTGGGCTTGCCATACCCTTGATCCCTTTGACAGGACATCCACAAGGTCGGAGTGGTGAATCCAGTGTATGTGTCGCCAATTCGGGGCGACCGTAAAATTTGGCGGTCTCCTCGTGGCACTTCGGCGGTTTCAAGCTGTCGAAGTGTGAAATGTGTGAGATTTGTTGGAGGTCTCTCCGAGTGAAGAGAGGCTTGGTCTGTTGGGGAGACGTCTCTACTCTCTAATGCTTTTTCGGTGCTGCTGGGCATCGGCTCTTCGGGGTCGATGGGTCATTGGGGAGGTCTTTTTAGCAGACTGGGTACTTGTCACTCGGGGAGATCCGGTCGTCATCGGATGGACACACCCGGTTGTAATTATTTTACTATGTTGATCAAGTTTCGTCCGACAAAGTTCGGCGGAACATCCGGTTTTTTATTTTAATTATCTACAAACACGGTGTAGGCTAGAGTCATGCTAGCTTATTAATTATCTACCACCCCTCATAAAAATTTGTTTGGCACACGCCAATTTAACTCGTTGAAGTGTTTTACGTTAAAAGTTAAGATAAAGTCAGCACACCCATATTAAATTAATCGAGCAAGCAGCCGTGAATTTGTCGAATTATTGTGTTGAGTTTCGTCTGTAGCAACATGTGTCATCAAATGCTGGTCAAATCCACGAGTTTCGGAAAAATCATTTCTAACTATGCCGGTTGAGACATCGGCTTTGGCTTCCGGGAATCGTAGATGCAACCTTACAATCTTTGGGACTAAATCATGTACCTTGTTCCATAATATATGGTTGTTGTCTGACCTCAAATGAAGATCTTAAAAAAGAGGTGACGTCTTTAATTTTTAGTTTAGTCTAACCACAATGCCCTAACATCAGAGATAAATTAAAGGCTTTTCGCCACACATTTTTGTATTACACTCAATGCTATCCTCTCGACTAAAAAAAATCTCAGATACGTAAGAGTGGTTTTGGGACATCAAATGCTAGAATTAAATCAACTTTGTGCCACTTATTCACTCAAAACTATTGCCGATAATTCATTTTTCCTATATAATAGTGTTGAAATATTTGCGGTTCTTAAAAATGTTCTAATTTTATAATAAAAGTGCAATTTTGAGTGATTGTCAATTTTAAGAAGCTTATGGAACACAGTGTTTAGTTTATTATTTGTCATAAACTTCACTCAACGTACTCACAACTGACGGTGATCATTGCAAATCGGACACCAAATTTTCGAAAAATCGAGATTTGCGAAACAAACTCTTAATTACAAATACAAATATTTAAGTCATAATATGTACTTACTCTGTACCAGGGAGTGGTGCACAGTTATTGACTTACCTGAAAATAAAACAAGAAATGGATTTTTTATTTTAATAAGTAAAACACGCCAATCAATTTTCTAAAAATAGCTAAATTGTTATATTTGCAACGATTCTGTCCTACCTAAAGTAGATCTACTGTCGAAAGTGGTCCACTGCCTGGGGTCTATAATATAGATTGATCGTCCAATCACAAACTAATCAATTTTTAACCCTCTTCATTTCAAATACAAACTCTGCCCTTCTAATAATTAAAAGGAATCGAATGAAACTTTTTCAACTAATTTTCCCTTTTTAATTTATTTCTATCAAACGCCAATACCAATACTCTACCGCACCGTACAAAAGTTTCAACAAACAAAACGTCTTATTCAGGTTTACATTGTCTACAACAGTTGCTAAATGTCCTAAAATAAAAGTTTTCCAATAAAAAATTAAAAACTTTTCTTTTTCAAATATTGTTCAACAGAAATATTTTGTCTTTCTACCTCGAATAATCCGTTTTGTATACACCTCAAACCTGAATGGATACAATAAAAAATTTAAAAATTGACTGAATATTTTCATCACGTAATTGTATCACGAAAATAACGAAGAATGGTACGCCGACGGGAAGAAAAAACTTTTTGTTGTTCAATCAGCAAAACAACCAAACGAAAAAAAAAAAAAAAAAAGTTTTGAGTCTTTCTCTTTAGCTTATTTTTGGGTGTCCCTTTTTGCGTTCCACATATTTTTTGGTTGTATGTCAATGAGTTAACCTTGACACAGTTTTGGCATTTTTCTCTACTCCTCCATTTCCATAGTATGTATACCACTCATATTCTATAAATTTGATGTGCACGTGCGACGGTTGATTTTCATTTCACTTTGGGTGGTTCGTTTGATTTAAATTGAAATTTAAAAATGTTGCTATAGATTATGAGTACGTAAATAAAAGTTCACGCATACATTATACTGCCCCCTCCCCCACTCTATAAATTTTTCAGAAGCCCAAAATATCGAGAAAAAAAATTAACCCTTACAGCATCATTCCGTATTATGATGTTGTTTTGGTAAATAATAAATAAATTTGGCTTTTAATTATTTCTGTGCCGTAAACATTAAATTTTTCCATGATTTTCCCATTAGAAGCACACACATCCGTATAAAAATATGCGCGCCATAATAATCATATCGTATATAATCAACATTATGATATCTCTTCATTGGGATGACTATCATCCATTCACATATAAATGAAAATTTATTGTTACCATGGCAATCGGGATAGGAAAATTTTGTGTACGCAGGAAAATTTGTGTCTTTATTTATTTCAGTCCTCGTGTTCTTGTTGTTGTTGCCTTGCTGTTTCATTTTGCGTAAATACATAAGAAAGTATATTTCATTTTTATTCTAAAGAAGAGCTTTTCTGTTATAAAAATGTTAAGCTTTTCAACACCATCAACCGTCACACCCTTTTTTATAATAAAATTTGGCAAAGCAATAAAATCCTAGGCATATGAAAATCTTTCAAAAAATTAAAGCTATAATAGCGTTACTGGTGGGGTGTGTGTGTTAGTAGGTTTAGGAAAAATAAAGTAAGATTTAAATAATTTTAATTTTGTTCAGAAATATTATTTACCCTATAATTATTTCGAACAATAAAGGTGAACTTTTTGATGAGCCGCACGAGAAGATTTTATGTTTATTTGAAAAAAATTATTTAAACTTTGAAGAACTTGATTCCCATATTATAAGGACGGAAGCGTAGTGTAGCTAAAAATGGCAATGCCCACGATTTTGTTCTTGTACCACTAAACAGATGGAAGGTTATGTAGAAGAAGACCATTCTGGAGAAGAGAGGAATCGTCCTCAACCAAGGGAGAAAACGGTGTCAACCAAACAAAAATGATGAATACGAGAAACAAGACAAACGAAACTTGCGTTACCTCGGGAATAAAATAAATTTAAACGCGACGGAGAAAGTAAGCGTTGCAGTGAAGTGGATAAATTTAGAAGGAGAAGAATTTATTATCCAAAATATTTTTAAATTAAATAATTAAATATTTTTTAAAATCAAGATACGATGACACAACCGCAGCTGGATTGAGAGAAATTTAATTTATGAGATACCAATGAAACTATAGAGAATAACTGGATTATATTCTTCTCTGGTTGTAAGTCTTTAAAGGATGGCATATATTGCTAGGAATTGAAGTGAGGACTTTAACAAATTTCTTTAACAAAATTTTTGCACATTTTTAATACTTACGATTGCCTACGTAAACATATACGTAAATAATTTGTTTGATTGTTTGATTGAAACAGGGGAACGTTAGAATTTCAAAATGAAAATTGTCCAAACCGGTTAAGCCCAACTTATGCTAATTAGTACTCACGGAAAAAAATTGTGTTTCAGACTTATTGACTTATTTGACGCCATCTTGAATAAGTCGGTTAATTTGTTCCAATTCATTGTACCGACTTATTTATGACGTAATAACAAAAAAGAAAACGCAATTTCTATTATATGGAAGAAAAAATTTTCTTCACGCTACTAGATTTGAAAATAAAAACTGCATGTATTACATTTAGTCAAGACACCTTTTTGGAGACATTTCTGTGTAGACATACTTATTTAAATAAGTCTCCTCGCGGAGTGACTTATTTAAATAAGTCGGTGTCCACAAATAAGTCGGTAAATGGAAAAGGGCCTAAAGACTGCGGTCCAATTCGCGACTTATTTCAAATAACTAAATTTCAAACTTATTTGACTTATTCAAAATGGCAACTTGAAATAAGTAATCTGTTGGCCCAATTCAAATCGGGACTTATTTGAACCTAGCTCTACATTTCATAATTGACAATTGGGAGTTCACAGTTCTAGTAATTAGTAGATTTTTTTATTTTTTGTGGAAATATAAATTACACATTTGAAAAAATTATGAAAATGAAAAATCGTCGGCGTCAAATGATGTTACTGGCTATATTAGTAAACAGGAATATTAGGCTTTACTCCAAAATCATCAAACATGATGTAGAAATACTGAAGTATTTGGAAACGCGTCTGATGGGAAGAATATGTATTCAAAGTATTTATTGTTTTATTCATATTTTGTCAAGGATTTGAAATATTGTATCACTTACTTTAGTTTTGGAATTATATCTAAAGTTATGAGAGAGAATACCAATTTAAAAAAAAAACATTTGAGAATTATTTTTACAACGAAATGTCATTTTTATGGAAACTCTCCAAAATAAGTCACGAAAGTTTACAATAAGTCTCCTCGTGAGGTGACTTATTGTAGACTTTCAAATAAGTAAGTCTACTTAAAATAAGTCATGAATTGGACCGTAGTCTAAAATTACCATAATCATCATTATGCAAATACAGGGCAACATCAAAAATATCGCCATCGTTGATAGCACTTCTTACATTTCTGAAGTCATTTTAATGTGAAATGTTTTCAGAATCTTATGTTGCTCATGTATATAGATTATGATCTCAGCGACCATAAAAACATACACTCAGGGTAGTTACAGGGTGGTTTTTCTAACACTTTTGTTAAAAAACTGAAAACATTTCACATTAAAATGACTTCAGAAATGATGTAAGGAGTGCGCTATCAACGATGGCGGTTTTTTGATTTTGCCCTGTATTTGCATAATGATGATTATGGTATTTTTAGTATATTTTGAGAGTTCTTACACTATACATACGCAAATCGTTTTTTAAAGAAAATTAACTTTCTTCGTTTTAAAACGTTAAAACATATTATATTTGCTCTTCTTTTCCATAAATTCTTTGATTTTTCATTAAACTTTCTGCTGAGAATTATTAATTTGCATCAAAATATCAAAAATTTTCTGCTGCTTTTAAAAAATATCAGCAGAAAAAATTTCATTTTTGTGGTCGTGATGCCTCTAACGGTGCATAGCAAAACATATTTTTTCTGCTGAAAATTTTCTCCTAAATTAAATATCTCTATATACAGGGTGTTTAGTGCATCGTTTGCCAAATTGAATTGGATAAAAGGATGGGTCATTTGTTAACTCTTAAACCCCAATAACCCATTTCTGGCCCTACGGATTTTATTATTTTAACCTTTTAATGTTTATTTTGAAAAATCGCAATATTTAGCATTCAAGTTGTATTATTTTTTTAAACAATTGGTATAGGTTCAAAATTTAGTATTATTTCATATGTTTACTGTTGTATGGTTCTATCAAATTCAAAATTCGTCCCAAACAACATCTACTTTCTTTTTTATTTACTCTTAAAATGTTTGAAAATGGTAAAAGAAAACTTAAAACTCAACTTTAATTGCAATAAAAAAAACTAAGAGTGATCGTGATCTTTGAACTCTTTTATTAAATTCTCTAGTATATCCCCTTTTCAACGATATGCAATATGCCATAAAACCCCTTTTAAACACTTTACTATATCACAAAATTTCTGTATCGGGACACATCAGCCTGATATTCGATATTCGCGATAAAAACTTGTTTTTAACACACTTAAATAACATACAGTAAGTATAGGCTCCAACGGTATGATATCAAAGGGCCGAATGTCGAAGGGCCGAATGTTGAAGGGCCGAATTTCAAAGAGCCGAATGTGTCAAAGGGCCGAATGTGTCGAAGGGCCGAATGTCGAAGGGCCGAATGTGTCGAAGGACCGAGTGTGTCGAAGGGCCGAAAGTCGAAGGGCCGAATGTCGAAGGGCCGAATGTGTCGAAGAGCCGAATGAGTCGAAAGGCCAATTTTTTTTTTTTTTTTTTTGTTTTAAGAAAGAATTTTTTTTATTTTATTATTTATTTTAATTATTTTTTTATTTTTTTTTACATATCCTTTTTTCAAACAAAAAAAATGGCACTATTTAAGTCCAAACCACACACATGTGTGGGTAGAAAATCATAGTATGTAATGGCGTTTTTGATAAAAATTTTGGGTAAGATGAAATTTTTTTAAAAAAATTTTGTTGTAGGATTGTGCATCTATTGTTTTTAGGAAGTACAAGCCAAAAATTTCGAGAAAATTATCACATGTTCCTGGAAAATGTTGACCTTTTTATTTTTTTATGGTGACAAATTGCGTATTATTTTATTCAAAATAGTACAAATGTGTATTTTTTTAAATTTTGTATATTAACATTGTATTTTAACAGTTTTTCGACAGTAAAAGTAATTTTTCCTGGAAAATTTTGCAATTTTTCTAGGAAAATTTTATTATTTTTTTACTTAGTTTAAAATTATAAATAAAATTTGCCACTTGAAGAATTGTATAAATTCTGGAAAAGCGGGAGTTTGGGGGCAGCAATTATTATTAATAAAATAATTAAAACTAAAAAAAATATTGAAAAAATAAAAAAAGGGAAAAGTTTTATTAAAATAACGCGAAAATGTAATTTGTTACCCGTTTCATGACAGTGTAATTCGAATTTTTATCATTAAAATTAAGATTTGATAAATAAAAACGGCAGATTTTTAATTTTTGGATGAAAAAAATAAAAAAAAATATTTTGGGAAAAACTGCAAATTTTCCAGGAAAATGTGGTGATTTTTCCGAAATTTTTTGCTTGCACCTCCTAAAAACAATAGGTATACAATCTTATAAAATTTTTTTTTTTTAAATTTTCATCTTACCCGATTTCGGCGATGTATACGTCATCTACACTTACGCCAAAAATGTCGCTTGTGTGGAAGTAAAACCAACACAATTGTGTAAATAGTTATATTGTTTTTCTTCGAACGAAAATAACTTTAAAAGGAATGCACAAATGCGTAAGTTGGGTCAAAACACATACAAAAATAAATTTTTGAAATGGTACTTTTACAGTACCCACACAATTGTGTTAACGGGCAGGAAAAGGGATATACCTATTGGTGGCGCATGACCAAATTTTCCTTCACCAAAATGTACCGCTGACTGGATATGTGATGAAAAATAGTAAAATACATAAATTATAAAAAATTCATTTATGTTTAATAAAAAAAAGTTACAAAATATTCAATAAAACAACAAATTTAAAAAAAATATTTCTTAAAACAAAAAAAAAAATTCGGCCCTTCGACATTCCGCCCTTCGACATTCGGCCCTTTAACCCATTCAGCCCTTCGACATATTCGGCCCTTCGACATTCGGCCCTTTGTACCCATTCCGCTCCAACAACCAACAACTAACACCTCACTCTTCCGCAGTAAAATCTGTCACTTATCTTTATCCTTTTATATGTAGGTACTAACTTTTAGACTTTAATTAAAAATCGTTTTTTAATAAAAATAAAAATTTATTATAAATCTTGCTCAAATTGCTGACCTCCGTTGCGTATGCACGCATGACAAATTCGCCTTATTTCCACTGTAGTGGTGCGTAAACGCATTTCGTCTTTAATTTTGACGAAAGCCGCTTCAATGCGTTGGACTAAATCGTCTCTAGATGGAACTTCCGTGACGTATACCAGAGTTTTGACTCGTCCCCAGACGTAAAAATCTAATGAAGTTAGGTCTGGGGAACGTGGAGGCCATGGAATAGGGCCATCCCTTCTAATCCATGAATTTGGGAATATGTCATTTAGGTGCTCTTAATATTTCTTCGTGGTTGTTTGTGAAGGTAATCCACGAGGTATTTAATAATTTCAGTTTCATCTCGTAAAATGATTTGCAGCGTGGTTCAGTGCTAATAATGAATTCCATTATGCCATTTATGTTGGTGCGTAGCATATTTGCTTTTATGTTTTGGATCTTGTATCGCTTTCGTTGTTCTTGGTCGACGACGTCAATTTTCGGGAACACCTCAGTATCGTCATCATCGTTGCCTTCTAGAACGTATGAAGAAGTATCTGCCGCCTTTTTGTTCATCTCATCATCTGTGTCAGGTGAATTGGCTGGCATAGCCTTGTCTCGGGCATCTTTGAGGGTTGTTTTAGTTTCTTCATATGCAGTTTTGACTTGATCGAAGAATTTTTCGACTACATACGGATGATTTTTGTCGAGTGTATGTACCAAAGCAGCATCCACAGTTGAAAATTTGTCAAAGAGCAGCTGTAAATTTGTGAGTCTTTCATCACAATATTTAACAGTTTTTCTAACAGCTGACACTTTCTTAACGTTTGTTTTTATTTTGTTTATTCATTTTCCAGTTTGTGTTTGCTCACACAAAGTTTTGACAGTATCCATCTTCGATGTTATGTTGGTTTTGAAATTTTTAGAAATGTATCTCCAAGCGTGGTTCTTACTTTTAACTCGAAGGAAAAAATGTAAGTTTGTTGTAGATAATTTGTATTTGTGGCTTACCACTGGTGAGGGCACACAAATATATTACGAGGTTCTTGTTTTACAACTAGTTTTTTATTATATCATTTTATTTTATCATTCTGAGTGACATACAATAATTGGATTTCCGTTCAAAATATATACAAACTGATAAAGATCACGTCTTCAGTTGACGAAATTGCCGATATTTTATCAGAATCTTCAAAATTCGTCCTAGCAGCATACACAAAAAGCTGTTACAAAAGAAAAAGATATACCTGTGGCACTATTCTGGTAATTCCCCGGGAATAGGGAACTGGGGAAAGAATTTACATATAAATTCTTTTCAAATAATTTTTTTCTAGCATACTGAGGTAAAAAGTTAGTGGCAATTTTTTTGAAAACAAAATAAAATTGGGAATAACTTTCCCTGATAATTTCGCTATGGAAAAATTATTCCCAATTTACTAATATTTACATAAAACTTTTTTTCTCAGTAGGCCAAAAAAAACAGATTTTAGATAAAAGCTATGTAAAATCTTTCCCCAGTTCCCTATTCCCGGGATATTACCAGAATAGTGCCAAGGCTAGTTAGAAATAAAATTTTGCGAATCGAAGGAACTTCGAAATTTTGATTCCATATTCCTATCAGGTTTATTCATTGCTATCGCAATCGAAAAATATAGGGCTGAATTTTAGCTAAACCACAATTGGAATAATTCCATTGAACAAGAAAGACCGTTGAATGAACGACTTTCTGACATAAAGTGTTATAGCACTTCTGGTTGCATATCCTTATCAGAAGTGTTCATTACCAATAAAGCCTGTTGAACGAACTATTTTCTGACAAATTGTTTTAGATACCAATGAACTTGGCATTCCTGATTGACTATTCTTAGCAAATACCATTCAAAAAAACTATTGGCTAAATTTTTGCTAATCCAGAATTCATCCAATTCCATTGAACAACAAAGACCGCTGATTGAATAATTTTCTGACATCAAGTGTTCTACAAATCAATAAACTTGCCACTTCCAAATGCATATTTCAATCAGATTTGTTGACTGCCATACATAAAATATACTGATTGAATTGCCATAGATTGTGCTAATCCAGAATTGGCCTAGTTCCAATGAATAATTTTAGTTGAACGATTGTCTGACATAACGTGATTTAAAAACTAATGAACTTGGCACTTCTGATTGGATATTCTTATTAGATATGTTCATTGCCATCCGTGGCAACACTTTAACACCAAAAACCGTTGTATGAACTATTTTCTGATATAAACTGCTCTAGGAATTAATATACTTGGCACTTATGAACAATGTTGTACGTCTACGCGTAATTCGGAATTGAAATTCATTTTCGCATAGGCAATGTCAAAAATTTGGAGGTATGTAGACTATTCGTAGACAATGTAGATTATTGCTTATGCTTGTTGTTTTTCCCTTTGTTCTTCAACTTCCTTCATCTTCAAAATGCGAATTTCCAAAATTATGAAAGTTATTAGTGAAATTTAGTTTTTTCCACTTTTTCAGATGTCATTGGGCCATTTTTTCGAAAATATAACTGCTAAAAGTTTAATGTCGTTTCAAAATAAGCCGTGGGACTCTCGCATGGAACTTTTGGACATTCTCGCTATCTGCGATTTTTATATGAAAGGATGTCGTTGTAGCCGCCATAGGAGCCAATTTAAGAGATTCGTGTAATTTTCCGTAAACTAGAATGACATCGTTTCATATAAAAATAGTGCGTTTGTTAAAAAAAAACTATACACGAGATCCCTACGGTTCATTACGAAGTGGAATTAGGTGATTTTAATTCCACAATGTAAGCCCTTTCAAACGTATATATCTACTATAAGAGCCAATGACAAGAGCTTTGTACCACAGAATTGGAATGAGACGAAAAGTTTCCTCAAGAAATTACAGCAAAATGGGTGAAGTTCCGGGACGAACTGGTCCAGTTTGAAACCGTATCAATTCGACGTTGGATAGAAACCGTTTCTTCAGCCAAAACAAAACCTCTTTTTACGCGGGGTTAGCGATGCGTGTTTGAAATAGCATTTTTAGACGTCCTCTACAGCCGAATTGAATTGTCAGGTGGAACAATCGTCACACGGCTACTGACGGCCAAAACCATAGTAACACCTACCCGAGTTGCAAGCAAACTTTATCACGTCTGGAAATTTGAGAAGCGCTTCTTCTGTCATGTTTAATTAACCAAATGGTCAAAACAGTAGAAGTGATAGATTCTACCATTGTTTTGGTTTGACTACAAAAACCAGTGAAAAAATGAAAAGCATTCCACTCTAATCGGGTATCAGAAATTCAAAATATTACTAACACATAGCCTCAGCACAAAGCCCAACGGACCATGTATCCCGTGGGATTTTACTATCAAAATTTAGTACTCTGGAGCAATTGGACCGGACCTGTTTTACACCAGTATTGATCTAAAAAGGACAACAACTATTCTTCACGTTCTCGCAATAAGAAAGTTGTATCTGACAACGCCATAATCAAGCTCAACTGCTCATCTCCTCCGATTCAAATCTAAGATCAGTAAAATACCAGCATGTGTTAGTGAAATTCGAGCAATAGAACTCAGGACAGTATTAACCGCAATCGTAAGAGCAGTTCAAGGTGTCTTCGAAAATGATTGTGAAATACATACCAAAAATAATACCAAAAAATGTACACTGTTAAATTTAACAATATTCCAATTGGATTTGTTTTGTGGCGAAATTGAAACATTTTTATATAACCTTTAACATTTATATAAGATAAGTCCCTATGTTCCTAATAGTGTCGCTGTAAAGATCAAATAATTTTCTAACGATTTGAAATAAACCGAGAAAATCGTAAAACGATTTACTAAACTTTTTTTAATTCTAAAGAAGGCTATTTTAGACTATGTTTCTACTTTTATATATCCGATCCTAGAGATGTTCACGGGGTCCCACCTACATGGCCAGATAGATCAGTTAAAACCCTATGAGTGTGGTGAATGGGATCGAAATTCTGGTGATTTTTAACTTGTCCAGAGACATTTTTATGTTTACGGTTATTGACCAACAATTTCTAAAAATCGGTCGATTTGTGACTTTTATGGAGGACAAAACCTCCAAAATATTTAAAAAAATAAAACTGCGAAAAATTTGGAAAAGAAAAAAATAAAATCGAAAAAGTGCCAATGCAGAATCCTATCCAGATGACATAACCAACGAGGAAATGTGGAGGAAGAAACCGAAGTTGCCTAGTACACCGCGGCATATGGGTCAGAGAGTTCTGAAAAGGTATATTCAGAGAAATGTTTTTGAAAAACGAGGCACCAAAAAACCCAAAGAGCCAGAAATTTTAGCTTCAACTTCAAAATTACCTGTTAGTATATTACAAAATCGCTATTCGTTCAGAGGAGGGGATGATAAACTTATTACGGTGTTTAATTTCTGGTATATGGGATATAACCGTAAACATAAAAATGTCTCTGGACAAGTTAAAAATCACCAGAATTAGATCCCATTCACCACACTCAAAGGGTTTTGACTGATCTATCTGGCCATGTAGGTAGACCCCGTGATCATCTCTAGGATCGATGAAATAAAATTTGAAAATTTATTAAAATTTATGGAATTTCTATATAGCCTGTATGGCACTGTACATATCATTTTAAACTATCTATGTTCATTTCAGTGTTACAACTTTGTCTACGCTTTTCTAAATTATATTTTAAAAACTGTGAATGTTTGTAGGAGCGGTGACGGAAAAGTTAGAAATAGTTTATTAAAATGCGCTGGACTTTGTAAAAACCATCATAATTAAATCCTGTTCACTACACACGTGGGGTTTTGATTTAGCTATTCGGTCATATAAGTGGGACCCCGTGAACATCTCTAAGATCGGATATATAAAAGTAGAAACATAGTCTAAAATAGCCTTCTTTAGAATTAAAAAAACATTAGTAAATCGTTTTACGATTTTCTCGTGTTTATTTCAAATCGTTAGAAAATTATTTGATCTTTACAGCGACACTATTAGGAACATAGGGACTTATCTTATATAAATCTTAAAGATTATATAAAAATGTTTCAATTTCGCGACAAAACAAATCCAATTGGAATATTGTTAAATTTAACAGTGTAAATTTTTTGGTATTATTTTTGGTATGTATTTCACAATCATTCTTCGAAATGGCTTTAGGTGATTTTAATTCTACAATGTTTGCCATGTCAAACCTGCAAAGCTACTATGGAAGCCAATATCTTAGTGGCTAATCTCTTAATTTGCCATAAGCTACAACGACATCATTTCATATATAGAAATCGCGAATACCTGTTGTATTATTCAAAAATTCTATGAGAAACGAGAGCTTATTTCGAAATACCATTAGGTGATTTTAATTTCATAATGTGGAAGGCTAACCCCTCAAAAAATTAACAGAAAATTATTTTTCCGTCTTCCTAACTTCAACGGTGTTTAAATAAATTCGAAAATTTCATGCATCCGTCGAATTAGGTAACGGAAATCTAAACGAAACCTTAGTAGAAGTAGTTTGTCATGTGCTTAAAAAGAAAAATCATTTGAGTAGGGAATATTTACAGGGTACGTGAGATTTAACTTTTTTGTCAATGGATCCCATTAACTGATAAATGCTTATATCATATCACGACATGACGGGGTTGTTTGATATTTTATTTTTTAATCAGACACTTTGCCTTAGACCTTATAATTTAAATGTTAAGAAAGAGATTTTATTTTTCTGGTCAATTTTAAATATAATTTGTTTATTGGTGTTACAAAATATTTCAATATTCAATTTTAGCTTTCGAAACCAATTTAACTTTGATATTGAAAACCTGAAGTACATAAATATTCAAGATATGCTATACCACCATTTATTTTGATTCACCATATCTACATGCACATTATTAGTTCAATAGCTGCTCAGAAGGATACAATCTTAATATAAATATTTTCTTATATACCATACAAATATTATTAAAATTTATTTTTTTCAGTTAGATCCCCATTCTTTTCCAACAAAAAATATTCCGTTTTGAATATTTTGGTTAGAAAAAAATTCAAATATCAAAAAATCTATCCTTATACCATAGGATGTTAGAATATTCATAAATAAATAAAAAACAAACCTTACGGTTATCGTTTCGGCTATAGAGCGAGTACTACTCGTACACCCAACATAAATATTAAATTAAAAATGTTTTATATTATGAGGCACATTTTAGAAGAATATTGATTGATTTGCCTTTTTTTATTACCAAATTATATACCATCAAAATTCCATACATAATATACAGAGAACATGTATAAAGCACTCAGGCCGAAGTTTAAACCAAATTTTATATTGCCTCATTTCGCCGTAACGTAAAAATTATTAGTTCGTTTATATATCATATATAAACATTTCCGTTCGCTAAGTACCATCTTGTTCAAAAAATAATAATGCGCCCTCCCTCCTCCGGCAAATAAATCAAAACGTCCTCCAAACCACGTACCCGATTCAAGTCATATTCTTAAAGTCTAACACAAAGTTATAATATTATTTTGTGGCACAATTTCTCTTCTTCCTAGTTTACATTTCTTATTTCTTCTAAATCAACAGCCGCAAAAGAAAATATATTCATATTTACCCTCATCCGCATGAAAAAAAAAAATCCCAAAGCTAAACCAAAACCAACCAAGTGGCGAACGAATATGAGGAAATAATTCCTTGTTGATCAATAAAATTTCTATGTTGAATGATTTTTGGGTTTTTATTTCAGAGTCACGTTTCAACTGTATATACGTCATGTATAACTTCAAAAATGGAATAGCACTTCTATACCTAACAAAAAATAGTCACGCAACCAGAGCTATAAATATGTCTTAAATTTTTCCAAATTGTCACACACAAAATATGTGTCATCGCACAACAAAATTAAGACATATTGTGACGCTGTGATGGATCAAACGATTTTTTATATTCGCGTGTCGCTATACACATAAAACATATTTGTTCAATTAATAATAATCGAAGAAAATCAATTTGTACAAAAGAGATTGAAAAATGTATAACAGTTTTATACATAGCATGCATTTAGGCGAATTGATTGAAAAAAATCTGTTCGAAAAACAATTTGTTTTGCTCGTTATGACCAATCAAAATAAATAATTTAAGTTATTCGTTTTACGCTAGGTGTAGATTAAAGCTTAGCCAATCAAATTGTGCGTAAAACAACAGTATATTGTTTAAATTTATACATACATTGTTAATGGTTGATGTTTGCGAAATTCATACCAAAAATTTACACTGTTAAATTTAAAAATATTAGAATTCATTAATTTGTCTTGTAGTGAAATTGAAATATTTTTAGATAATCTTTAACATTTATATTAGAGAAGTCTCTGAGCCCCTGATAGTGTCGTTGTAAAGGTCAAACAATTTTCTAACAATTTGAGATAAACACAAGAAAATTGTGATACAATTTACTATTTTTTTTTTAATTCTAAAAAAGACAAAATGAACTTTTATATCTCTGATCCTAGAGCAAACAATGGTTCTACTTTTATATCTCTAATCCTCTAGTCACGGGGTCTCACCTACGTGGTCAGATAGATCAGTCAACACCATATAAAAGACATTTTTACATTTACGGTTACATCTCCTATACCAAAAATATTCACGACACCTCTCTCATATATTCGAATAGGTCAGAAAATTTTCTATCAATCGAAAACGGAACGGGACACGAACAGTGATTTTCACTATGATTTCCAAAATTTAAAACGTCTTACTTTCCAATTTTAATCTGTCCTAAAAAAAATTAAGATTTTTAAATAAATAATCTAACGATGTTATATCGCATAATCTTGGATCATCGAACTTGGTTGCCAATAAGTCGAGTATTTTACGTATCTGTGACCTGCGACACCAACATGTGGTTTTGTAAAGATGCATGTGTAAATCAACGTATAAAATTCGATATAAAGGGGTTAACGACACGTTTAAATGTTGTAAAAGATTGAGGCGTTGTAATGTTTGGCTCTTCACAAATATTTTCACTTACAACTGGACGATGATGTTCGTATACTCTGCGACCTGCAACTGATCCAGTTTCTTCACAACGTTCAACAATTTTGCGGAATTCCAGGCTCTGCAGGAGGTCCATGGCTGCATCCGAATAGTCGGGTAAATCAATTACTACGGTAAACATGAGTTTTAGTACAGATTTTTCGATCAGTTTATCATAGAGTTTTTGAGAAATAATTGTATTTTCCGAAACATTTAGGGTAAACTACCCAGGCATGAGCCCCCTTAACATAAATTTCAACTATTAGTCGTCTGTTATCATTCATTTTAAATAATTTTTATGTAGTTTTTTATGTAAATTGCATATTAATTACTTGTGAATAAAATGAATTAAGTAATTTTTTAGATTTACTTTGGAATTATTTAATAAATATTGCACTAAGACATTTTTAGTAATAGGTAGGTATTTAGTTTTTTAGCCAACTAAAAGTTCTGCATTTGATGCAACTAAAGGCTTTCAAATCTGAACAAAATTTCGACCGTAATTGGTTTTACATTCATTTTTGGGCCTTCATAAGTACAATGTTCAATCATTGGTTTAATTTGGTCTTCCATGAAATTGGTACCTGCATAAGGATCCATAAGGAGATTGCTTAGCAAAGTACGTTTGACTTCATGAATGTTGCTTTTAACGATTTCTTGGTCCAGCTCTTTTGTAAAACAGTTCTGTAACTGAGAGTCCTGGTTTCTGTTTGACTCATCAGGGGGCATGCGGAGATCTGAATGATCTCTTTCCATCGGAACATCTAAGATATACCGAGTGTTTCTTTTAAACTGAGACGATCAAATATCTCGAAAAATAGCCACTCTACGGAAAAAATGTCCATAATCAAAACTTAATCATACCGCGGGGGAAATACATTAGTGCAAAAAATAGTCCCCCACCTCCCGTTTTGTAGGTGGGGCGGGGGTAACTTTTAAACTAAGATAAGAAGCCATATTTTTTATTGCAGATACGGATTCTACGACTAAAAGTACGTATGATTTGAATGAAATATTTTGTTCGGTTCATGATAGATGGCGCTGTAATCGACGAAATTCAATTTTTTCAATTTCTTCCTCTTAGAACACACGCATTCGATTCTGCAATACATTTGAAATTAAACACATCACGTTTTCATTGGAAATACTCGAAATTCGTCATCAAAACAATTTATTAATGTAAATGGCAGGTGAATAAAATAATTTTAGCTTAAAAAAGTGTTCAAAATGATGGCCTGCGACTTCAATGCACTTATTAATACGCATTTCCAATGACTGTACACAACTGAGAAGTGTGTTTGGTTGAATTTCAGCACACGCATTTCTGATTCGCTCAATCATGTTCTCACGTGTTGGTTCTTGTTTGTAAACTTTGTCTTTGAGATAGCCCCACAAAAAGAAATCTGGCGAAGTAAGATCTGGTGATCTGGCAGGCCAATTTATCGGACCAGCTCTTCCGATCCAGCGACCATTGAAATCACGATCAAGTATTTAACGTGCCACCACCGAATAGTGTGCAGGAGAACCATCATGTTGAAACCACATGTTCCGTCTCACTTCTAAGTTCAAATTTTCAAATAATATTGGCAGTTCATTTTAGAAAAAGTTTCGGTACATTTAACCATTCAAGTTGCCTTCAATAATGTAGTGGCCTATGAGTTTGTTGCCAATTATTCCACACCACACGATGACAGTCCAAGGAGGCTGATGTTCAACTTGACGAAGCCAGTGCGGATTTTTAACACTCCAATAATGCATGTTGTGTCGATTAACCGTTCCATGGTTTGTAAAAGATGATTCATCAGAGAACATTACGCAACGAAAAAAATGGAGTTTTGTTGTATTTGTTCACGAGCCCATTGACAAAAAGTTACCCGATTTTGGAAATCAGCGCCATGAGGATCTTGGTGTAAAGACACATGATATGGATGATACTTGTGCCGTTTTAAAATTCTCCAAACACTGGTGACCTCTTTTTCGGTTGAACATTTCCATCAGTAATAAATTGTTTGATAGTACGGCCAAATGAAGCACTTGAACGAATCCTATCCGGAAAACGTTGACAGCATTTTCAAGATTTCTGCTAGCTTCTCCATATACCAGAACCATTTCAATTTTCTCTGGCACAGTTAAACGGTCTATTCTAAAGTATTTTATCGTTTATTTTGCAATTACGAAAAACATGAAGATAAGAAATAACACAAACGTTAAATGTGATTTACAAAACTGAATAAATTGTTTTGATGACGAATTTCGAGTATTTCTAATGAAAACGTGATGTTTTTTATTTCAAACGTATTGCAGAATCGAATGCGTGTATTCTAAGAAGAAGAAAATGAAAAAATTGAATTTCGTCGATTACAACGCCATCTATCATGAACCGAACAAAATGTTTCATTCAAATCATACGTGCTTTAGTCGTAAAATCCGTATCTGCAATAAAAAAATGGCTTCCTATCTTAGTTTAAAAGTTACGCCCGCCCCACCTACAAAGCGGGGGGTGGGGGACTATTTTTTGCACTAATGTATTTCCCCTGCGGTATGATTAAATTTTGATTATGGACATTTTTTCCGTAGAGTGGCTATTTTTCGAGTTATTTGATCGTCTCAGTTTAAAAGAAACACCCGGTATAACGTCTTTGTTTTATTTGAAATATAAAAATATTTAGGTAAATGCTTGCCTTTATGAACCGTGGGAGTAATCTCTCTAGTCTTCTTATTAGTTTTTTTATTACGAGAAATTTTCGGATTAGGATTAGCTTTTCTTTTTTAATGTACTTTTGTAATATTTTCAGTCTTACGTTTCCGAATAGCTTCTATTTGTTTTTGTTTCAAAATACATTTTTCTAATTGTTTCTTTTTTTGGTCTATCTTAAGTTGTTCTAAAGCAGCTGTTTCGTCAATTTTAAGTTCTATTGCTTTTTGAAATGGAGTAGACGATACAATATACGATTGCTTTTCAACATTCCGAATTCCTTTTCTAGCAGGCGTCTTTATAATGTTTAGGAAATTTTTAATATTGCTTTGATTTGAATCATTTTGAACGTAAACTATTGGAATATCAAATACATCAATGACGTTAAAAGCAGCTTCTGTATTCACTAAGAGTAAAAACCAGAATAAGTATATACTTATGTTAAGACGCCAACTCTGCTACTTACATCAAAAGTAAATTGATCTACTTCCTCCGTTGAATCTATTTCCGTGTTGAAAATCGTAATTTCGTGACAAATCTCAAGATCGGATATTAAGCTATTCGGGTTATTAGCACATTAGAATGTGAGTATTCTTGCTACTAGAGCTACCATCCTAGATTTAAACAGTTTAATACGCAAGAGGTAATAATTTAAATGTATGCCGAATTTTATTATGCATTGATTTGACTTACCACTGTTGGAACTGAATCTGTCTTTAATATGTCATATATTTTTTCAAACACAGGGAATTGTCTGAATGGCTCCAGCTGTACTGCTCGAATATCTCACTGTTTTATTTTGAAAGCACTAACAATTTCACTAAATTTTGAAAAATTTATTGTGTTTAGCTTTTCGTACTGAGCGGCTATGGTATCTACTTTGCCAGTGTGATTTGAAGCACTCGACTTTCCAAGGCACTTAAAGAAGTCAATAGCATTGGAATTGAACGGCTACAGGCCACATGTTCGAAACCCATTTACTATTCTCTCACGTTTCATGTATTTATTTAACACTAGTTTTAATAATGGAGCAACATTTTATTTTTTGTGAAATGCTCGCCCAAGCTCGCCATTCTCCATAACTGAACTTCTTTTGCCTAACCCAATTTTAATGGTCTGAAGACGGCAACGTCCGCTGACTGTAAAATTCTCGTAG
The DNA here is from genome assembly GCA_932526605.1 of Nephrotoma flavescens. Classification (NCBI taxonomy): domain Eukaryota; kingdom Metazoa; phylum Arthropoda; class Insecta; order Diptera; family Tipulidae; genus Nephrotoma; species Nephrotoma flavescens. The sequence continues at coordinate 38,814,577 of OW052220.1, forward strand.
AATTTGAGTATAAGTAAATGAGAATTATCTTAAGATTCTCACATAACTTGGAAAGAGCATATGTCAGGTGAGTCTTATGCCCATTGACATATAGCACAGCAGGAATTTGTATGAAGTTATCTTTCCGCACACGATAAAATATTACCTTTATGTAATACAAAAATGCTTCAGACGTCATCCATCCCGAATCAGTTTTAGTGTACTTAATTCCCTCCGGTATCGAGCCCACAACGTCTTTTGGTATTCGTTTATAGTGGAAAACGATCATAGGGGGTGTAATAAGAGTGTTAGCCGAAAATGTAAACATACCTGTTACACGACCTATGTCGGTTTATTAAACGTTGTTTGCTCCTTTTCTCCATTAAAAATTCGAGATGGGTTATGTAGTACATCGGTTAAATTTGTTGCCTTAAAATAATCTTCAAGACGATGAAACCATCCTCAAATATCTCTCTCCGAAACGGCGGCACTCGCGTTGGTAACCGCTTCTGGCACTCTAATAACAATCTCTGGATGCCTCTTGAGAAACCGACTGTACCACTTGTCTTCTGGGAAATTGTCGACAAACATGTTTTTCTTAGGGCAAGCATCCAAGAATTTTTTGACATCCCCTCGACCCCCCTTCTGCGAGGAAAGCCTTTTGTGTGGTTTTCAAAGATCCAACTGACAATTTGAGATTCTTCTAATTTGGTAAACCCTAATATGAGTGACGTGGGTACCCGGTTACCTTTTGAACTTTTCGACATCTATTTTTGTATGTTTTACTCCCAATAAAAACTTTAAATTTTATGAGAACTTCTAGTTCAATTGGTATAGATTACGATCATACTTAAAAATGAGAAATATTACGAACGTGGACGAACGTGGAAAAAATAAGTTAATCACTCAAATTAAGATATTTTTTCTTCACTAACATGACGGTTAAAACTGTCGAGGGGAAAATAGAACTTTTAGTAGAGCGATTATGTATTCTATTTCGTAACGTCCCTCTCTGAATATTGTATTGCATAGCAGCTGCGTGAATTGACGTACCTTTCTCTTGAATACTATCCAGCGCTAACTCTATGTCTCCTACATTGTATTTTCTTGACATTATTGTAACTGAAGAGATATTTAAAATATGGTTATTAAGAGCGGTCATTACTCTTCTAAAATAAAATAAAAACTACCTAGGTGCTTAGGTAGCTTTGAACTAGTAAGCTCATACCTTGAATGTTTGTTTTTTTAAATCTACTTTTTGGTGAAAAATGTAAACATTTTTTAAAAAGTCAAATGAAAATGACATTGTGCACTAATTAATAGTTAAAACTCAATAAAATATTTTACTAATAATAAATCACAATAACTTACCAATAGGTTTAAATAAATAGATACCTTGTTAAATTAAAAAAACACGTATTCAGAGCACACACGACGTATAGATCTATACAAAGTGTAGATTTCTTGTTCGACTGACAATAATAACCACAATTGGAAGAGCAAAGAAATAAAACCAAATAATAAGGGAATTCCCTGTTAAATATAAATTTATATAATATTAACCCTTCAGTGCGCCGCGATGCATATTTGAATCACTCTAATTTTTACCATATAACATTGCAAAACAAAATCCAAATACTAAAAAGAGCACTAATTCAAATACGCATCACATTTTTCTTTGGATTCTCATTCGGGTTTTCAACGAAAAACGCACGTATAAGTTTATTTTTTTATTATTTTATGACAAGTCGCAAGTAAAACATACCGCGTAAAGTTGTGCTACTTTGATTGAAAATAATAAATTAACAATTAAAAAGCTAAGTGTAAAATAAATTTTTTGAACTTCTAATATTCGTTGATTGTCGATTGAAGTTTGTTTTTTTGAAGTTGTTTTTTTTTAGGTTTCAGTGGTTGACACTTAGGCCACTTTTGGCCCATTGTGATACCACGCATTCACGCCACATCATTAACCCATTCACCTATTCACCTACTCACACAATTACAGTATACCACCTGCACATTGCAAGCCCCATGTCAACCTGTACATTGATATGGACGGTGGGTCGGCGTTGAATTCTGCACTCAACCAGAGGGTCTAAGTTGTGTTGATTAACATCGCCGATTGTAATCGATGATGAAAATTCGATTTGCATCCTGCCTCTGGTGGGATTCGAACCCAGTACCTCCCAGTCCAAGTGCCGAAGCTTTAACCACTGCACCACTTGTCTGGTTATTGAAAACTTGAAGTAGTTAGAATAAAGTAGTGAAGTAGTTAGAATAATAATAAATCAGTGTATAAATACGGTAATAAGGTAAAATATGAGCGATTCATATATGAATCAGAGTGCATTTTACGCTACAAAAATATGATTCATATATGAATCAATGCACGTTTCAGTTACATAATTCCTATGCTTTTTTTTTGATATTAGACTGGAAGTTCCACAAATTCTGAAGGATTTTGGCAATACTTTTGGTGCTGTTCATAATTATCACAACAGGGTGTTTGGGTATGTGTCTATGTTTGTCCGGTTAGCATCACGAAGACTTTGTGACCTTTTTGTAGTACCCTTTTTGTAATGGCAGTTAACGTTTCAATTATAGATGCGGCTCATTTATAAAAATTCCGGAGCGCTAATAGATTTAGAAAAATTGAATGAGGATGATTTATTCGATTTAATTGAAAATATTCCTTCTGCGAGTGAAGATGAAATCAACGATGAAAGCGACATGGAAGACCCGATTGTTTCTGATACAATAAAAAATTATGGGAGGTATCAACAACTGAATTTTTGGAAGATTCGAACCATAAAGGCCTTTCAAATAAACCAGTTTTAATTGTGGTACCACCTCTTGAGGATTGTGAATACATCTCGGGGGTTGAACCCTTATCGTCAAATGAGTTAGTTCTGATTCAATCTGATGCAATTGTTAAACCACTTGGGGTACAACCTATTGACGATATCGAAGGCGTCTCAGTGGTTGAACCTTCATCATCCTTCGAGTTACAAACTGCTGCAATTCGTAAACCGTAATAAATAAAATGGAAACGGAAAAACATGAAGAATATCCCCTGTGCTTTTACTGGAAGTTCAATATTGACTAATGCTATAAAAGATTTACAAACACCGTACCAGTATTTCAAATATTTCTTTAAAGATCTTTTATTAGAGAAAATTGTATAAGAAAGCATAAGATACGGCATCTCAAAAGATCCAGGTAATCCGTTAAATTGTTCATGAAACGATTTAATGAAATATTTAGGCTCTGCATATTATCATCAGTATCAAACACTTCAAACGTAAGAGATTATTGGAACAATCATATTGAATTAAATATTGTTCGAAGTGCATTTAGTCAAAAAGGTTTCGAAACGATTCGGTCAAATCTCCATTTTAATGATAATTTTATTAATAATAATGACAAACTTCATAAACTCAGGGCAGTTGTCGATTCCCTGAATTTAGGAACATTTTTATCGATTCCAATGGAACAGATGCTCTTAATTGTTGAGCAAATATGTGCCACAAAAGCTCGTCATCATTTGAAACAATATTTACCATTGAAGCCAAACAAATGGGGCTACAAATTATTTATACTCGCAAGAGTATCAGGATTCTGTTATAAGTTTGAAATTTACATTGAAACCGAAAATGAATCTGGAAAGCGACAAGCAAATGAACCTGGAATCGATTCTCTCGGAACGGCTAGACGACCAAGAATACCCTCATGTAAAGTTCCAAATGAAAGTAAGAGTAAGAAAATGAAAAGAGGAACATCAGGAGAATTTATTACACGATATGAGGGTGTCGACATAACAAATGTGTACTGGAAAGATAACAAAATGGTAATATTACTATCATCATTTGTGGACACAGAACCTATTAGTTCAATTGACAGATATGACAGAAAATTTAAAAGGCGCATTCAAATTGATTGCCCCGCTGTAATCAAGCAGTATAACCGGCATATGGGTGGAGTCGATTTGTTAGATAGCAATATTGGCAAACATAAAATCAAAATGAGATCCCGGAAATGGTATATGCGACTATTTTACCATTTAATGGATATTGCTGTGATAAACGCTTGGCTTCTTTATCGACGGTCAAATCAGGAAAAACCTACAATGAAACTGAAAGAGTTTAGAATCGATCTAGCACGTTCGTTGTATTCCATTGGACCATCTTGCCATGCAAGACGCCGAAAACCTTCTGGTTTACAACAAGAAATTGACAGCAAAAAGCGTAAAACTAGCGGTCTTCCTTTACCTACTCAAGACGTAAGATTGGATACTGTAAATCATTTCCCTGTTTGGAATTCAACACGTTTACGGTGTAAATTACCAACATGTCAGGCGCAAAACATTCGTTGTATGTGAAAAGTGTAACACGGCACTTTGTTTCAATAAACAAAAAAATTGTTTCAAATCTTTTCATCAAAATTAATGTTTTCAATAAAAGCGCATTGATGCATGTATGAATCAAAATTATTTTGCAATAAAAAACAATGGAAAACTGAAAATAAAATTGTTTTGATACTTTTCCACATTTTCACACTACTCAAATGAATTATAAAAATTTTTTACCAAAAACAAAAAATCGCGCACTGAAGGGTTAAATAGAATGCAAGCTAATTAGTAATATATGTAGTGAGGACTCATCACTGGTAGAGGGCTCATGACTGGGCTAAGTTGTTTACCCTACTTAAAATTGATTTTTATCCCACTATTCCCACAGCTCAGCCCATGTAGACCAACGACCAGAACGACCATTTTCGTAATAAGTTTGAATAACTAAAACGCTTTGTTGTGTGGCAAATGAACACGTGACTAAAAATGGCACAGTTTTGACTTTTCATTTGTCAAAAAAATTTCGGGTTACCACTAATAAATATTTGTTTTGAGCTTAAAAAACCAACAGATGGGACATCCTTTATATAGTGAGAAGCAACTAAAATCCCCCACCTAACAGAAAAATTCGTTTATTTTGATCAAATTGGAGGGTTAGGGTGTTAAGGACAGGCAAATTTTTGTCTTGGCGTTGTATAATTCTAATGCACAATAATTTGAATTTTTCCGAGAAATTATTTTCTGAGATCACTAGGTCTTGTTTAAAACCCCTTCGAACCGATTGGGACAATGTACAACTTTGTACAGCCCTAAAATTTTTATTTTGAATTGCAATTGGTATTATATGGTCAAAAATGGAATTTTGTTACTTGGTTAATGGAAAGAAAATCGTTTTATAGTATTTTGTAATTTTTTTTTCTCAGTCATCTCTCGAATGTGATCGTGCTCGAACGATATAAATATATAAATTTGGGAAAAAGTAAGAGCACTATATGTAATTTATTATAACGGTGTAACGGTTTATATATAATTTTTTGTGGGTGGGACATATGTGTCCCAATAGGGTTTTTGCTGGTACAAATGTGTCCCATTCGGGGTTTGTTAATGCATGTCCCGTAATGCATTTTTTTTATTATTTATTACTATTATCAAGAACAATAATTTTGAAATGTATTATAGCGTTTCAGTTATGTCGGAAAAATTAAGAGGTGATGATATATTAGCGGTGCTAATGGAATCTGATACTTCTGGTACCGATTTTTCGTCTGGTAGTGACGATATAATTTTGAGCCACGCTTTTGGGATTTTGAATCGTTTTCTGATGAGGTACAAAAAAAGCCATCTACGAGAAATCGACGGGGTTGCTCTACCGATACTCATATGGAATTAGCTGAAAGCGTCAACAAAGAATCAACAAATGAGTCTAATAACGAATCAGATCACAATACTTTAACTCCATCGGAACCTGATTTCTCAGAAAACAACCACAACAGAGAACAAGAGGAGACCGACCGCTCACCGAATATTGGTTCTCATTTTGATCGATCCGATACACCAATTAAAATTCTCATGAAAATGTTTCCACCAAGTCTTTTTAATTACATAACGCAATGTACAAATGAGAGAATCACCAAGTTCCTCCAAACTAATAAAAGATTGGCAAACACAAAGTTAAGGGACGTCCGCGAAATAAAAGTATTAATTGGCTGTAGTCTCATAATGTGTTACAATCGAGTTCCAGCTTTAAAAAAATATTGGTCGCATCACAAGTCATTGAGAAATGAAGCAATAAAATCAGTTATCTCTCGTGACCGGTTTTTGCTGTTAACATCGAAATTACACTTTGCACTACCCGAAAAGCCTGTAAATGCTAGTAAAACGTACTACGTCGACGACATAGTACAATGTTTAAAATCGCGGTTCCAAAAAGCACGTGACGATAGTGCTTGTCAGAGCATCGATGAATCTATGACGAAATTCAAAGAGCGCTTATCCCTAAAACAATATATGGCGCTAAAACCAACCAAGCGTGATATAAAAATGTGGCTACAATGCGATGCTTGGATAAGCTATATCTACGACTATAATATTTATAGCGGCAGAGAGGAAAGTATTGTAGCCGGTACTTTGGGTGAGCGAGTTGTCAATGCTTGCCGAGTTTCATGACGCTCATTGATCCGAATCAGTTCAAATTTTATATAGAAAACATGATCCAAATTTTGTTTTAGATCACAAATTTTGATTTTAAATCTTGCAAGCGCCTTTGTGTTGTTTCATGAAACATGAACTGAACTGGATCAGATCAAGCGTCAAGAAACACAGCTGCTCTAGCAAGTACGATACAGAACGCTCAAGTCACATTGTGTTGGAAACCCTGGAGTACCTTGCGTTGGGTACATGCATGGAGAATAGAATTAATCTACCAAAGGTTACACAAAAATTGTTAAAGGGAGAATCCGTATTCAAGTCTAGCCATTCTGGATCAGTTGTTCAGATATGATAAAATTTTATCGAGAGGTAATGAGTGGAGTAGACAGGGCCGGTCAAATGTCAGGACTGTACGAATTAGACAGAAATTCAAACAAATGGAAGAAAAATAGTTAATTCATGGATAGTTTATTCCTAACTACGTCGCAAGCAATCACCATTAATTGATTTTGAAACCGTTTTGGCAGAAGATTTAATAACAGAGGGGCAAAAGACTATGGCCAACAGCCGCAACGCAAAGCGAGGCAGCATCTCCAGAAACAAGAAGGGACTTGGCGTCTCTACTTCTCATTTGCCTGCGGGACATATATGTCCCAGCCATCAGGGCTCTATTGAGCTACATAGAAAGTTAATGTTAGTTTTTTAATTGTTTAGTTAGACGATAAAATTGCAGAATATTAAAAAAGAAATAGAATTAAAAGCTTTCCTGAATTCCGGTTCGAAAGGGTAGAAAACACGTTTATTTTGTTCAAATTGGGGGTTAAGGGAGTTTACGACAGATAAATTTTCCGTCAAGGTAATAAATCGAGTATACAATTTTCTGAATTATTCCAAAAAATCTTATAAAGTGACGTATATTCTATACTGCTAAGTGACGTATATTCTAAAATGCTAAGAGGCCAATTTTGTTGAAAACCTCATTTATAGGCGAATTTAAATTTTCGGTGTAGGGTGTTCCTGATAGGCAAATTTGCCTTGTTCTTCTATATTTCACTTGTACGATTTTCCTTAATTTCCCGAGAAAGTACTATAATCCGCGTCTCTAATTGACATTTTTATAGAGATACTACTAGGCCCTACATAATAAAAAAAAATACATTTATATTGGCCAAATTGAGAAAACAGGGTATTTAGGACGATGTCCGAATCGCCCTTAATTCCCAATTTGGCCAAAATAAAAGTGTTTTACTATTACATAGCGCCTAGTAGTACATCTCTATATAAACGCCAATTAGAGATGCGGATTACAGTATTTTCCAGGGAAAATAAGGAAAACTGTACATGTAATTTATTTAGGATCAATTCAAAGTTGCGTCCAAAAATTTGGTAAAATCGAGGCATTCTGTAAAATTACATTATGTCGAGACATTCTACAAATACATCTAAACATTTTTTGTCGTTGTTACTTTTTAGGACAAAATAAGGACCAATTACACCAAGGTCTTAATTGAATATTTTGGTATTTTCGTCAATCGAAATTTTACTTAGTTGATATTCCCAAATATGCTACGAACCCAATTCAAATAACAGAAATCCCAGAGATGTTCACAGAGTCACGTTTATACTTTTGGATAGTTCAAAGTTTCACCTTCGATAGTTCCAAACAGGGTTCGGTTATGATAAAATTTACGATCCTCGAGATGTTCGCTGAGTGTGAACGGTATCTAATTATGATGATTTTTAACTTGTCTAGAGACATTTTTACAGTTCACGGGATCTCGTATCATATATTCGAAACAAGGTGATAGCGGAACTCACTTCCAACAAAAACAGCCAAGTAAAGTTTTTTCGAATTGTTGGTAGTGCAAAAATTATTCCACGTTTAGTGTTTTTTAGTTTAGAAATTAACTTCAATTGGTAGAGTGTGATATACATCGCGTTTTCGTGTCTGTCATGCCAGCCGGAACCAAACAACTACGGCACAAGTAGCACGATGCATTGTGCATCATTGTACACTCAATGCTTTTCCAGCCAGAACCAGATAAAGCCAGAACCAGATAGAGCCAGCCAGAACCCTACAACAGCCAAACCAACTATGGCGCTACTAACTAGATTCATTGTGCATCATTGTGCACTATATAGTTTTTCAGCAGGAACCTTACAAATCCAGAAATATAAGTTTTTTTATAAGAACCTTACTAATTCAGCCAGAACCATACCCTATACAGCCAAATTAAGTATGGCACAAGTAGCACGATACATTGTACATTATTGTGCATTATATAATTTTCCAGCCGGCACCTTATAAATCCAGCAATATATGATTTTTCGGTGGAACCTTATAATTCCAGCAGGAAACGATGGTAGGGTAAAATACAGTAAAACTAACTATATCACAAGTAGCACAATGGATTGTGTATCGTTGTATACTACATATATGCTTTTTCAGCCGGAACCTTATATTTCCAGCCAGAACCTAATAAAGCCTGCCGAGACCATACTATAGATAAACTAACTACACAAACTTTTCAGCCAGAATCTCATAAATCCAGAAATATACGATTTTTCGGGAAAAGACCTTACATATTCAGCAGGAACCATACCCTCTACAGCCAAACTAACTGTGGCACAAATAGCACGATGCATCATTGTACAATATATAATTTTTTAGCTAGAACATTATAATTCCACCAAACACCTGATAAAGCCAATCAGTACCTATTACAGCAAAACCAACTATGGCACAAGTAGCACGATGCATTGTGCATCATTAAGCACTATATTTTTTTTAGATGGAACGTTATAAATCCAGCAATATACGATTTTCGGAGAGAAATCCTTACAATTTCAGCCGAAACCTACAGTCAAAATAGCACTGAAAAATTATATAGTGCAAAATGATGCTCAATGCATCGTGCTACTTGTGCTATAGTTGGTTTAGCTGTAGTACGGTTCCGGCTGGCTTTATCACGTTGAGGTCGGAATTATAAGGTTCCGGCCGAAAAATTATATAGTGGACAATGATGCACAATGCATCGTGCTTCTTATGCCATAGTTAGTTTTGCTGTAGAGAGTATGGTTCTGGCTGAATTTGTAAGGTTCTTTCCCGAAGAATCTAATATTGCTGAATTTTTAGGGTTCCGGCTTTAAAATTATAAAGTGCACAATAATGCACAATGCATCGTGCTACTTGTACCTTAGCTGGTTTGGCTATAATATGGTTTTGTCTGGCTTTATCAGGTTCTGAGCGGAATTATAAGGTTTAAGCTAAACAAATATATAGTGCACATTGATGAACAATGCATCGTGCTACTTGATCCATAGTTGGTTTGGCTGTAATATGCTTCAGGTAGGTTTATCAGGTTCTGGCCAGAATAACAAGGTTCCGGCTGAAAAATTATATGGTGCACAATGATGCACAATGCATCGTGCTACTTGTGCCATAGTAAGTTTGGTTGTAGAGGGTATGGTTCTGGCTGAAATTGTAAGGTCTTTTCCCGAAAAATCGTATATTTCTGGATTTATGAGGTTCCGGCTGAAAAATTATATAGTGCTCAATACATGTCGTGCTACTTGTGACTTAGTAGTTTGTATAAAGTATAGTTCAGGCTGGCTTTATTAGGTTCCGCTTGGAATTATAAGGTTCCGGCTGAAAAAGCATATAGTGCACAATGATACACAATCCATTGTGCTACTTGTGATAGTTTGTGATAGTTAGTTTGACTGTATATTACCACACCATCGTTTCCGGCTGGAATTATAAGGTTCCACCGAAAAATCATATATTGCTGGATTTATAAGGTGCCGGCTGGAAAATTATATAAGGCACAATGTATCATGCTACTTGTGCCATACTTAGTTTGGCTGTATAGGGTATGGTTCTGGCTGAATTTGTAAAGTTCTTATCCGAAAAAACTTATATTTCTGGATTTGTAAGGGTCCGGCTTAAAAAACATTTAGTGCACAATGATGTACAATGCATCGTGCTACTTGTACCATAGTTGTTTGGTTCCGGCTGATATGGTTCCGGCTGGCGTGATCGACACGCGTTTTGATGATACATTTATATTCAAGTTCAAATTAAAATATTTTACAATTTTTGATTTTTATTATTTAATTTTAATGCATGTGATATTTAGGTTATGTTACAAACGCGGTCAAATATTCCCCTAACTTTTTTATAGGAAAGCGTTTCCTTAGTTTTTAGTTATTGAAAGAAAATAATTAAAAAACACAATAAAACTATGCCTACAAATAATATTTAGGTTTTTTAGAAATTTAGAGATAGAAATAAAACTAATTTAACAATAAAAGGGTTCGTGGTTGTCAAATGTTCCCCTTAAAATCGCTATAAAATAAAAATAATCTGTCTTTGTCAGGTTTTTGATTTTATCTATTTCTAGTTTTCTGCACAAAAAGAAGCCGCAGCAATGAAATTCCGCCTTTATGGATATTGAATATCCACTCCCTTTTAAAACATGTTCCGTCACTGCATAAAGCGTTATTAAAAAATTGAGAATTTTCTTGGTATCGACGCAGCATTGTTCGTAAAAATTGCAACTTTTTTCATGGTCATCAGGTAAAGGGGTGTTGTACACGTTACACATGGTAAGGGTGCAACTGATTTCTTTTTAAAATACGATGCAACGTGGACCGTGGCAGGTCTGGGTCGTCTGTCAGCATTCCAATTTATCTATCTTCGTCTAGATCAAGTTGATCGGGTGTTTCATCTCTTCTCGGATTACCAGAGAGTTCGCCTTCACTGTAGATTTGATGTACGTTTTGAAATACTCTATAAACTAGAAAGCGTACCTCATTCGGATGTTATTACATAGACTATAAATGAAATGCATTTCTCTATATTCGCGAAGGGAATAAACCACATGTGGGTTATTGACATTTTAATTATAAACGTTGGAGTATGTATGGAACTACTAATATGAATTAAAAAATGTTTTTCTTTTTATACCATAAATTTTGTTTAATTCGGGCTACTAGGTTTTTTCTGAAAAAATTGATATTCTTTTAGTTTACCATTGTGTTCATCGTTTTGTTTTATTTCTGACAAAGTATCTATTTTAGAACTCGAGGTTTTGTTAAGTGCGTTTTTTAATAAACACGACTTACTTTGGGAAAAATTAATAAAAAACATTCTGTTGGGAATAGCCCGGTGTGTATTTTAAAATTTGCAATGGTGATGCATATTTTTCTGATACTGGGTCAACTTTCTGTAACTGAAATTACTTAAACATCAACAAAAAATTTTGGGGAACAAAAAGACTTTACAAAATTATTTACAAAAATGGTTTAATTGGAAAGGAACACTCTTCTAGATCGAAGTTAAATAAAACTGTGCATGAGATTTCACTAAAAACACTAAAAGTGGAATAACTTTTGCACTATCAACAATTCGAAAAAACTTTACTTGGCTGGGTGTATGTTTTTCCACATACCCTAAGGATAAATACTTACAGCATTAATTTAGTTGAGTTTAATCTGCACGTGTGCACATCGTAACACCTTTTTCAATTACCTTGCTATCACATTTAGTAAAAGCAATATTTTTACATAATTTACCAGGGAAAACAAAATTTTCTCTAAACTTTAAAGACATAATTCCGGGTGTTTTAAAAAAATTAAAATTTTTTTGGAAAGTACGCCGATGTTGAATCGTGATAACATAATTTCATGTAAATAAACCAAACACAGAATGTTTTAGAAAAGCGGTTGTGAGACACTCCTCGTATCCTTTACATTTTCGTTACTTTTTTAGAACACAGGATATACATATATAAAAGCACAAATGTGGGTGTGGCTTTTTCATTTTTTATTTTGTTTTACAGTATGAAATAAAATACCCTGCCGCATGCACAGAATTTTTATGTAATTAATATAATTTTCTTATGGTTCACGTATGCCTTCCTCAACCAGTTCCACGTTGTTGTTTTTCATTTTTTGTTATTTTTGGAACAGACAGTTTTATACTCACAGTTTATTGTTTTAATTTATATTTGGTGTGACACTTTGTAATTATAATAAGAAAAAGGATGTCTGTTAATCCGATATGACATAACAAAAATATTCCTATTTGCGTTCTGGCATATTTGCAGATTTTAATTAAAACAAATTTTAAAATTTTGGCTTACCTTAAATTCTTTACTTTCTTTAATCCTTAATTGTGCTCTAATTACATCGCCAGCCTTTGGTCGTCCTAATAGTGCCATTTTATCTTCTTCTGTTAAATCTTCGGGCGCTTTTGCTTCAGCCGCCGCTATTAGTGACGCTAATTCATCATCTAAACGCAAGCAAAGAGATAAAAAAAAATCAAAATTAATTTTCGTAATTCTGAGATTTTGATACAAATATAGAAAAACAACACAACATTTTTTGATTATTTTATCAATTTTCTCTTGATCTATATTTGTTGTTAAGGAAATGTATAATGTATATAGAAAATAATAAATAAATCAAAAATTAAAAACATAAACCAAAAAAACAACAAAAACTGTAATTTATTCGTTTTTATTACGAGCTTTACGAGATTTTTTTTTGGGAAAGCTCACAGAATTATAACCCTAGAATGAAAATGAAAATCGTTTATTTTATTTGTTTTGCTCCTTTTTCGTTCGTTTCGTTTACGATGAAAATCATTAAACCGTAAATTAAAGTTTCGGATGTGAAGGTGTAATTTACTCTAACAAGAAAACATTTTAACAATACAAATCGTGTGTACGTACACTTACACGAGACAATAGAGTTGAATACGTATATATGTATGACACAATGAAACCGGATGTTGTTTCGAAAAATAATTTTCCTTTTTCAATTGTTTTCGGAATTTTAAATATAATATGTTAGATGGAAATCTTACTATGGTTACACAATGTTTATTTTTATATTTCGCCTGATTAAATTTCCACCTTTCCCGCAATTATTTACGTACACCAAATAATGAGCAAAAAGGTTGAATAATTTCTTGAAAAGGGAATTTATCATTGTTGTCACATGTTTAAACATTTTTTTTTCTTTACGGTGGATAAATATTGAGTATGGGTGTGAGTATTCGCTTACCAAATAACAGAATAGATTTGTCTTTCCGTCGTTATCATTATCGAAATTCTTGATTGCCTAATTATGAAAAAATTTGTATTACGAAGAAGGGGAACGGTTATAAATATGATATCTTACGTCTAACTACGTCGTTTGGCATTACTCTTACAATTAATTGGTTTATCAATAAATAGGGATTAGAAGTCCATTACAAGTCACCTTACAACTAATTTGTACAAGTTCTTAAGTTATAAAGGTGATACAAGAAAAATTAAAAAGTCATAAAAAACAATTAAGTAAAAAAAAGACGGGAAAGGTTCGGAGCCGAACTCTTTAAGCATTTTTGTAGCCTATAAAAAACTTCTATGCCGTGTGATTGGCGTATTTTAAATATTACGACCACCCACTCTCATACCCACCTAACCCCATCTACACCCAGCCCAACCGACCCCAATCCACCATATCTCAACTGACTCCAATCAACCACATACCACCACACCTAAACATTATTACCATCCCCCACCCACTATCCAATTAAAACCCCAAAACCCATCTCACCCGCACCACCCTATCCCTATACGCATTATCACCCTTTATGTTGGTAATACCCACTTCCACGCACACACACACCACCCACACAAACTCTCATCCACCAAATCCCGAATTCTCACACCAAACCCAAAACGCCTCATCCCACCCCCTCCACTTCCCATACCACCACTCCTAGCACCCCCATAACTACACCACCCACACAAACCCACATCCCGACGAGTTATAGTTTTGTTCCACATTCACATGCTCGATGAAATCAAAATAGAATAGAAAAAAATTAAAAAAAATCTATCAATTTTGAGGAGGGGGGTTAACAAACCCCTACATATCTCCGAACACCCTAAACCCAAAAATGTCCAAATCAATAGGGATCATTCCCATGAATTGCTTGAACTTTTAGTGAAGAAATTAAGTTGATATCTCCATCCGTTCTCAAGTTATCGTGCACACAGACGGACAGACGGCAAACCGAAGCCATATAGCATTTTTTAACAAAAATGCTTAAAAACTCACCTTGAATTAATAAATTATATAAATATTTGGCGAAAATATTAAAATTCGACTATAAAGTCAACAAAAGTCATGTCATAAGACATAAGGCAAAAATCATAAGTTATAAGTCATAAATGGGAATATAAATCATAAAACACAAGTCATCAGTCATAAGTGATAAGCCAAAATTATGACTTTTGGCAAAGTCAACGTGAAAGTCAAAGTAGAAGTCAAAGTCATATGTCATACATCTCTCACAAGGGGGCAAAAGTCATAAAGGCGACAAAACTCATAAAAGTTGTAAAGTTTATAAAGGTCATAAAAGTCACTAAAATCATAAAAGTGATAAAAACGCACATCCTAACTGGGTGCAATAACAATGGTCATATTATGACTATTATGCACACAATTTCTAAAAGTTATAAAAGTGGTAATGAAATAATTAATTTAGTAAATTGGGGAAAAAATTTAGAAGTCATAAGAATCACAAAATAATTAAAAATTAAAAGTCGCTTCGAAATAAATTCACAAAAATTCATTTTTTCATTTTTTCCACAGATTTTTCGGGAGTAATTCATGCGCCTTTTCGAATTTGTGAGGAGGCGTGAATGATAAATACGACTCTGGGATGCGTGAAACTGAATAGACGTAAATAACTGTGACAATAAAGAAGAACGTAGACTTGGTATCACAACGCCAACGGAAATTGTTGAATCGAATAGTAAGTTTTGCGTACCGAGGTTGTGGTAATACGGATGAATTTAGGGCGTGCGATGGGACCATCTCTAGACATGAATTAAATAGCCATACCAGTTGTATTGATAAAGATGACATGTCTATGTTGTTAAGTATTAGAGACGCAATTGATCTAAATTAGCTAAATGACACACTCTAGTCTAGAGTATGTTGTATGTTAGAATTAGAAATGAAGAAATATAATTAATGAACATTTCTCTACCCTATAATCTTCAAGATGCTTGATTTTCACTAATAAACACTAAAACTTCAGTCAATTTCTTCATCTTTATGACTGGAAGAAGGAAATCATAACAACTAACGTTTTTTTTCTAGACTAACACAGTAAGGGTCAGTAACGCAAATCAACGATAATCCACTAATCAACATCTAATGTAAAATATTAAATAATATAAGTCATATGTCGTATTAGTCATATAAGTCGTATATGTCATTTGTAATATAAGTCATAAAAGTCATATGACTAAGTCATATAGGTTATATAAGTCATATGTCATATAAGTCAGATAAGTCATATAAGTAAATCTTATATGTCATATAAGTCATAACTATAAGTAATATACGCCATATAAGTCCTACAATTCATTTACGTCAAATGTCGTATAAGTAACTCTTATAAGTCATAAAAGTCAAGTCATATAAAACATTTAAGTCATATAAGTCATATATGTCATATAAATCATTATATCACGCAATTGTCAACCCCTTCTTAACCTTGATTTATATTGCATTTCATTAATACATGCGTTTTCTGTATCTTCATATCCCTTTTCCTGCCCGGTAACACAATAGTGTGGTTACGGCAAAAGTACCATGTCAAAAGTTTTTTTTTTGTATGTGTTTTGAACCAACTTACACATTTGTGTTTTCCTTTCAAACTTATTTCGTCTGAAAAAACACACAAAAAACATATACACACAATTGTGTTGGTTGTACTTCAAATCAAGCGCAATTTTTTATCAAAAACGCCATTACATACTATGATTTTTTACTCATACATTTGAGTGGTTTGGACTTAAATTGAGCTATTTTTTTTTTTTTTTTGAAGAATGTATGAGTAAAATTCAATAAAAATAGAGGTTACGAAGGGGTTGCCTTGCGAAACATAATAATTCGCTAAAGCATTGTGATTATACTTTGTATGTAAGTTCAAAATATTTTTATAGTTTGGTCACTGTTTCATCAGACGACGACCGAATTTTCAAATTTAAAGAATTCAATTCAATGTTTCATAAGTTCGAAATGAAGCTTCCAACGTAACCTCAGCTCGATGAAAAAAATTATATCTAACTATCACCCAGAATAACCCAAAATTTCATATAAGTCGTATAAATTATATAAGTCGTATTAGTCATATAACACATAAACGTCATAAAACGCATAGTCATAAAAGTCACGAAAATCTAAAACATCATCAAAATCAGGCTATAGAGGTCAAAGGCTATAGAAGTCGAAGAATTTGTAAAACAAATTAATCAAAGGCTGCGGGTCAATTCTAAAGTAACGACGTGTGCCCCACGTTGACTTTTTTGTCTTAATTTCCAACTAACTAAATTGATGATTAGTTCATACCAATCGTTCAAAGATGGCACAAACAAACCGGATCTAATGTTTAATCAAAATCTGCTATATAAACTTAAATTTTACATTCTACAAAACATTTCTAATCAGTATTGGGTATCACCCGACAAATATTGGGCAGATTTTGGTTTATAAATATTAGAGACATCTAACAATACCTGGGTGAACTAGCGATCAATTTAATTAGTCGAAAATTTAGACAAAAGTATTGGCGTCAGGCACACAGCATAAATTTATGGTAAATACTGTTTTTAACAGTGTATGAGGTAAACTGAAATTACGTTTTAAAAATAGGGTAAAGCGAAGATACAAAAGCTAAATAATAATGGTATTTTGCCATGAAAACATGGCGGCAAAGTTTCTATCGTCGAATAATTGATAGAATAGCAAAATATGACATTAGCTCGTATAACTACGTACCAATTTTTGAATATTCCTGTGAACCATTTGCCCTTTTAAGCGGCATTTACCTAATTTTATTTACTAGAGAATTGGTACGATTTGAAAATTAATTTATACTAAAATTTAAATTTGCCCTACTAAACGATTAACTTGAGAATTGGTCCACAGCCAAAGTTAAAAGTACAAAAAAGCCATAAAACTCCTAAAATCCGTAAAATTTCTAAAGATAACAGAAAGAATAATGTTCAAAAATGGAAAGAAAAAAGAAGCCAACCATGAACTCCTACCCCTCAATGAATACTAAATTTTCCGCCTACGATCAGACCCGAATACGTTGAACTTCTGTAAATAAAACACTATTCCGATAGATATACTACTATTTTGAATCTGATGCTATCATTAAAATGTCTTCTAGCGAAGTTAAACCTCAACTTTCTGTTCTTGGTAGAAATTAGCGGTTTTTTTTCGTGGAATCCTGCTATTATATATCCAGACCGTTTGGAGTTATTCACCGTTTGGATTTATTTTGTGCCACTAATTTCAAAATTGACCGCACATCTCTTTTGGAATAGCTTCTTTGGGCGGCCACATCTCGGTTTATTCGCTCTTCATAGTTTTTAATTACTGTTTGGACAATAGCACGACTGATTTTCACAGTATCAGCAATTTCGCCAAACGATTTTTTCTTTGATTAATTTTACTCCGAATTCTGAAATCCGAATACTGGCTCACATTTCTTTACGCAGTGCCATATTTAATGAATTTTTCACTAGTTTAACGAGAAGAAGTCATCGATTAATTGCAAACTGCTGCCTGTTTAATAAAACATAACTAAATAATGGACATAACAGGAACTGCGCTTGCATTCGAGTGCAAACTGATTTTATCAGAATATGTAACTGTAAAATTGAAATGTGATTTATAACATTAATTTATATAACGGGTGATTTTTTTGTGGTTAGGATTTTCATGCATTAGTATTTGACAGATCACGCGGGATTTCAGACAAGGTGTCAAAGAGAAAGATGCTCAGTATGCTTTGACATTTCATAATGAATAGACTTACTAACGAGCAACGCTTGCAATTTTCAGTGAATGGGCCCTAGAAAAGTTGGCAGAAAATCCGCTTTTTTATCGACAAATTTTGTTCAGCGATGAGGCTCATTTCTGGTTGAATGGCTACGTAAATAAGCAAAATTGCCGCATTTGGAGTGAAGAGCAACCAGAAGCCGTTCAAGAACTGCCCATGCATCCCGAAAAATGCACTGTTTGGTGTGGTTTGTACGCTGGTGGAATCATTGGACCGTATTTTTTCAAAGATGCTGTTGGACGCAACGTTACGGTGAATGGCGATCGCTATCGTTCGATGCTAACAAACTTTTTGTTGCCAAAAATGGAAGAACTGAACTTAGTTGACATGTGGTTTCAACAAGATGGCGCTACATGCCACACAGCTCGCGATTCTATGGCCATTTTGAGGGAAAACTTCGGAGAACAATTCATCTCAAGAAATGGCCCGGTAAGTTGGCCACCAAGATCATGCGATTTGACGCCTTTAGACTATTTTTTGTGGAGCTACGTCAAGTCTAAAGTCTACAGAAATAAGCCAGCAACTATTCCAGTTTTGGAAGACAACATTTCCGAAGAAATTCGGGCTATTCCGGCCGAAATGCTCGAAAAAGTTGCCCAAAATTGGACTTTCCGAATGGACCACCTAAGACGCAGCCGCGGTCAACATTTAAATGAAATTATCTTCAAAAAGTAAATGTCATGGACCAATCTAACGTTTCAAATAAAGAACCGATGAGATTTTGCAAATTTTATGCGTTTTTTTTTAAAAAAAAGTTCTCAAGCTCTTAAAAAATCACCCTTTATAAAAAATAAATATTTTTCCAACAAATGATTTTGGAAATCGAATGAGGTTTACGAAATAAATAGTAGAAACAGCAGGAGTATGCAAACTTTTTTCTCTGAGTGTAGGCCATAAATATCCCAAAAGTCACAACATGTCGTTACAAATCAAATATAACATAATGGAATAAATTGCAGAGATCCAAACAGAAATAATTTCGGGACAACAAAAAAATTGTGGGACAAAACAGAAAAATGTTTTTTCTAAGGATTGGCCACAATTTTTGCATTATTAATTAATAGCACGATTTTTTTTATCCTAACAATTTCAAATTTTCGACCATTTGATTGCGCAAATAAATGCAATCATCAGTTTCTGAGTAGTGGAGGGATGGCATTAGTATGTTTGCTAAAATGATTAGGTCAGCCTAAATGCGCTCTATTATAAAAATAATTTTCCTCGAATATCAGGGGCGGTATGTTGTACTATCACAATTTTCGAATTAGTTTATGCCTTTTGTTTCTAAACCAAAATGATATGCGCTTTCAACTAAACAAATTAGCTATACAAAAAGTATCGCGATTTCAACCTTTCAGTATAAATATGTTCTCTGTTCTTTTTCCACACTTCGACAAACGTATCACCAACAAAAATTTCAAGTCATCTATATATGTATGTATAAAGAAGAAAAGTATGTATGTAACTATGTTTGTTCCGCACAAATTTTTGATGAACTCGACCGACTACTCCAAAATTTTGCAAGGATACTTTTTAGCAGCGGTGAAAAAACATAGGGGGTTAATGATCAAAAATGTTACCCCTTGTCTATGCTCACCCGTAAGCAGGAATTTACAATATATGAAAACCTCTACAACGCAATTGTTTTTTCTTTTGTTTATGATCAAAACTCAATGAGATATTAAAACTGTCGAAACGGCATAACTTTTTATTTCAAAATTGTACAACAAGCAAAAGGGCATAAGTTATTATAATTTTTGAATAAAAATTAACCTAGCCATCATAAAGGCATTAGTTGGTAGAATTGTATTTTTTATTGTGAAATAAATTGATTGTAAACTGACAAAAGGGCACAAGATAAGTATGAGTTTGTGATACAAGTTTAGAATAACGTAATTAAACGTACAGTTTTGGAATATGCAAAAGGGCACAAGTTAAATTACGCCCTTTTGGCGTTTGCATTTTTATTGAAATTAAAATATTAAGTTTAGTTGTGCACTAATTTCACAAAATTGTATTTTTAATAATAATTAATGATTTGTTTAATAATACATTATCTTATGCCTTTTTACCAGTACTTAAAACATAAACTCAAGAAATATAAGTATATTTGTGCCTTTTTGAAAAACCAAATAATTTTAAAAATTAAAATTTTTCGATAGGAATAACGGAAATTAAATTTTCTCGTTGTATAATTTTAATATTTTAAATTTATTTACGTAAAAACACGTTCTATAACATAAATAAATAAGTTAAGTGTGTTTGTTGTTAATTGCTATCAAATAAAAGTGAAGTGTTATTGAACAAAATTGAATTTAAGTGTATTTGATATTGAAGTGTAATATGAACAGAAGTCAGAATATGGTCGAGCTGGCAAGAGCCGCTCAGCAAAATCAACAAAAAATTATTCTGGGTGAGTAAAACACAAAACATAACGACGTTCACTAATATTTTATAAACAAATTTTCAGATAAAGAAACACAACCGCCAATTAAACCTATAACCAAAAGACTAGCAGAGTCTAGTGAATTGCAATCAACAATCAACAGCCTCTCAGCAGGTAACTACGTTGTCGAAGAAAAAAGGCAAAACAGTCACTTGTTGATTTAAATGTTATCGTTCCAAACACAACGAAGAATTCCCATACGAAAGCCGAAATTGAAAACGAACAACGGAGATTATTTTTAGAAGAAGAAGCCAAGTTGTCTTCTGATGACGACCCTGCTGCTGATGACGAATCCAATTTCGAAGAGGTGTCAGATTTTAATGACAGCGATACCGATCCAAATTTTGTTCCACACCGATGATGAACTAAATTATGATACAGATATTGAAGATATGGCCAAAAAAAATAAGTAAAACTTTACGCAATTTGGGCAAATCATATACTACAGATAAAGGGAAAATTGTAACTGCACGGAAGCCGTCACTTTTAGGAAATTGTCGAAATAAATGTGCTAAATTCATAACACCTGATGTGCAACAGAAACTGTTTGATGATTTTTGGAAGATTGGAGACTATAGCCTCCGAGTTTTATTCGTAGCGAGTCATATCGAAATTGGTAACACTCGAACTTTAAAGAAAAGTTTTGATGTTGGTACCAGTTCAAGTAAATTGAGAAGATTTTCGTGCCAATATTTTTTGACTGTGGATGGAGAGAAAAAAACGGTTTGTAAAACCTGTTTCACGAAAACGTTAGGCGAAACAAACAAATTCATTAGAACCATCATCGAAAAAAAATAGAAGCTCCTGCGCTTACGTTTTGCTCGGATATGCGAGGAAAACATCCCCCCGCAAACAAATGTTCCGACGCGGTAATTGATAGCATAAAAGAACATATTCGAAGCTTTCCGGCCTACGAGTCGTATTATTCAAGAAGAGATTCTGCAAAATTATATCTGCAGGGAGATTTAAGCATTTCCAAGGTTCATAGATTCTACTGCGACACTCAACCAAGCCCAGTTTCAATAAGAAAATATGCTGAAGTATTCAAGTCTATGAATTTGAAATTTAAACCACCAAAAAGAGATACATGCAGTCGTTGTGATTTGCTTAAAGCAAAAATTGATTCATCACAAGGTGAAGCACTGGTAGCGCTAAAAAAAGAACAACAAGTTCATCACCAATTGGCCGACAGTGCTTACAAACACTGCTTACTGCTATATGTGAGATGAAATAACAGCGAAGCGGGGAGGGAATGACATTGCGTCATGTGTTTATAAACATCTGTTGAATTTGCCTAGTACATATCGCCACATTACGTTTTACAGCGATTCATGCCAAGGGCAAAATAAGAACTCGCATATAGCAAGCATGTTTATAACTTTTTTGCTGCAAGCGAAAAATCTCGAAACTGTTGATCACAAATTCCTTGTAGTTGGACATACTGGAGTGTGATGTTGACCACGCAGTGATCGAACGAGCAAAAAAAAGAACCGAAATGAAGATTCACCAGCCTCGAGACTGGTATAATTTCGTTCGTACCGTAGGCAAGAAACAGGCATTCAAAGTATTGGAAATGAAAACTGAAGATTTTAAAGATTTTGCAGAAATTTCTAAGAAGACATTTCAATGGAGAAAGGTGGACGTTGATGGAAAACCATTTTCCTGGAAAACTGTACGCTGGCTTCGGTATTCTAAATTGGGAAATGTGCAATTTAAAGAAGACCTACAAGAAAGCACACCATTTCGCACGTTAAACGTCTTTAGAGGAAAAAATATTCCGAATAATATCGCTGAAAAGGTTCAAAATTGCTACAAAAAACCACTGCCCATTACAAAGGACAAAATGAAGGACTTACTAGATCTTTTGCCTTACATTGACCCAGCATGTCACGAGTTCTACAAAAGAATAGAATCTATAATAGGGCCAAATTGCAATCCGGATTTAGCAACTGATGATGAAGAAGATATTTAGTTAGTTTGACTGTTTATAATACATTAATTTATTATTATTATGAAATTTTTATTTTTGAAATTGGGCATAAGTGCCAACGAAATTTGGTATTGAATTATAATAAAAAAATGTCCGAAAAACAAAAAGGCACAAATCTTAAAATTGAAAAACTTAAAATTGTATTTTTTTATAAACTAAAAAAACCAAAATGGCAAAAGGGCACAAGTTATTTGAACCTAAATAACTGTAGTATTAATCTTATGAAATTTCCTTTTGGTCACGTAGAAAGCCCGAAAAATTCTATACATACTAAATCTAACAGTCCTCATAAAAAAAATATAGTTTCGCCAGGGTGAATTAATTACTAAAAAATCGCTCTCCTGAAAACTAACAAAAATCGACTTATGCCCTTATGGCTTTTGACCACAGCCTTATCTATGCTCACCTGTAAGCAGGAATTTACGATATATGAAAACTTTTGATGAACTCGACCGACTACTCCCAAGTTTTGCAAGGATACTTTTTAGCAGCGGAGAAAAAACATAGGGAGGTTACTGACCAAAAATGTTACCCCTTCCCTATGCTCACCTGTAAGCAGGAATTTGCAATATATACGCAAGCTTTTGACCCACTATAGCGAGTGCTTACAAATATAGCCCAAATCAATTTTGCCAGCCGAGATAGCCGTGAGTATGTTAACAAATATTTTATATGTATAAATATTTGTTGTATATCGACCGAAGTTATTACACGATAGAGCCACCTGGAATGCCTTCTCATATCTTGAAAATGAAGAAAGGATCATCAATAATGCTTCTGCGGAATCTGGACTCGCCAAAACTACGCTATGGAATGCGGCTTATTCTTACTTCGCATACCGATGAGACCAACTGACCTGCCATTCAGCTTCAAACGAGTTTCACAGTTAGACTTTTATTTGCCATATAACCATCAACAAAGCTCACGGACAATCCCTTAAGTTTTCATGCGTAGATTTGAAAAGTCCTTGCTTCTATCATGACCAGTTGTATGTGGCATGCTGTGGTTTACAAGCAAGCATTGTGGTAAACCCAACAAATTATTTTGGTATTGATTTTATTCAGTTCACTTAAAGTATTACTTTCGTATTAGTATTCGTAAGTATTAGTCATAAAATAAAAAAAACACCTGTTTGAAGTTCAGTATTTCAATTTTAACCCAGGCAAAGCCGGGTACTTCAGCTAGTGTATAAATAAAGAAATCGAGTAACTGTAGACATCAGATCTTAACTACCACAAATCTGGTGATATATTTAAAATTTAACGTAATATATAAACTGGTTTATAATGGTGTACTTAACATTCCAGAAATACTACACACCACGTAATTATGTTAACACATGACATAACATCAAAGTCATTTGCAAAATATTCGAATCCCCAAATTCAAATTATAAATTACATTGAAGGGGCAAAATAAACAATTTACCACAAAAAAAAAAAAATCTATCCGTACGAATGTAAAATGTTTGTGAAAATTGGAAAATTCATTTTCGATTTAAATTGGAAAATTTTTATGGTAGCTTATTTCTATTTGGTATTTTTCCCTTCCGATTTTCCTTATTTCCAATTACATTTTAAAGAAAATACTTTGTAAATATATTTATATAGACAAAGACAAAAATACATCAATGCGTTCGTCAACCACTGCGGTCACCCAATTCAATTTCGAATATTTTATTTGTTTTGCGCCCCGCATGTTCCGTGTTAGTCTCCGGTCGACAAGAAAATAAATAAATAAAATTTGACTCAAATCGATTTTGAGCAATCGCACGTATGGGAATTTGATAATCGGTATCGATTTAAGTTTGAAATTACGTAAAAATTCTATTAAGCTGAAATAAAGTTGGAAAATTGTGTTGTAATTTATATTGAAAAGATGTTTACGTGCGAAAACTTTACAAAATTTATGTTTGCATAATTTCAGTTTCGAGTTCGTTTCGGCCTGTTTGTTTATCTCTTTATCGCTTTATTCTGATTGAACGTCTTTATCTCACTCCCGTTATTTTGAGTAGATTTAGATGGAAATTGTTTAAATTGTTTTTCGCATAATGAGGATAAAAGTGGAAATATTTGTTTGGTTTAAAGGAAATTATTTTATATTATATCCATCCGATGTCCTCTCTCCATTATACACTGTGTTGTTGCTGGATACGCGCAAGAAGATTGATTTCAACGATTACCGGAAAATAAAATAAGATATCGATGTACTATTTAATGAATGATTTATCTTCGGCTTTGTACTATATACCTAACTTGAAAGCATCGATGCGGATCAAATTTTGCTAAATTGATTTTTCAATAATGATAACATTAAATATTCTTGGCAGGTAATCACCGTTATATAAATTAGAATCATTTAAGTAGATAAGTGGATTGAAACTAAGGATTGGTGGATTTTGGAGAAGACTGCCTGAATATCACTTTAGATGAAAAAATATATGATGGCCATGGTGGAGAAGAGCTTCTTTAGATGCCTAGGCTATGGACATAAAAGGAAGGAATTTGATGGCCCAGACCACAAAGGTTGTTGTTTTAAGTGGGGTGAAGAGGGGCATCAAGCCAAAGGATGCCCAAACTCCGAATGCTGTATGATCTGTACGGTGGCGAAAGAAAATAATATGTACGAGGCTGGCTCTGGCAAATGCAAAGCAGAGAAGCATTGCAGAAAGCAAGAACATCAAGAAGATCATAACTGTGCTGTAATACAGGGATCCCAGATGGCAAGTTGTAGAGCACGGATGAGACCGATATTTTGTGTGGATGAAGATAAAAACCCTGTACATTTTCAGTTGCTATATCGTTGCTGGACCGCCTCGAAGAGGCTGTACTAGAGGAGAGGTAATTGTGGCCGAAAATTTCAATGCGAGGGAAAGACATCATCGACATGGCCAGTATTACTGAATTTCTAGTATGGATTACGGCAATATACCGATGTTTCGAAGGCCAGGGTACACGGGGCTGTGCCGGGTGTGTCATTCG
Organism: Nephrotoma flavescens; assembly: GCA_932526605.1. Classification (NCBI taxonomy): domain Eukaryota; kingdom Metazoa; phylum Arthropoda; class Insecta; order Diptera; family Tipulidae; genus Nephrotoma; species Nephrotoma flavescens. Next base: position 38,840,392 of record OW052220.1, read on the forward strand.
CGAGATTGACAAAAGAAGGAAATCGAGGATTACACCGAAAGCGATCATCAATCAGTACATTAGTTTCAGCATTATCGATAGAGTGACCTATAATAGAGTAGCCCAGGGGCCATTGGTGCTACTAAAACCAGAGCAAATAGTCAGCCACACAATTTAAGCGGAAACGGGATAGCGTAGAAGGAAGCGTGTAGCTCTATCGTGTCAAATTGACCTGTTTTTATTGTATCCGAGATATAAGATAATAAAGAGAGATAGTTTGTCTGACAAATTGGATAGTATTTTATCTGAAAAGGCTTTTTTCTAGTTTTGTACTGAAAATATGTAATTTGAGTATATATCACGAAAAAATAATAAATTAACAGTAGGTAATGGAGGATAACACCGGTGGTTTCAGCATTACCGTTAGAATGACCTATAATAGGGCAGCCCAGGGGTATTGGCACCACTCCAACTAGAGCAAATAGTCAGCTACACAATTTAAGCGGGAACGGGGTAGCGTAGAAAAAAGTGTGTAGTTCTTCCGTGTCAAATTGGCCTGTTTTTATTGTATCCGAGTTATTAGATAATCTAGAGAGACAATTTGTCTGACAAATCAGATAATATTTTATCTGAAAAGGCTTTTTACTGAGTTTTATACTGAAAATATGTAATTTGGGTATCTATCACGAAAAAAATATATTAGCTGTAGTTAATCGAGGATTACAGCGGTGATTTCCGCATTACCGAAAGAGTGACCTATAAAAGGGCAGCTCAGGAGCCATTGACGTCACTCCAACCAGAACAAATAGCCAGTCACACAATTTAAGCAGAAACGGGATAGCGTAGAAGGACGCGTGTAGTTCTTCCATGTCAAATTGGCCTGTTTTTATTGTATCCGAGATATTAGATAATCCAGAGAGATAATTTGTCTGACAAATCGGATAATATTTTATCTGAAAAGGCTTTTTACCGAGTTTTATACTGAAAATATGTAATTTGGGTATCTATCACGAAAAAAAATATATTAGCTGTAGTTAATCGAGGATTACGGCGGTGATTTCAGCATTACCGATAGAGTGACCAATAATAGGACACCCCGGGAACCATTGGCGCCACTCCAACCAGAGCAAATAGCCAGCCACACAATTTAAGCGGAAACGGGAATGCGTAGTAGGAAGCGTGTAGTTCTTCCTTGTCAAATTGGCCTGTTTTTATTGTATCCGAGATATTAGATAACCCAGAGAGATATTTTTCTGACGAATCAGATAATATTTTATCTGAAAAGGCTTTTTACCGAGTTTTATACTGAAAATATGTAATTTGGATATCTACCACGAAAAAATAATAAATTAGCGTATTATTAATTTTACAACTAATTTAATAAAAATAAGACACAAATAATTACAAATTAATTTATTAAGTACCATTATCCATAGCGTCCGCCATATTGATTGTCAGAATATTTCAAATATGGTTTTTTCTCTGAACTATCTAAAAAAATCAGATGGAAAAATGGCGATCTGAGAAATCGAATCGATCCCATAAAATGAAAAAACGGAAAAGGCTTTCTATTTATCTCTCGGACCTCTACGATATAATAAAAAACAGGTTAAACATCAAGTTTGGCATTATGGACCAAATATACGGTGAAAGTTATTTCAAAATTTCATTTCATTGCAAAAATGAATTTCGAGCGATTATTTTTTACAACTTTTAACGTGGATTAACTCAACAACAGTGCATTGATGTACTTAACTCGACTTTTGGCGATGAATCACCATCAAGAACCAGTGGTTATTGAAATTGGTTGTTGTTCCAAAAAAAACACTGATGCAGTGCATTAACTGATTCTGCAAGATCATCATCTGACTTACTGTGAGATTGAGGAATCATTGGGCATTCGTGGAAATTTTTTCAATATTGCATGAACATTTGGCCATCAAAAAGATTTTTTCAAAGAAGACGTTTGAATTTGACAAACACTAAAAAAAGCCCCGTGTCAATTCGTAACAGGTGATAAATCTTGGATCTAAGCGTATATACCCGAAACCTAACTGCAGTCGACGGTATGAATGTTCCAATATGAAGTAAACCCAACAAAAGTTATTCGCGCCCGAAACACTTGGAATCAAATCGTCACCTGTTTTTTCGGAAAACTGGACAACGGTTAATTCTGAATGGTACACAACCATTTGTTTGCTGAAAAACTTCTGCGAAACAAGAAAAAACAACTGAATATTTAAGCGGTCAAAACATCGAATTAATGGTCCATGTTCCGTATAGTCCTGATTTGGCACCCAATGACTTCTTTTATTCCCACAAATCAAAAATAAATTGAGAGGTGAACGTATTTTGACACCTGAAGAAGCATGTTTTGGAGGTACCTCAATCGGAGTGCAAAAAGTGCTTCGAAAATTGTTTTAAAACCATGTAAACGTGTTTATGAAGATCAAACTTCATAGAGAATATTTTGAAAAACATTAAAGCCACTTTTAATAAAAAAAATATTTGTTTTTGTTCTCTAATCGTGAAATATAAAAAGCAACCCTCGTATACTGGTAGACACCTGCAACTAGGACGGCAAATGAATCAAGAAAAATCACGAAGAGAAGTTACTCAGCTATAGCCGACGAAAATAAAGAGACGGAAGCAACTGCGTCATAGTATTAATAGCAGCGAGGCTTGCCGCTGGAGGATACTCAATTGTGCTGATTAACAAAGAAAAAGGAAATCCAGAATTATCGACGCCCTATCGTCCGTTATGTATGCTTAACACAGCCGGTAAAATCTTGGAAAGTTTGCAAACTGAGATTGCTGATAGCAATCGAGCGAGCCGGTGGTTACTCTTCAAATCAATATAGGTTCAAAGGAGGCCGATCAACAACTAACGCAATCGTGGAGACGGTTAAAACGATCGGAGCAGCAAAAAACCTAAATCATTATTCGTCGCGTATTGTTCGCTAGGCACTGATATTGCGGGCAATGGAAGGTTTACAAATACCATACCACGGATGAAAACGGCTCAAGAATCGGTTTTTGAATCTATCCTGTGGAATGAAGGTTCTAGTAATGGCACGCTCTATTGAAAGAACTCACCTTAAGTTGAACCAAGTACTGAGACGAATGAATATGTAGATGATGGACCATGACCTGTCTCTTATGAGTAACAAAACGGAGATAGAAGGACAATTCAGTTTCTTGTCGGAAAATGCGAGATAGTCGCACGCAATCCGATATTTAGATATATTGCTAGTTGGCAAATTAAACCTCTGAGAGCAGAACAAACACACAACTGATATAGCAGACAAACAGGTTACTTCCTTAGTCAGACTGATGTCAAACACAGTGGGTTCACGTTCAAGTAAGCGCCACTTGCTATAATGACAACGGTGTAATCAATCATGGTAAACGGTTTAACGAAATATATCAGAAACGATTGGCCCGAAGTTTACAGAAGAGCAACAGTAATAGTGTTATATGCGACCTGTACGACATTGGCACACGCAGTACTTCCCAATTGAACTCATGGGTCTTGAACGGTAGACTATATATAGAAAAAAACGGAAAGGTTCATTAAACCAAATAAAAAATTAAGAGAGAGCACACTCGTACTAGGTAGCAGGAATTGTGGAACTTGGAAGACGGGGGTAGCTAAACCAAAAGACTTATACCAAGCTTGAGTTCTTGGATTTTAAGGAAATTCGGAAATATCAACTATTACCTAACCCAGTTCCTAAATGAACGCCATGTTCGTTTACTGTGGAAAGTATCTCAGCACAATTTGGTGATCAAATTCAGCGGATTGCTTATATTGCGAAAACGTGCTGGACCAGAGTGGTTCATACTAAGATAGAAAGTAGAAAATGCGGTCGGAACGACGCTTAATTGCGAGAACATAATTGAAATTAGCCTTCAAGGAGAAGGACTTGAATTTAAACTGCATCAAGACCTGCCTAAGCAATTTTATCACATTGTTAAACCCTACATAGCAGATCAACACTATAGAGTCAAGGTAGCGTACTTGGACATATTCTGCTCATTCTGTATACGAGTGCGTATATTTGCAGACGAAACAGGCATCCTAGCAGTTGGAAGAGATATCTCAGAATCAACAATTAAACTTCAAAATGCGGTTAACACGGTGAGCAACTGAACAAAAAATGGCGTATCTTATTAAGTAATCATTTATGCTAAGCTAAGGGGGAAAGAACACATCAAAAAGAAAAACGACGAATACAGGGAAATTTACTGGCAAGTTTTAGTCCCCATGGTACATTAGGAACGACAACCTTACTAGAGACTTGAAGATGGAGACGTCACCGTTGGAATCACGAAACAAGCAAAGACACGTACATCGATTATCTCGATATGAAAATGCAGATATCGGTCGTATGTTTAATACCACCAATGGAGCGAGAAGACCCCAAAGGCAGAAACCGCTGGACCTGGGCAATTCTAATTAGAATAAGAAATTGTTGTAAGATGAGTAACCAATAGGTTACTCATCATAAACCGCGAAATTAATTTATAGTGGATAAAAAAAAATTAAGGTCATTGAGTAGGTCATTTGGGGAAAAAGGGATGAATAATTTAACCTACATTTTCATCAACGCGTTAATTAATTATATGTCGCAAATATTTCATATAATAATGGTAAAATGAACAGTCATGTCTGCTAACCTAAACAAATTCTATAAATCATTTTCCACCTGAAAAAAATATTATTGTTTAGTTGTAAGAACCTGAATCGGTGATGTTCACAATGTTCAGACCAACCAATTTATATTTTATTATAGACGTCCGCAATAAATCACGGTTGAACAAAAAAAAAAGCAGCAACAACAATTTATTTATAATCAAGCCACTCCACTTGATTTAGAGTAATCAATTGTTGTAGGTCAGGAACCCGTTTTGATTTATGTTAGTACTTTTTTGAAATTTTTTATTTTGAAGAAAATTGAATCAACAACAAGTAGTTAATTTTCACAAAAAATAAAAATATTTAAGAAAAATTTCTGAAATAAATAAAAACCATAAAAAAATATTTTTTTGTTTAAATCCTTTTGTTTTGGTAATCAATCATCACCAAAATCATGAACAGCAGATAAACACGAAATGAAAACAAAAGCAATGATGAATAGTTTCCCGTATCGAAACTAACATATTTTGACAGTCACAACTTAGCACCTGTAAAAAATGATAATATAAGCATATAAAACAACACGAAAAGCTTATAAAGATTTAAAGGCACTATGACCTAAAATTTAATTTGTAAGTCTCCAGGCTGTAGACGGGCGGAGATATGTGTTACAGAAAATTTTGAAGCAATACACCGAATTAAAATACCAATATCTAGCCACCGCACGAAATACTTACAATCTGGAGCTTTTTCAGTACTTGAATTAAACGGTGATGCTATCCAATTGGCAGTATCTGACGCAGTCGTCATTAGAGTACTTATAAATTTGCCTTTGTCTTCTTTTTTCGAGGTGAATTCTGGAAATGAGATTGTAATTTTGATTTAATAAAATTAAAATTTGAAACATTTATGTTTACTGTTTAGACAAAGCGACAATTCACAAAATTAGAATTTGGCGAGGTTCTCCCGTCTCCTTTAAATGTACAGAAGCATTTTATTATAAAAGCGATATACAAATTTTGAAAATAAATACCAATTAGTTGTAGCAATTTATAATTTTAATGTGTATAATGCAATTTCTGCGAGATGGCTTACCCTTTTTATACGCTTAATGTTTTATAAATGAGCTATAATTGAAGCAATCGAGAAACAGCAAGTATAAGTAAGTTAGGATCGAGATAATCAATCAATCAACAGTTTTAATATCCTTAAGATATTTATGATATGGAAATTAATCATAAAAACTAAAATACTCAAGAAAATCAAAATAATCCATCAAATAATCATCGAGATCACGAATATAATCGAGATCATCTTGATAATCGAGATCATCAAGATCATCTACATGACCAAGGTCATCAAGTTCATCAAAATCAACAAAAGATAATCGAAATAATCCTGGCAATAAAGATACTCATAATAATCAAGATAATAAAGACTCGAGGAAATCAAAATGAGGCAATCTAGAAAGTCTAGATAATCAAATAATCGAAACAATTTAACCATTAGAAAAAAATCATATTACACCAGATAGTTATAATCATGAAAATAACTAAAGATTTTTGATTACAATAACCACCATGATTTAGATTTTTAAAACCAACAAGATAATTAAACTAATTAAAGATAATTACGATGCAATAAGATCAACGAGATCACAAAGATCACTGAATATCATCAATGTGATTAAGATCATCTAGATCTTCTAGATCATTAAGATTATAGATTATCAAGATCATTAAGATCGTGTTGATCATCAAGATCATCAAGATAATCAAGAGCATCAAAATCAACAAAATCATTTAGATCATCGAAGCAAACTAGATTATCAAACTCATGAAGATCACCTAGTTCATCAAGATCAACAAAAGATAATCCAAATTGTCCCGGAAATCAAGATAGCCAAAATAATCAAGATAATAAAGACTATCAAGAAAATCAAAATGTAATAATCTAGAAAGTCAAGCTAATCAAATAATCGAAACAATTTAACCAGTAGAAAAAATCATGTTAAAACAGATAGTCAAGATCATGAAAATTACTATAATCAGATTACAACAATCACCACGATTTAGACATTTAAAACCAACAACATCATTAAGATAATTAAAATAATGAAAGATAATGACGATACAATAAAATCATCGAGATCACCAAGATTATCGGGAACATTCATCGATCAAGATCATTAAGATCATCTAGATCATCAAGATAATTAAGATCATCAACATCATCAAAGTCATCAAGATAATCAAGATCATCAAAATCATCAAGATCATAAAGATTATCAAGATCATCAAGATCAACAAAAGATAATCAAAATAATCCCGGCACTAAAAATAAAGACTATTAAGGAAATCCAAATGCAATAATCTAGAAAGTCAAGATAATCAAACAATCGAAACAATTTAATCATTAGAAAAATCAAAATGAGATAATCTAGAAAGTCAAGATAATCAAATAATCGAAACAGTTTAATCAGTAGAAAAAGTCATGTTAAAACAGATAGTCAAGATCATGAATATTACTAAAGATTTTTAATTACAATAACCACCATGATTTAGACTTTCAAAACCAACTTCATTAAGATTATTAAAATAACGACATGATCTTTCGTCACTAAAATAAGATCACCATGATCATCGGGAACATTCATCAATGTCATCAAAATCATTAAGATCATCTAAATCATCAAGATAATTAAGACCATCAAGACCATCAAAATCATCAAAATCGTCAAGGTTATCAAGATTATCAAGATCAACCAAAGATAATCAAAATAATCCCGACAATCAAAATAATCAAGATAATAAAGGATGTCAACCAAATTAAAATGCGATAATCTGGAAAGTCAAGAAAATCAAATAATCAAAACAATTTAACCATTAGAAAAAATGATGTTATACCAGATAGTCAAGATCATGAAAATACCTAAAAAAATTTAATTACAATAACCACAATGATTCAAATTTTTAAAACTAAGAAGATCATCAAGATAATTAAAATAACTATCTTCATCATTCTCTTGACTATACAATAACATCATCCTCATAACTAAAATCATCATGATCATCGAGATCATCAAAATCATCAAGATCATCAAGACCATCAAGACCATCAAGATCATCAACAAAATCAAGATCATCAATATCATCAAGAATATCATGATCAACAAAAAGATAATGAAAATAATCCCGGCAATAAAAATAATCAAGATAATAACGACTATCAAGAAAATCAAAATGAGATAATTTAGAAAGTCAATTTAATCAAATAATCGAAACAATTTAACCAGTAGAAAATCATGTTAAAACAAATAGTCAAGATCATGAAAATAATTAAAGATTTGTAATTGCAATAATCACCATGATTTAAACTTTCAAAACCAACATCATTAAGATAATTAAAATAACGAAAGATAATGACAATACAATAAGATCATCGAGATCACCATGATCATCAGAGACATTCATCAATGTCATCAAGATCATTAAGATTATCAAGCTCATCAAGATGATCAGATCATCAAAATCATCATAATCGTCAAGATCATCAAGATTATCAAGATCAACCAAAGATAATCAAAATAATCCCGACAATCAAAATAATCAAGATAATAAACGCTGTAAACCAAATCAAAATGCGATAATCTAGAAAGTCAAGATAATCAAATAATCAAAACAATTTAACCATTAGAAAAATATTGCTATACCAGATAGTCCAGATCATGAAATTACCTAAAGATTTTTAATTACAATAAGCACAATGATTGAGATCTTTAAAACTAAGAAGATCATCAAGATAATTAAAATAACTATCTTCGTAACTAACTCTTGATGATACAATAAGATCACCCTCATTACTACTTAGATCATCAAGATCAACAAAAGATAATCAAAATAATCCCGGCAATAAAAATAATCAAGATAATAAAAACTATTAAAGAAATCCAAATGCGATAATCTAGAAAGGCAAGCTAATCAACCAATCGAAACAATTTAACCATTATAAAAATTTATGATAAACCAGATAGTCAACATCATGAAAATAACAAAAGATTTTAAATTACAATAACCACCATTAAGACAATTAAAATAACTAAAGATAATGACGATACAATAAGATCATCGGTACGTATCACCAAGATCATCTAGAACATCAATATTATAAATGTCATCAAGATTATTAAGATCATCTAGACCAACAAGATCATCAAAATAATCAAAATCATCTAGATGATCAAAATTATCAAGATCAACAAAAGATAATCAAAATAATCCCGGCAATCAAGATAATCTAAATAATTCAGATAATAAAGGCTATCACGCAAATCAAAATGAGATCTAGAGAGCCCTTCTAGCAAGATAAATAACTCAATAACTAAAGATTTTTAATTACACTACCACCGTGATTAAGATTTGTAAAACCAACAAGATCATCGAGATAATTAAAATAACTATCTTTGTCATTATCTTGATGACACAATAAGATCATCGACATCACCATTCACATCAAGATCATTAATACCATTAATGTCATCAAAATCATTAATATCATCAATATCATCAAATATGAACATCAATGTAATCAAGCCCATCAAGGTTATCAAGATAAGCTAGAGCCATCAAGATCATAAAAATTACCAATCAACCACGATTATCGAAACCATCATGGTCATTAGGTTGCTCAATATCATAAAAGTTAACAAGACAATCAAAAGCTTCAAGACCATCTAGTTCATTCGAACCAAAATATTCAAACGATTCAAAAGGATCAATAGAACGAAAAGAATTAAATTGAATCAACACGAAAAATAAAAAATTAGAATAACTAGAGCTAGAGCTTTAAAAGCCGCACACATTACAAAAAGAAAATTTGGAGAGATTCTCCAATTTACTTCAAACGTTAAGAAGTTTTGTTGTAGAAGAAGCAGCTTCCGAATAAGAAAGCAGCTTCCGAATAATTGTATCAATTCTGAATTTAGTTGTGAACATAATTAATACAAAAAGGCAGATCATTTTAATACGCGCTTGAATTATATGAATAATATTTGAAGCAATTAAAAGCAACAACTTATAGTATATTATAGGGAACAAGATAATCTAGATATTAAATAATCAAAACACTCCATTTATTTTAGAGACATAAAATAAACAACATAATTGAAATAATCGAGAAAGGCAATAAACAGAATTAAGACACTACAAAAATTAAAATTATCGAGTTTAACACAAAATAGAGAATCGATATTCTCAAGATACAACATTCGATATGTTAAGACTTAAGACAATATATAGAATTTTAACGCTTAATTAATCAGGATTATTCATATTAAGGAGGAAATCCAGATAATCAATATACAAGATAATCGTGAATTCTTGACGATACGATATTTTCCGGTATTTTAATACAAGATTTTCGTGAAAACACGGCTATTACGTTTATTAAACGTGATTGCTTTAATCAGGTTGTAGGAACAAGATAAATGTGAAAACACTGCACAAAAAATACGGAACAGGAATTTTTTTCGAAAAAATACCAAAATTTCAACGCTTGTATCTTGATGAAATAACACATTTCAAAAAATAATTTTGCTTCCAATTGAAAGAAATTGTTTCTAAACATCGATGCCAAGTTCGTTTCACAACAGACACGCTACTATCACAGATTCGCCCAATTTTACGATAAGTTACACCGACTTCAACTAAAACCAAAATTTTTCTAGCGCGAACGAGTAATTTTTCGTGTCGATTCATCTCGCTTGAATCTTCAAATAATTATGCGATAAATTTAAATTTTTGTTTTCCATAAAATTACGTAAAATTTTTATCGTAGAGTGCTTAGTTTACAGGACAAAAAAAAACGTACTTGGTAACGTTTATACGCTTTTTGATACGTTTCAAATTTCAATAAATCGACAAGGAGTCGTCGTACAGAAATTTGCACAGCAATGTCATTTTCAAGGTTTTTTAATTCTCTATAAAATGGATAATCTGTTCGTTTACAGTCTCAAAGAGCAGGATATTTTTTTTTTCTTTTAGACAATTTTTATTTTACACAAAAAAGTCATATCGAAAAGAAGACAAAATTTTCTTCAATTAAAAGCAAAATTATTTTTTTGAAAGGTGATCCACCAAGGTGAGGTCACCAAGCGTTTAAATCTGGGTATTTTTTCGAAAAAAAAAATCTGTTTCGTTTTGTTTTTGGCGCAGTGTATGATTCGACAGTAATTAAAGGAGTTAAAAGAAATCGTTGAATCGGGAGAAATATCGGAAAATGAAGAGAATTAAAACAATCAAGAGTGTCATAAGATTCAAAAGAATCAAGATAATCAGAAAATCTAAAGGCAATAAATATTACTAAGATGACAGCATCAACAACTAACAAAATTTTGATTTTATGGAATTTCTAACCAACATAACCAATATAATAAAAATAGACAAAATACTTAAGATTGTTAAAAGAATTTCGAAAATCATGTAAGTAGTTCCTGAGAAGCAAAAAAATTAACACAATTAAAAATATTAATTTGAAATAGTTTAAGAATCTGGGTAATTAAGATAATCAATTCTCTCATTGAGCTTTGATAATTAAGAAAATAAGGATATTCTGGAGACATAAGAAAATAGAAACAAAAGGAGAATTTTTTGAGGAACATAAATTAATTAAAAGAAAATTAATAGAGTCAAGGTGAGAATTAAGACAGTGGTCAGATTTAAGAGAATCAGAAATAAAAAAAATAAAGATATGTAGTTGAGAAAGTCAACAGAAGTGAGAAATTCGAATCAAATTAATGGTTATAATGAAAAATTTTCTTGTGGCAATCAAAATATTGAAAATATTTTGATCAACACAATTCGCAACTCATCGCATAATCGTCACAATACAATATAAAAAGTAAAAGGAGATTTAAATACTTTAGTACTGAGAGAAAAGTAAAAAGAATCACGAAAGTTAAGATGAAAATACATTTTAAAATAAAAACAATCGAAAAAATTAAAAGAACTACGAGAACTAAAACAATCAGGAGTATCAAGAGGTTTAAACGAACCGGTACAATCAAGATCACAACAGATTTGACGAATTCAAAGAAAAAAATTATAAAAATGTTGAAAAAAGTTAAAAAGAATAAGTTGAATCGAAAGAAATAAGAGAATTGAGAAAATAAGGACAGTCAAGAGTGTGACGTCGATGATTTAATACTTTGCGCGCACACTTTTATAAATAAACTAATCCAGATAATTCTAAGGTGGTCTACATAATTAAATTAATTGAGAAAATTAATCTTAATTATCATGATTATCTGGAATAAATCCTAAATCTATATAATACATCTATGATTAGACATCACAAACGATAAAATTGAGTTTTAAATTATTTAGGCGGTTTAAAAATATAAACGTCTTCAAAACATAAACTTGAATTTTGACAGCCCGAATAATCAAAATTAAAAACGATATGCTTCTGCATGACTGTTAAGACAGATTATCAATTTAATTACAAAATTAAGAATTTTGTGTGCAAAATTAAAACATACTTTAATATGTTTTAAATTTGTTGCGAGATATGACAGTGAGTAAACCTAATTTCAACAATTTACGGCATAACTGCCCAGTATCGAACGAATTTATTATACAGATATTCAAGATTCCTATAAGTCGCCAATTAGTTTTAATTCTTGTCGAAAAACCAAGCATTTTTAATGAACATTTTTTTCCAGAAATATAAATTTAATTTAATTTTTTTGTTTTTCATCATTCAAAATGACAGAGAATCTTTATTTTTTTAATGATTTTCATATAAAAATATTTCGCGCGGAAAATTAAAACTCGTTAATTGTATGCACGAAAAAATATTGTAGATTGTGCTGTTGCCTGTTTTAGGTTTCTGCTCAGTAAATACGTCGTTCATGTTTTTTATGAAATAATTGTTTTGCACAGCAGATGTGGCATTAACTTTTATTCCCAGAATATAATTTAAAATTGAATGTTATACTGGATCATTTGAAAGTCTAACATCATTTATAATATATGCATCAACATGTCCATCGCCTGATGGTTCTTACAAAATTTCTCTAGAATTACGCATCACATTTAGTGACCTCGAAGCATCTACGTAATAAAATTTATAAAATAGCTAGCGGCATCCAGATGGTTAAAACTATCTGATAATAAAATTCTTTTAAAACTGAAAGCATATCAGATCCAACTATTAAGTTCGAATATTGTTGACATAAGAAAAAGTGAATATATTCAACGAAACTTTACATCGTCTGCGCTATATTTTTTTCAATCTGTTGTAAGAATTAATTATGTTTAAGTACCCGCATAATAATGATGACCCAAACGAGCGGCAACGAACTACAGAAAGAAAAAAATTTATCTCCTTTAACATATAACCCCAATACCAGTTAGTTAGCTACCCAGTGTCGATATATGGTCTGTCTCGTTAATCCACGTATCGGGTACGTGCACAACGTAACAACAGTAAATCATCATACATGCTAAGAAAGTATCGTACAATCTTTGCTGGCACGAACATTCAAATGTATAATATTTTTTATGTTAAAGTCGCCACTAGTCTTTCATATTCAATCTTAAAGGCAAAACGAAAGCAAAATGTTATGAAAAAATCAATAGAATATCATGAAAACTTGCTATCTATAGTCGTAACTCGTATATAATATTTTTTGTCGCTATCGTTATATACATTTTGGTCCAGTCGCCTCGTCGGAAAACTATGATGCACAAAATTGGGTGTGTTTGGCATCAATCCGATTTCTTTTTTTTTTTTGTAATCCAAATTACATTATATACTCATGTCATTATATTAACCCATTGGCTGCCAATTTTTGGTGTAAAGTGGACAAAAAAAATGTTTAATGATGAGACACGGTTACGCAGGTTACAGGGTTAATAAATATACCAAAAGAAATAAATAGAAGTCTTATCGGCGAATACAACGGTTAAGAAAAATTAACAGGAAAAAATTTCCAATGGAAAAACTTCCAATTAAATTACCATCTACAATATAAATGGAGTATGAGGAATTATTTAATATTTTGGGAATGCCAGAAAAAAATAAAAAAAAATGTGGCCACGTATATTTGCGGAAATCTTTCGAGACGATGACGTTCCTAACAAATAATAATAATACATTCGTATTCAGTTCTAATAAGAAAAATTTGGAAAGTCATATTTGATTAATATGGATGTGATTTACTCCATACATTCCATAGATGTTATGTGTCTTTGGGTATCACTGTTGCACCAAATTCAAATAAGAAAAAAAATAATTCTTATTAGAAGTGTTAGCACTATTTCATATCTGTCTCAGTTCGTTTTAGAAAATCACTCAAATTACAATTTGAGAAAAAAGTTGGCTTATGAAGTTTCTAACACAAAATAACAATCCAATTGGTTCCAATTGGAAAAATGGCGTAACATGAATCTTATTGGATTCTTATTTGAATTAGATTCCGATATTCTAATTGATCTAGATGGATTATTGCCATCATATTTGATTGATACGGATGTGATTTACTCCAGACATTCTATAGATGTTATATGTCTTAGGGTATTACACTGTTACAACAAATTCAAAGAAAAAATATTAATTCTTATTGGAAGTTGCGGTACTATTTGATGTCCGTCCGAACTCTTTTTAGAAAATCACTCAAATCTCAATTTGAGTAAAAAATTTGAGCTTAGGAAGTTTCTGACACAAAATAACACGTATGTATACGTAAACGGTTCCAATTGGAAAGATGGCGTAAACATTAATCTTATTGGAATCTTATTTGAATTAGATTAAGATATTCTAATTGACCTAATTCTATTATTGCAGTCATATTTCATTAATACAGATGTGATTTACTCCAGACCTTCCATAGATGTTATGTGTCTTTGGGTATAACACTGTTGCACCAAATTCAAATAAGGAAAAAATAATTCTTATTGGAAGTTTTAATACTATTTCATATCTGTCTCAGTTCTTTTTAGAAAATCACTCAAATTGCAATTTGAGAAAAAAGTTGAGCTTATGAAGTTTCTAACACAAAATAACATGTATGTATACGTAAACGATTCCAATTGGAAAAATTGCGTAAACACGTATCTTATTGGATTCTTATTGGAATTAGATTTCGGTAATATAATTGACCTAATTGTATTATTGCAATCATATTTGATTAATACGGATGTGATTTCTATATTATATATTAATACGGATGCGATTTACTCTATAATGATTTACTTTGGGTATAACACTGTTACACTAAATTCAAATAAAAAAAATAATAATTCTTATTGGAAGTTTTAGTACTATTTCATATCTGTCTCAGCTCTTTTCAGAAAATCAATCAAATCTCGATTTAAGAAAAAAAGTTGAGCTTAGGAAAATTCTAACACAAAATAACACGTATGGTTCCATTGGAAAATGGCGTAACAAGATTCTTATTGGATTCTTATTGAGATTAGATTCCGATATTCTAATTGATCTAGATGGATTATCGCCATTATATTTGATTATGTGATTTACTCCAGACATTCCATAGACGTTATGTGTCTTAAGGTATTACACTGTTACAACAAATTCAAATAAAAAAATATTAATTCTTATTGGAAGTTTCGGTACTATTTGATGTCTGTCCGAGCTCTTTTCAGAAAATCACTCAAATCTCAATTTGAGTAAAAAATTTGACCTTAGGAAGTTTCTAGCACAAAATAACACGTAAATGGTTCCAATTGGAAAAATGACGTACACGAATCTTATTGGAATTAGATTCCGATATTCTAATTGATCTAGTTGGATTATTGCCATCATATTTGATTGATACGCATGTGATTTACTCCAGACATTCCATAGATGTTATGGTATTTAGGTATTACACTGTTACACCAAAATCACTTAAAAAAATAATTTAAAAATAATTGGAAGTTTTAGTAATTTTATATCTGTCAGAGTGACTTTTAGGAAATCATTCAAATCTCAATTTAAATAAAAAATTGAGCGAATCTTATTAGATTCTTATTGGAATTCTATTGTTTTAATATTGGTGATTTACACTGTTAATATTACATAAATACAAATTAGTAAAAATTTAGACAAATTTAAAAAAGTTAATAAACACAATAGATACTAAAGTGATATTTCAATAACTTAAAGGAAAGTTAACAAATAAATAAAAATTAAAGCTTTAAAAAAATAATTAAAAGGATTGCTTATTGCAATTCTCACTCTAAATCTTGAGCATTTTATCAATCTGGGCCAATAACAAGCAATTTCCAGAGATTAAGGCATGATAAGCCAATTCGATCTATACAAAACTAGTAAAGCCTTTTTTAATTAGTCAAAATGTTTAATTTTAAACTTGAGTTAGGAGAACATCCAAAAGATAAAAATTCGTAAGACAGAACCAGAAGTGCACTAAGTGGTTTTAGTTAAATGATACAATGACCAACTTTATGTACTAGCCAGTACTCAATCCTAATTTCCTGGAATGGCCGATAATTGCCATCCAAATTTAAGTTAAAACGTTAATCTGTACAAATATAAGAACAAAATTGCAGCAAAAATCCTAAAGTCGTGAATTGTTAGTGCTAGGTGGTTAAACTCGAAGGTGACTCGACTCATTGTTCAACATCGTAGACTAGCCAAACCTCAATTGCGACCTCCAGGAATGGCCGATAATTGTCATCGAAATTAGAATTAAATTCCATCTGCACATCTAACTCACATCTAATCAATAAGTTCCGAGGATAATTACTAAAAAAGCATTTTTATATTAAAGTGCATGCTTCCCCATCGTATACTCCCCGCGAATATTGGAGATGCGAAGTAGCCCGTCATTTTGACGATTTCGGATCAGTAAAACAGATTTTCCAATTCGAATTCTCACCTTACCGATTTTGCACTTAAACAAACACTTAAAAAAATCTAAATCTCAGATAACCTGAACAAAATCGATGTCATTCAAATTAATAAATCCCGACTTGTATAACATACCCATGCCATATCTGTAAGCCGCAAATTTTTATACAGACAAATCAGTAATGTTAAAGGAGCATGTAAACACCTTGAGAAACAGTTACGGGAGCTACAAGTTGAGAAATCCAACCATCATCAGTAAAAAGAGCTTAAAAAATTTTATGCTCAAATTACAATGTATTTATAGTATTTTATACTGTAATTTTCTCTTATAGCACGCACTAGTTATCGTTCTGTGGTTCTTCACTGACCTCAGATTTAAAAAAAAATAAGTGTGCTTTAGACCACACTACTGAAGTAAAACTTCTAATATATATTTAATATTTATAATATAATATAGAAAAATTATAATATTGAAAAAAAAATTGGTCACCCTGTGCGTTCTCGGGTGTCACTTATATGTAACAAAACGGACAACAACATCATTTTTGAAATCTCTTCGCATAATAAAAATTGCCTTGAAATATTTTTTATTTCATTTATGTTTGTGTAGTGTGGTTTCATCGAAAATTTGTTTAAGTCGCATTAAAACCTGTATCATAAGCAAACGGGGAAAGAAACGAAGAAAGAATCGGTTTCTGTGATACCTCATGTGGAATGGAGCTATAATATAGAAAAAAATACCACCCTATGCGTTTTGGAGTGAATAAGTGAGTGAGTGACATAGATGTTATAATATATAGAAAAAAAAAAATTTGTTCACCCTGTGCGTTCTCGAGTGAGTCAGTCAGTGACATAGAAGTCTATATTATGACTTTCCAATTTTTCATTTTTTCAATTTTCCAATTTTCGAATTTTCCAATTTTCCAATTTACCAACATTCCAAATTTCCTATTTTCATATTTTTTTATTTTCCTATTTTCCAATTCTCCAATTTTTCAATTTTCCAATTTTTCAATTTTAAAATTTACCAGTTTTCCAATTTACCAATTTTCCAAATTTCCAATTTTCATATTTTCCTATTTTCCAATTTTACATTTACCTATTTTCCAACTTTTTAATTTTCCAATTTTTTAATTTTCCAATTTACAAATTTTCAAAATTTCTAATTTTGCAAATATCGAAATTTCCAATTTTCCAATTTTTCCAATTTTCCATTTACCAATTTTCCTATTTTCTTATTTTCCAATTTTTTTAACCAATTATTAAAATAAAATGGTATCAACTAATG
Organism: Nephrotoma flavescens; assembly: GCA_932526605.1. NCBI lineage: Eukaryota > Metazoa > Arthropoda > Insecta > Diptera > Tipulidae > Nephrotoma > Nephrotoma flavescens. Next base: position 38,858,169 of record OW052220.1, read on the forward strand.
TTCCACCTAGGGATTTATGAATTGTCATGGCACATCCTGATACTAAAGGAAAATGATTTCGTTTTGCGTTTATTGTTTCGTTCGCCTCGTTCGATTACACATGTCCGAGAAAATTTTACTAATTTCTTTACGAATTGTTTAGCAAAATTTTTAGTAAAAATTTCTCGAATCGGATGGATCACGAGAAGTATTTACTAAACCACGTTTTTCTTTACATGTATCATGTTAGTTATCCCTGTATAAGACGAAACTACAAGGTTTTTATTATAAATTGTATTTAATTTCAAAAGACCGTTAAGTATGACTTTAAAAAAATTAATAAACATAATGATATCTCAAAGATTAAAAAATGTAAAAACAAATTTTAATGATTTTAGTGTCGTCGTTATTAAATACTTTAAATTTTCAAACCCACAGTACTAAAACCCATCAAAAATACCGTGTAATAACACTTAAAATATATGCCAACAAACAGGTAAAATATTTACACTATCGAATAAAATAAACCCACAACTTAGAGCCTTATTTTAACTTACGTAGAAATCTGTATAGTGCAATGAACGAAAACTTTGTTATTTCGAACAGAGACCTAAATACCTATAAGGATCAACAGGATGTTTCATCATTGTCCGCTCAATTAATTTTAATTGTAATGAAATTTTCAATCACATACATAAAAAATCTCGATCTAACGGACATTGATTTAACGGACGCTTTTATATGCTGGATGAAAATGGTTCTTAGATATGGCCACCTGAATAAGTTCTTAGATATGGCCACCTGAGACGGAACTCGACCAATTCTTAACGGGTTATGATGTGATTGGGGTGTATGTTGGATGGAAATGGGATCTGTAATAATTTTTTGAAGAAATTCTGAAGTATGACCACCTGGGACGGAACCTGACCAATTCTTCTTAATCTATTATGATAAGATTGGATATGCTGGATGGAAATAGAATTCTTAAATGATTTTTTGGAGAAATTTTGGATTATGGTCACCTGGGATGGAACTCCATCAATTCTTAACGGGTCATGATGAGATTGGGTATGCTGGATAGAAATGAGATTCTTAAATGATTTTTGGAAGAAAATCTGGAATATGGTCACCTGGGAAGGAATTCGACCAATTCTTAACCATAATGATGGGATTGGGTATGCTGAATGGAAATAAGGTTCTTAAATGATTTTGGAAGAAATTCAGGAATATGGCCACCTGGGACGGAAATCGATCAATTGTTAACCGATTATGATGGGATTGGGTATGCTGGATGGAAATGGGAACGGGGCACTCTGACGATCCGCATATACATGTGGCATACTTTTGTCGAATTTAACAACTTTAGTCTATTGCACTATGTAGTTGGCTATGTGCCAAAATCTCCAGGACTCGCTCCACAGAAATTCCATTTTCAAACTTTTTGGTTCTAATTATGATAAAATAAAAGGGCCACAATGGGGCACCCTGACGATCCGCATAGACATGTGTCAAAATCTCCAGGATTCGCTCCACAGAAATTCCATTTTCAAACTTTTTTGTTCTAAATATGATAGTAGTACATGTAGACAATTCAGAAATACGCGTAGACGCACAACACTGTTCTTCTGGCTGGGAATGATGCTGCTATTGGTCCGTATGTAATGGTGTGGTAAGTCGAAAATGGCGAATTGATTCTGAAGAGGATTGTGCCATACGATCTTTTGGAAGTTTCTTTTTTCTTTTGATGCTTCACCTGATGACATATTTTCCCCACATCCGCGGTGATGACAAATACGTATTATAGAATATAGGGTTACTTGTACAGTTCGTCCTACTCGTCAAAACAACTCCTAATCTTTCATGATGTGGTAAGTAGTAAGCTAATAAAGTCTTGATACATCGTTTTATATTCGTATTCTTGAGTAAAACAACGTTCAATTCCTCTCAATCTTTGGATAGCAAAATTTAAATATGCAACGTCAGTGCAGTCGTTAGTATACGAGTCCATTCAACGTGTAGAAGATCGTGTTTCATATTATAGAATCAAATGAAAAGTGGATAAATATAAGTTTACGAAATGTGAGTTACAATTAAAATTTAATTTAAACAATATTATTATTAATTCCGTGTTATTAAATTATTTATTTGATTATTTTTTAATTTTCGTAATAGGACGAAAACAAATGTTGATCAATTTGAAATTTTAGTCTCTTGAATGAAATGGAGAGAGGTTTCAGTGTGCCCAAATTCTGATTCTGCAGGTCCTCCAGAGAAAACCATGGATGGTTGGAAAAAGTAAGGTTATGTTAAAAAATTTGTAATTTAAATATATTAACTATCCAACTATCACGTAACCATTTTCTTATAATGTAAGCTGGCGTTATTTCTTCTTCTGATTTATCATCATTTTCATTTATAAAAATTTCGATGCTCGATTCCATTATCATAATAAAATTATAAATAAATTTCATTTAGTAACTTCAAACCAAAAACTTTAACCGTTGACAGCTAAACAAAACGAAATCATAAATAATTGATGTTGGGTTTTGTTTATCGAACAAAAAACACTAACGATAAAATCATAAAAGGCCCCATGTTCTACTCGCGACAAACGGGTTCGGAATTCTTCAATTTCAGTTTCATCATCTGTTGCGTTCAACTGCGTCCGCCTTGTTGAGCTTGCTCAAAATTTAACATAGTCTATTAATAGATGGCAGTTAACGGGACTAGCATTCAAAATTACTGCGCGGGAAATTTAAAACGCCACTGATCAAACTGCTCTTGTATGAAAATGAGCATTCTTGTGCTTAATATGGATCGTCAGTACATGTTAATGCCACACATTCTGTTATATATAGGCTGAAGAGTCTTTTAATGGAGTTAGCGGAGAAACACACACATAAACACACCTATCAACAAATCATAAAGAAGAACTACTACTATAGTAGGATTTATTCTGGTCATAGTATTAATGGTTAACTTTTAACACTCAATAACGATAAAAGATCGCAGAGTGTGTACCAAAATCTAACTATTATCGGATGATTTGTACAAGCTTAACTTTTCAAATGGCATCAGCGACAGATTTTTGTTGAGTAAAACTCGTTTATTGAATTTGTTGAGTGGCTTTATAAATGGCCAGCTATCGTAGAGTTTGTAATACAATTTCATCATATATACAGATGGAACCTACGGATTTCGTATCGATGACATTCTGAAACGGATTAATATCGGACAATTTTTTAGTAGAACTTATTCAGTGCACTCATAGAGTTTGTGAGTAGATTACATAAAGGAATGGTATAGGTAATATTTTTGGTAGATATCTAAAAAGTTGTTTAGTTGTATAAAAATTGATTTTATTTGAAAGTTGTTTTATAAAGAAAATTTCCTAAATATTGATTTAATGTAATGCATTAAATTGGATTTAAAACAAAATATGCGTAATACGAAAATGTAAGAATTTACAAAAACTGGATTTTGTGACAAACAAAGTGAGAGCGAAAGGGATTTTATGAACGGTCATTCGGGCGGCTTTATTTAGAAGGTATGCAGGAGAAGTTTAAACCACAGTACCAACAACTATTTTGATTCGAACCGAAATTAATAAAAGTTTAAGTAAACGAAGCATTGGGCAAAGTCCCTATACAAATTAGCTAATCTTATGAAACATAATTATTATATTGAGTTTCACGTTTCTAAAACTACGTAAAGTTATCTTGATAAATTAATCGTATTCTAATTGCTTAAGTAATACAAAATAAATAAGCTTTAAAAGCTTTTTATAACTTTAGTTACAAACCTTTTATTTTTTTGGGTGCTAAACCCCTAAATTATACAAATATTGAGATGAATTTAAAAGGAAAAGCCAATTTACATGAAAATCTCATACATATAGAGCTAGGCATACATCGACTAAATGAAATACTAATACAAAATTAACTCAGCTTTTATAAAATATCATAAAGAACAAAGTTGATAAAGAAATTGTTCCCAAACTCCCAACCCAGCCAAATAATTTTTGTTTTATAACATATTTTTCTTTGGTTGATGAAATATTAAATTTAACCACCCCACACAGCAACCCAAAATCATGAATTATTATTGCCGTACTGTTTGTTTCTGTTAAATTTAAGTACAGCAACAAAATATAAACTTATTGTATTTTTATTTCGTGTGCGTGCTACATATACACAAATGGGTGTTGTGGAGGTATTGTGTGAAGAATTATTTGCGCTTTTGAAATGTTTAATGATGACTGTTTAAAATTTAAACGATGTATCAACAATAAATATAAAAGATTTCCCATTAATTAGAAAAACACTCAATTTTATTCTCGAAGTTTTGCGCTAATCACATTCAGTACAACATAGAAGACACTGCGAAAAAATTAACGGCTAATTAAATGCTGTACCAAAAAAAAAATAGGTTCAATCCAATCTAATTAAAATGGTGAGTTCTGCCACCTTAGGAAAAGTTAGCAAAGTCCGGCCAAAATATTCTCTCCAATAAATCGTTCCTGTAAATATTCAAAGTGAAATTATCGTCGCATGAATTCAGTGAATTGTACAAAATGCGAAGGTTCCTGTTTTTGGATCGAACGAATTCAATTATTGTCGAGAGTCAAACCAAATTTTCAGGTTGCCAATTTTCGCGATTGCAATTACGATCACAAGCACGCTCACGTTCACGTAGTACCCAGACATGAACGCAATAATAACGTTGAAATACTAGGCGTATGCTAGTATCACGCAAACATTAGAAACCTTCGAAGGTTTCGCCCACAATGTAAGTACAACGCATAATCGTTATCTCAACCAATTACAAACAGCGACTAGGTTGCTCGGTCGCGTTGGTAAAGTACAACACAATATACCACAAAAGCCGATAACTTCACATACACAAGATAAATCATTTTTCAAAGAGACGCAGAAGCTGACCTTTCGCGCTCCTCGTCAGACGTTTTCGCACATCAATATTTTTGGATTTGAAACCTCATGATCTAGTAAGAGCTGATCTCAATCGCCTGATCATTGGCCCTAGCTTAACCAAGTTACAATTCACCAATCAAGTGTTCTGTGGTTCATCATATAGTGACGACTGGTTATTTAACTGTGTCTCGGTCATCCGATTCACCACAAAGTTGTGTATACCGAATTTCGGCATATAGTCGAATTATGGATTTCCCCCTATCGGCATTTCCAGTCTTTGCTTGCTTCATATGATAAGGAAGAAAAAATCTGATTGGAAACCGTGAGGCGACTTAATGGTTACGGTACCGGCTTTTGCACAATCTTCTCCAAAATCGATTTCGTCAAAGCATATCACCATAATCTTCATTGCACCGGCAGATGTACACAAAATAGTAACCATGTCACCATTTGAACTTTTTGAATTTACACGTATGTCTAATTCCCGAACGACTTCTTCGTTGATAAAACGTTGAAACGTGTGTGCGGCATTTCTGTGGTCTCAGAAATGCCGCACACACGTTTTATCAACAAAGTCGTTCGAGAACTAAACTTTTTATTCACGTACATCGACGACATCCTCGTAGCATCGAAAAATGAGGAGCAACACTAACTCCATTTAGAAGAACTGTTTGAAGGACCCGATGAGTTTGGCGTAAATATTAAGAGTTCAAAATGAAATTTCGGTTAGAACTCGAATGATATTCTGCCTGCACCTAAATGAATTAATGTCATTACGGGATGGCAACAATGAATGGAATGACAAGTCTCTGACCGTATAGCAAATCACTCTAAAACTAATTCTGACTTTCCATGGAAATACGGAATTGGTTATAGCATGCAAAATATTTTCATAGCATTTTTGTCTGAATTCTATTTTTCTGACCTACTGAGGGAATAAGTTTAGTGCAAAAATTTTCAAAGCAATGTTGGATGGCAAACTTTTGTTCCAAAAAAATTGTAATGGAAAAACTATTTCCAATTTAACATTGATTCGAAAATTTTTACACCAAGCGAATTCCATCAGTAGGCCAAAAAATTACAATTGAAACAAAAATGCTATGAAAATAACTTCCCCAATTCCCTATTCCCAGGGAAAGCCAGAATAGTGTCACTGGTCGATTCGAACATATCCATTTGGATATAGTGGGTTCACCTCCACTGTCAATAGATATACTTATTTATTAACCTGTGTCGCCTGATCCCTTCAATGACCCGAGGTATACTGCATGACCGATATGTTACCACAAACGATTGCCACAAAATTCGTCAACAATTACGTATCACGACTCGGCATTCCAGTCAATGAAGTCAACGGATTCGAGTAACAGTGAAAGAAAATGTTAAGTGCTCACCAGTCGGAAATGGTTTAGGACAACCCATCAAACGCGGTGATCTCGTTATCGAAAATCCTTTTTCTCTAACATAAACCAACACAGTCATTGGCCAATGACGTACCACCATGCAAAATCTCATCCCAACAAACACACGGCAATCACGTCAGTATCAAGAATATAACACATTCATCGATAATTTAACAAAATGGAGAACGGCTAGAAAGTAACATTGTTTTTTGATGACAGACAGACAGACAGCCACGAATGTATGATGATGGTGGTCGTTTAGTTGTAGTTGATGGAAAAAATTATATTTTTTTAATTATGCGGTTGGTACATCGTATTTGCATTGCATATACGATTGGTGGAATTCTCAGTTGAACAGATGTCTGATGTCCGATGTCTGTTTTCTGTGTATGGTGCCTGTGTTTGATGTCTGATGTCTAATGTCTAATATCTAATGTGTGTCTAATATCTAATGTCTAATATCTAATGTGTGATATATGATGTCTGATGTCTGATGTCCGATATCTGATGTCGGATGTCCTGATGTTTGATGTCTGATATCAGATGTCTAATGCCTAATGTCTAATGCCTATTGTCTGATTTCTAATGTCCGATGTCCGATGTCTGATGTCCGATGTCTGATGTCCGAAGTCCAATGTCCGATGGCCGATGTCTGATGTCTAATATCAGATGTCTGATGTCTCGTGGCTGATGTCCGATGTCTGTGTTTGATGTTTGATCTCTGTTGTCCGATGTCCGTTGTCTGATGTCTGATGCTTGTGTCCGAAGTCTAATGTCTAAAGTCCGATGTCTAATGTCTTATGTCTAATGTATAATGTCTGATGTCAGATATCTGATATATGTCCAATGTCCCATGATCGATGTCTGATGGCTGTTGTCCGATGTCTGATGTCTAATGTCTAATGTCTATTGTCTAATATCTGTTGTCTGAAGTCTGATGTCTGTTGTCTGATGTCTGATATCCGATGTCTGTGTCTGATGGCCGATGTCTGATGTCCGATGTGCGATGTCTGTGTCTGTGTTTGATATCTGATGTCCGATGTCTGAAGACTGATGTCGCATGTCTGAGTCTGATGTCATAAAAATTGTACAATATGTACATCTGATCCGAGAAGAACCTCAATAAATCAAAGTGACACCAATGAGGTCACACTGTTTTTTAATAGTTCGAAACCAACGAAAGCTTCATCAAGTTTGAAATCTTGGCTTAGTCTTAAACTCACTTGCTCTTATGCCTCATATTTAAAACGATCAATCTCGAATAATTGTGGGAATATAGTTTAGAATTTTATTAAATTGGTCCATAAAGGTTTCTTCGAAAATTTCTAGATTTTGTAATTATGGAAAAATTTTCATTTCAGAGATTAAATTTTGATAGTTCATATTTGGATATGGAATCCAAACTTTTGATCATAATTTGGTGACCATAAATATATTTATAAGGCATTTGTTTCATCGTTGACATATGCAATTGGCGCTTTAATGATAGAATATGTTTAAATTAATTCTACATTAATCTTGTTTTGTCTAGGGATCAAATTTGATTGTTTGCCGTTTAAATTTTTTTAAATCTATTTAGCCTTAATTAGAATAAACACGTTATGTTTTTGGTCTAATTAGCTTCGCAATCTATCGAACAGTCACCGTAATTTTTATCATAATATTGAGTGAGAGTTTGCAAATTCGAAATATCGAACGGAATAAAAATAATCTATTATCGATGCAGCAAAGCACTATAGGTGATTATGCGCTGTTGGGACTTGAAGACCACAAGTAATCCTGTTAAGACAGAAGGATATATAAACCCCAAAAGACGTGCAAGAACGGAAAATGAGAATATCAAAATTAGTGGGGTGCGAAAACAAAAGCTAGAAATATTAGGAATTTGGCCAGTAACTAAACTAAAGGTACTATCGAAATCAGGGAAGTCAACTACTGCTTCACGACAGAGAAGTTAGTAAAGACGATTAGCTTAAAAATCAAGCAACCAAGCTTATAATCTAAAGTAACCTTCCTGAACGTCAACAGAGAACCACTTCACCTTCTCGTTGAGATGCCAAAATGAGGCCTAAATTCTAATTTAGGCCGCTAAAGTTTGTACCGGATTGATGACTGCAGGGTAAGAGAACGAACCACTATGGCCCACTGCTTTGAATGTTTTCAATATGGCCATATCCAAGCCAATTTTAGAAAGCCAGAATGATCAGATTCTAAATACGTATTGTCTATGTACAATAAAATAACATGCATTACCCAAAATGAAGGCAATTTTCAACTTCAACTGAAATTGAACCAATTAGCATTAAAAGATGAAGCAGACCCGTGGGAGCCGGATTACAAATGAATCATTAACATGATTAGCAAACTGACACGAATTACATTAATGGCGGTTGAAGAGATGCAAAGTATTGTGAATACTCTATTTTCAATCCACACATAATGAAGAAATAAGAAGGCACAGTGTGAAGAGCAGTGACATATCACTGTTACACGAACATCAGCTCCTAAAAGACATAACTTTTTGGAAAACAGATGATGTGCCTACCTTAAGGTTTTTCTGAAAATGTATAATTAATATTTACTTGAAAGAGCGAAAACGGCATCCTAGAAGAAAAGATCAAAAAGTGGTACTGATCAGTAACGGAAAGAGGCTTTTTAACGTACCGAAATCTGTGTATGCTTAACATAGTTGAAAACTTGTTGTCAGCTTCTAAGACCCAGACTCGCTACTGCAAGTCAGGAGATCTCGATCAAGTAGTATGGATTCAAAAATAACCAAGCTGCTTTTCATGTTATTCAAGACGACATAAAATAAGCCCCTCTTTGCCTGGCAAACATTTCTTTGAGGCAAATCTAATAGTAAAGAAGTGACAAAAAATGAGGCAAAAAATTTATTGGGAAACAAATTCTATACCGAACATTCCATTTGATGGAGAATATTTCAATATCTTAAAATATTTGCAAACTCAACGACTATTTTATCGCATAACCTATTAAACCACATCAGAATTAAACACATTAAATTTACAATTTTTAGTAATAGAAAATTAGGAAAAATAGAAAATTGAAATAAGGATTTAGAAATTTTTATACCACATTCTCGGATTTACCTGCTCTATAAACTTAATCCTTTATAAATTTTGCACTCAATTTACTTTTAAATTAATGCCCGAGATTTTAACCGCACCGAATACAATTAAAACTGTTTTCAATCGAAACTGTACGGAATTATAGGTTAGATACGATATAATAAAAATATGTTAATTCGAAATTTAAATAAAAATACACAGCACCCGCTTAACAATCACAAAAATAATATAAAATTAACATATTCCCAGAGTTGCAGATGAAACGTTTTCATTTACCCAAATATTGTTATTCCGTAAATAAAATTTTTAGATTTTCATACATTCACACAAAACAACAGATTAAATAGACTTAGTACGAAAAGTAGTGGAACGAGTATGTAACTGATAGTTTTTATAGTGCATAGTTTTCACCCCGTTAATTTTTATGCATTGATATTGTTTGCTAACTCATTTATACGGGAGCTATAGCGTACGACATTCTTTTTGTGCACCAAAATAAAATTGAAAAAATGCAAAAGCACTTATATCGAATAATCCGAAAAAGCTTAGCTAGTTTTTCCTTTGTCAGATTTTTATAAGATGAAGAAATTGAAAATGGATACGGCAGCGCACACAAAAAAGGAAATAAAAAGTTTTTTTTATTATTATTCACTGTTGTGTACCGTCGAGTTCGTAGATATACGAGAGGATATACATAACAGAAATTTGTTACAGTTCTTGGAAGGATTTTATTTTAATTTTTGTTGCTCTCTTATACATATATTTACAAATATATATATACCTATACGTGTACATTCGAGCTTTTAAATATTTAAATTTGAAAATGATGTTTGTTGGAAAATTATTTTCTTTCATTGTTAGTTAGTTTCCTTTATGTTATAATGCCGCTGTTGTCGCTAGCATAATGAAAATTTTATTAAAATTAAACTGTTTTTATTTATTAAATTTTAATCCGACTAAATTGTGTTATAATAAAGCTCAATGGGATTTTAAGTTTAAAGTTTTTAAAAATAATAGTTATCTTCATGTACGATAATAACAGAGCATTATTGAAAATATTTATTTAATTAACCGGCCTTATTATTTAACCACGTTTAATTAAATGGAATTAAACGGAGTCCCTGAGGCATTTAGACTTGCTCGGTCGGTGATGGTCGAATTGGGAGTTTCCTGTGCCGTTACTTATAAACATTTCGAACTTGGTGGCTGACACCCGACATTCTTGTCGAAATTGTCTCTCATGAGCTCATATATCAAAATTCTACTCATCATTCATTCAGAGACGCGATATCAAAAATCTGCAAGCCAAAATATTTTGAAAATTCGTCGAATTTTGATAAAAAAAAATTTTTTATCCAAAATTGTCATTTCGATTAAATTACATTAAAGTGATATGGCCCAATTTTATTGTTTTTTCGAAAATCCTATATTTTACAAATTTTTTCTAAAAAACGAGAAGTGCTTATAAAAGAGGATTTTACCAAAATTTGTCATTTCCAAACCAAGTTTCCGGTTCTGTCAATATGTCAGAAAACCTTAAGTATGAAGTTTTATGCCTATCTACTTATATGCGATTCTGGTGGATCGAATTCCGACTAATTTCATTGGAACCTGTTATTTTATGAAAAAGGTTTAAGTATGAAGTTTCACCCAAATCAGTCAATCCATCTCGGCTGTAGAGAAGAAACAGACCGATATCACCTCAAAAACAATTTTTCGGACTTCGGCAGTATTGCGAATGGTAAATCTATAAAAAATTTCGAGTTCCAAAATGTAAAAGAATACTACATTTACGGTTACATTGTAAACGAAAATAATAATTACGCCACACTTGATTAAGTAACGGCTAAGCTCCATTCAAATTAAAATACCCGGGGTTTTGTTTCAATCAAATTTGATATTTTCATAGTACCAACTGAGTTCCAAACTATCAGTTTTAGAAAGGCCTTCGATCCATTTAATTTACTCATTTTTAAAAATCACAATTGGAACTCATTTTGGAATCCTATCCTTTGTTTAACATGCAAGGATACAACTATCCTGCCGCAATCGGTTTAGAAATGGCTTAGGTTCATTTAATTAGATAATTTTCCAGAGGCATGTCCAAAAACTTATATCAGATTCACATTTTTATCATTAATCTGAATTCCATGCCCTTCGATTGAGATGGCACAGTGAACATATTGCATTCGTAACTATCCGTAAATAGAGACCAATCGCATTTGAGACCCCCCCCCCCTTCCGCTCCCTAAACAAATTTTCCCAAATTAAGAACTTATCACAATCAATTCTTGCCACTCGAAACCCCATCTCGACTATTTTTATTAAAAGTGAAAGAATTTTACAAAAATTAGGACTGATCGCAATATCCATTCCTGGTATTAATAAACCTTCCTCATCGAAATTTTTAGCTAAATATTTGAAGCCAAAAAATGAAATAAAAAGGTTCAGGGCCCCACCGAAGTACCTCCTAAACTAATTTTTCTGAAATTACCACCCAAACAAATGGCATTGGATTCCGTGACATTCCCTTCACCAATTTTTATTAAAATCGTGCAAGCATAAATTAAATCAATAAAGAGACCCGGGCCAAACCAGATGAAACCAAAAGCCTTTGAGGCGGAACAAAATGTAAAAAAAGACCAAGGTCAAGACATTGAATCCTACAAATCAATCCCACTCATAACAATCAATATTTTCATAAATACGTGATTAGCGCACAATCATCTATAATGTAACTGTAACGCAACCAAAATAACATATTGTAACTGTTACGGATATCGAATGGCTAATTATCATTATAAGCAGGACATCCAACTCATCCCAATATTTTGTTTTTCTTTAAAACAAATTTTATGATCTAAAGTTTAGGATGACGAGTGCATAAAACTTTATGGACTCGATGTTTATGAACCTCTATATATTTCGGTATATAGAACAAAAAAACGAAATATATATTCTCTTTTCATCTTTCTTTCAAATATATATTCGATGAGTAATCAGCGTATTTATATATACTTGGTTATCGATAGTATATAGCAGTCATAATTAGGTATAATAAAATGTGAACACACTGCAACCCACCCACAAATACATCTTTCTTGCTATATAGGGATTGAGATCGTACGATTTTACTATTCCATACTTGGACTACGGTCTATTTTATGTTATATACCTAGCTCGATCTAACTCATTTTATATTTTCTATGATGTTGAAAAATCATTTATACGTGAGACCATAGCGCGATTGCAACCACCAATAAATATTTAAATTGAATTTGGAATAAAAAAATAAAAATCAGTAAGTCTAACCAAATTAGTGAAATAAAGCAAAATTTTGGGTTTACAATATTTTGTTGTCGTCAAAATTTTTTTTTATGTAATATCCTCTCAAGTGGTAAGTTTCTGTGTTTTGGTGGTGAAATTCACAACGTTACATAATTTTTTTCTTCTGATCATGACAACCCTAGATGGCCTACGTAACACGGATCTTTTTGTCCGAATAACGTGAGAGTTAATTAAACCACAAACCAACCCTCAACCCAAAGTAATATTGTGGTAGGCTTGCGGGACCGTGAATTGGATCCCACCCGCTCGGGTCTCACGTACCCACATAAATTGATTTCAACGATTGATTGCGGACGAGAATTTGTACTTTGTGGCCTAGATACGGTAACGTCAACGTGAACTTTCCTCGAGCAACAGGAAATTTACTCTGTATATACCGCTAGCTTTCACATGCGTGTGCATGCGGTATTATCGCATATTTCGGTCAAATGGCTGGATTAAAAAAAATTCTTAGTGTTTAGTTCTTAAGTAAAAATAACAAAAAAAATATATATATATGTATATCTATTTTATTATAAAAAAAACGAAAAAAATAAGACAAGAAAATATCTGTTAAATTGCATGAAGTCATAAAGCAAAAAAGTTTTAAGATAATTATTTAGTTCAACAGTTTAATAATTTTAAGAGTTATCCATTAAGTTCAAAAGTGAATGAAAAGTGCTAGTTTTTTTTGTAGTGTTCTACATACAGGTTTCACCACCACCGCCTACGCAGAGTACTCTACGGAAAGACGGGTGAGTTTAAGTTTAAGAAAAAAAAAGGTTTTCATTCATTTTTCAAATTTTTGTTTTGGTTAAAGAATAATTTTCTTGCATTTTTTTTTTGTATGACGAAAGGTTAAATTTCGCTTTCGTTATGTTTTTTCTTATCTTTTTAAATTACTTTAAATAAATGATTCTAGTATTTATAATGAAGTGAGTTATTTCTATTTAATGGTCAATGGTGTTGTGTTGAATCGGGAAGTGGAGAAGAGTGGTTGCTAGTGATTTTTTTTTGTGATGAGTGAATTGTGATGACACATAGGTTTGTGGTGTCTCGAATAAGTATGTCGGCAATGAACCCCCGTATCTCCTCTGAGATCTACCCGACTCGAAAAGTGTCAGCCGAGCATGCAGAGGCACGTAACAAAATGGCGCCCGAGCAGGGATCTGAAGGTCATTTGGGTTGTTTAACCATGTGGTCTTAAGGTCAATTACCGCGTGTTTCAAGACACATCTCGTATGATGATGCAACCTTGAACAGTTTCGTTTTTGGTAGTCCTAAAAAGACATCCAGACGGCTTTTCTGTCCAACATGGATAACCGCTAGAACCGCTTATGCTCATTAATTTTTTTTTATTTTTTGCTGTGATTATTTTTAAAATCGGAAGGTTATAACATTGTTTTCTTAAGTTGATTCAGTTTTTTTGTTGCAATGACTGAATTGTTATTTGATGATTGAATATTCAATGATTTTGAAGTAAATCTTATCAAATATCAGTTTAGTTATAGACAACAATTTCTTGATTTTCTATCGGTTTTGTTCCTTGGACAATCAATATTTGATACGTGATGACTTCACAGGGATTCGTATTGCATGTTCATGGCTGCAAAAAACTTGATGGGAAGTTGAGGAAATTCCTTTTGTTTCAGAGAATACCGATGATTGAGTTCATCTTGAATTTCCATGGTCGAATACATAGAGATTCTATGGTACTTATCCCTTCGAAACTTCATAGAATTGTTTTTTGTCGTCGGATTCTTAATATTACTTAGTTTAAATTGCTTTCGTAATACATTTTCTTTTTATCCAATTAAAATTTTCAATTTCCTTTTATTAACATCTCTAATACATAAGTATATGCAATTGGTAACATTTTAAGGTCCTCTGAAGAAGTTAAGTCTTTCAATGGACGGATCTAGTTTTTCTAAAGAAATTTAGTTGAATTATTCAATAATATATTTTGCATTTTATTCCCATCTAATATAGAATAGAACTATTCAATAGTATGTTGTGAACCTAGACTGGATTGATTTTATCCTAAAAACTTGTGATAGATTACATAGTGATTCTCTGTTTATCTCACACCTTTTTTTGATAACCCTCCATTGTTACCGTTCTCAATACCCTATTACTTATACCCTATGATGCTTATGTATTTAGATTAGTATATAAAATTTGCCTTTCTAGGTTTAAAAAAAAAATACTATCAACTGATTTTTTTTTTCTCTCGATTCTTTGCACATCACCATTGACCATAATTTAATTATATAAAAAAAAAAAAAATAATCCTTTTTTTTATTATTAAGTTTAAAAATTTAATTACGTACGACAATACCGTAATTTACCAATTTACAATTTTCGTCCGAATTCAAAAAGTCTATATTACCTTAGTTAACATTACCCATTTGGATTTTATCTAAATAAAATAATTCGCATAATATAAATATAACCACAATAATTAACGACACAAGCAATACACAATCAATTTGATCAGGGGTGACCGAAACTCGCCCATTATCCCAGTTGTTACGAAACCATATTTTGATTTAAATAGACCCCATAATTTATATCCAACTCCTAAGTCAGCCTAAACTTGAGGTTGAATATTTAATCAGAGGTCTATCTAGCAGAACAAAAGATGGCAAAGATATGTTAATTAGCATGCTTAGAGCCGAACAGTCAGACAGAACCCTGATACGACGAGACACACACGCCAACATAGATAATCCAGAAACAGAAATCGAAGAGTGTGACGAGCGATATGGTGAACTGGTAAAAGCCACAGAAGAACAAGGAAGCTCACAATCATTGGACTTCATTACACTGTGTTATGTGAAGTCTACACACTACAAAGACAGACTTTGGCGTTTAATTAGGACAGTGGGGGAAACGGCAGCTTCTTCGAAAGTATATCGCAACTGGCGTCATATTTTCAAGCACTACCAAACTCTTTGGCATGAACATCAAAATACGGAACCTCAAGACGTTCCGACACATAGCATGGGTGCCGCAGAAAGTTCGTTTTCTGCCAAGCTGGATAATTTGGTATCCAATACATTATTGGAGAATAAACAAAGTTCACCTCAGTTGGCTAAGATAAATCCTCCACCCAGATTATCATTTAAAGAGAGGATAAGGCATGCGACCCTGAAGAAACCAGGCAGCATGGAAGGGATGGAGAAATCAGTAGCAGAGTTCATTACGCAAATGGGCATCCGTAATCGGAACGCCAACAATAAAAATAATAATAACTCTTTGGTTGCTAATGACTCATTTATACTCCATGATCCAATTGCAGGTAATGCCTCACCAGTAAACCAATATGTCGACCCTGGGGAAAGACTTCCACGAGCTGCACAAGTTCGATGGGATAATTTTTTTAAAATTCGGCAAAGATGGAACTTATCCTTTGACGGAACAGATTCTCTCAATGTACACGATTTTGAATATAGATTGGAACAAATGGCTAGAAACGACGGTTTTCCACAAGAACATTTATCAAAAGTCATATATTTATTTTTAACAAGAAAGGCGGAGGATTGGTACTGGGTGTACAAGGCGGATCATCCCGACGCATCCTGGGCTAACATGAAAAGGTCTATTCTTTCTTATTTTAGCTGTTCAAACTACGAAGAGGAAATTAGAGAACAGATATTAAGACGTTTCCAAGGACATAAGGAATCCTTCTCTGATTTTGCTCTTAATATTCAAAAAATGAATGCTCGTTTACAGTGTCGGCTTTCTGAACAACAGATTATATATCGCCTGTGCCAGAATATGAATCCGGCTTTAAAAAATGTCACGCTCCCGCATCACAATCAACTCTGTACGGTGGAGGAGCTACGCGTATTATGTCGCGATTACGAGAAACTTTGGGAAAATTCTGGGTATGACCCAAGACGTTTTGCAGATACTGCCACTAGACGGCGAACACCAATTAACGAGTTAACTTTGGATATGCAAAAATTGAATATGTGTTCGCAAACTAGCTCGAATGACGACCAAAACCATTGCTCCACAGGTGCGATACTTAAAGATGCCGGCGATCCAAAGGTAGAAGCATTCCAGACAAAAACCGCAAGTCAAAAGAATACACCAGACACCAAAAGCTCCTTACATTACATTTGCTGGAATTGCCGCGACATAGGTCACGGTTATCAAGACTGCGCTAAACCATTCCTAAATATTTTTTGTTTTGGGTGTGGTGCGCCCAACGTTCGCAAGCCTTCATGCCAGAATTGTCTAAAATTCAAAAAGGGAAACTTGCCACCGAGTGCCAATCACATGGGGGGGTCGCGCCTCGGATCGAATCCCGACCAGTTGAAGTAACGGGAACCCTCATAAAGAAAGACAACTTAATCATAAATAATATCCCTAAATTAGCACCAAATAATGATAATAACCGTAACATTCCGTAATGTGCGATGCAACATGATGCAATATGACGCTACATAGTACGACATCGCGCAACATGGTGCAACATTACGCAACATGGTGCAATATGACGCAATATGACACAATATCCCGTAACACGGTGAAACATTACGCAACGTGCTGCAATATGACGGCACATCCTGAGGAATTATCCTGAAATCAGAACTCCTTGTAATAATTTGCTTGCATTCAAAAACCATGTTAAAAGAAGGCTTCAGGCAAAGATGCGATGATTCTTTTTGAGAATCGAGATGATTCTTTTTAAATATCTTACAAATTTTTGTTGATATTCTACATCCAATGTGCGTTTGACGATGGGCGGACTTTTATATGCTACAAGTTCGGTGGAATGCGTTGCATTATACTCCTCAAACCATGCCACAGTAATACGTTCAAGAAATTCATCGGGTTCGTCCGGTTTCCAGCCGAACCTCAAATTTTGGTCAGCGTATTTAAATTCTTTGGTATTGCGGCACTCATCATGAGCCAGTGCACATTGTTTTGTATTTAACCAAGCCAAATAGGCGAGTTCGTCGTTCCACACAAGAACACCCACCCATGCGATTTGCCATCGGAACCATAACCATTTACTAATTCATCTGATGCAAACTTATTCCGAAGTGTGTTATGCAAGCCACAATTTTTACTTGCATTTCTAATGAAATTTTGATTGTCTCATGGTTATCACAATCCCGTTCCCACTCATTTCTATAGCATGCAACATGTTTTCTATTTCTATTGCATAAACCTTCAACACAGTACGGATTAGGTTGTATAAAGGTGTATAGAGCAACCAAGAGCAATGATGCAACGGCTATAGTATTAAGGTTCAATCACGAAACCGCACCTCGCAGCACCACACCGTGTCAAGCCGCTTTTACGGATTGTCAAACACAATGTTTCCGCGCCGTTTCGTAAAATTGATCCAGTTAATTCTGTATAAAATTTACCTTCGATATTAAATTTTAATATTTTAATGAATTCCACAATTCGAAATTCCATTTTTAAAATAATATTATTTTTTGTCACCGGTAATATTGAAAATAAGTTTGTTGTATGCCTGTGAAAAAATTGTTTAGGTTATGTTATCCGAAAATGTAGAAAGTTGGCCTATCTCTTCCGCACGTACCGTTCCGCGCCGACCATTGTGTTTGCATATCCGTTTTACGATTTAAATCACATGTAATGTGTGACATTTCCTACTTTGACTGAATAACGAAACGGAGCGGTGCGGTGCCATTGTGATTGAACCTTTAGCTATTACAAAAATTACGACGTGGATAATGTCATTTACAAAACAATTGAATTAAAAATTCCACAAAATAAAAACATTTGCTACAACAAGCAACGAGTGCTATAATAAATAATTATTAATGGAAGTTCGGTACAAGTATGTGTGGAAATAAGGGAATCTAGTCTGATTACCAAAAAATGATTGTGATGGGTCTTGATCCGGTAGGGCACGAGTTCCGTTTTTTTTGTTTTTTGACTCGTACGATTGCGTTAAAAATTCGGAATCGACTAATCTAGATTTCGGGAAAATTCGTTCTGAGGGACAAATGGTTAGCTCTCCTTTGAAGTTTCTTTGGCCAGCTAGAATTTTATAAAAATTAGTGTTGGATGGTTTTCAACTGCCAGGAGTCGACTGTGATGGGTACTAATTTCCAGAAAATCTATTTAGAATTTTCGGAAAATCTATTTCTGTTGGGCTCGAGCCCTTTCTTTAATTTTTTCAGCTCGCGCGATTTTTATAAAAATTACTGAAGAAGCGTTTTCGATTACTAAAATACCGATTTTAATGAGTTCCTTTTCGTAAAAATTTATTAACGGGGTAATCCGAACGGGTTTAACTTTTTATTTGGTTTGACTGATTTTGATAAATTTAGCGGAACAGGGTTTTCTAATTCTAGGAAACGATTACAAAGAGTTCTGGTTTTTGGATAATTCATTTAGAATTCCCCAAATAGGCCATCATATTGCGTGATGTTCCATGTTGTAAAACCATGCTGCATGATCTTGCACTATGTGGTGCGATGATAGGGATGTACGTTGAAACAACTAGATGGACTCATCACCACTAACCGCTGATCCATTGTTTAATAGATCACAGCCAATCGATTAAATACTACGAGCAGACTAATATCTATCAATAGTCAAAAAAGGAGGCCCGGAAGATCCTATAACCCAGGAAACTGCGTTAGGGTGGATTGTAATGGGCAACATGAGAAGGACAGATTGCCAGCAAAAAACAGCTATGATAACTACTAAAGCGATTGGGGGGGATCAACTAAGGTTTCCCTTCGAAAGCAATAGCATCCTCGAAGAAAAACGTGGCACTGAAGAATAAGTCAAGGTAGAAAACCATTTTTCATCAACCGTGGAGTGAGAGTCAACCCTTAACCAAGCAAGATAGCGTTTCAGCCCCGTCCCGAGGAGGACAACAACAGAAGCTTCGTTGTACGATATCATGATAATCTGTTCAAAATTACAGAAGGATTTAGCTTACATCACATTTCAAGGGCGCAAACATAAGTAAGTACGCTATGACAGATGATATAGAAAAAATGTATCGGCAAGTCTTGCATAATAAAATTGAAATAAATTATCAACATATACTATGGAAGAGTAATCCTGTGAAACCAATGGAAGTATATAAATTGAACACTGTTACCTAAGGTATCACATCCGACAACAGCCGATAACTAGCCGAGGGTGAACGTCAATCATACCCAAAAGTTGCTGAAAACATATCAACGGATTTTTATGTAGACGAACTGCTGATCGAGGGTGACAGCATACAAGAAAACCTTTCTGCATTACGAGAGCAAATGATAGTCACCAGACAAGGGGATTCAGTCTAAGAAAATGGTCCTCTAACCACAAGGAAGTATTGAAAAATATACCACGAGAACTGCAAAGCGGAGGCAATGCCCACATCAAGCCCATCATCTTTGAATTCTACGTAGGCAAGCTACGCCTACAATAGAGACTGGCCAATCAGCCCAACGTGCATTATTAACTGAATTTAAGACTGATTAAGGATATGTTATCAATTCCTCGCTTGGAGCTGAACGCAGCTTCATTATTAGAAATTAATGAAGCACGTTTAATTGGCGATGCGAATAAGCAACTACAAAACATATGCTTGGATTAATTTAAACCGCTTCAAAACTTTTGTAGCAAATATGATTTCTGCAAAAAGGCAAATTTTCTAAGCAACAACATGGCACTATATAAGGTACAATGAGAATCCAGCAGTTATTGCATCACGTGTCATAATCCCAAGAGAGCCTAGCCTCCCTGCATTGCATGTCAGAGTAACAACCGGTCCAGTAGATCGCATCCTCATAGACAAGCAAGCGGTTCCGTCAGAGCCAGTAGTATAGCATTAGCTATGTTATCCAAATGTAGTGTACTGGGTCTCGCACAAGCCAACATTGAAGTACATCCATTCAACCACTATGCAGGAGGATATATAATTCGTGGCAGCCAAGCGTATAACCTTGCAATTCAACCAAGAGATGTTAGCAATGAAATGGAATATAGTTATTTATTACAACTTGACGCCTTGTTAGGACGAAGATTTGCCTGATATGAACTGCAAAGTAATCTTACAACAATTGCAGTAGCAATTTATCGACTTAAAACCGATGGAGAATGAAAATCAACTTATGACATTAATACTGAAACAAACTGTAGGTTAAAGATAATACAGTCAAGCTTATAAAACACAACTCAAACATCACAATGACATCTGTAAACAACTTGAGCATAGATCGACAGCGATTAAGGCATGAATTGCTCCTGCTGAATGAAAACCGAATTCGCGAGAAGAGGGTCAATTATTATTAAGCATGATCGAATAGACATTAATTTTAAAAAATATGGGGGAAACGGAGCAAAGCCTTCTAGACGTGGTTCCTGATGTATATCGTAAGATATTACATCCAACAATACTCACTCAAGCAAGCTAGGACTGGAGAAGAATTGCATCTAATTCGACAATATATACCCGCGTCAAATACCATTCCTGGCACCATTTCCTTCCAATCAACGAGAACATTTTGCTTTCCTGTTAATTGAAGAGTTGAATTGTTGTCAAAAATTCTAACATCAACGAAATATCACGAACGAAAAACGGAAATAGCGGTATTCCAGCGAAAAATGAAACATGATAAGGCACCATCGTGACAATAAATTGGACAAATCGCTGCATCAAATGTCCAATGGATATTCGTGGTTCCTAAGGAAACAACTGTTGATGTGCTTTGTGGTTCCAAGAGAAACTCCTATAACTTTCAAAGATCTGGAGTAGTCACCATAAGTGCTGGTTGCAAGTCGAGAGAAAAAGGGTTGTTCATCATCGCTGTTTGCACTGCATCCAACAATATGATAGCAAATCATTCTAGAAGTCAGCCCACCTTAAATGAACTCCAAAATCAGGGATTCCATTGCATTAGAAGAAGAGATAGCAACTATGAGAGAAAACAAATACATGCCTAATGAGGGATTACGTCATGTTCATCATTGCACTATGATCCATCTCATCTTCAGGAGTAGCCTATGCCTCGAAATAATCTGGATCATTATGTCCGCGCGCTGCAAACGTGCTACTCACAAAATGATTTCACTGCAGCCACCAGAAGCTAGCTCTGGCTGACTCACATCTAACAAGCCCAATTGGGGCTGCGTGGCCCTGGAATATGTTGCGTCTACTAAACAGGTTTCAAATCCGAACATTGAACGTTAATTTACTTAATTTTAAATGCTGATTAGCATATCGACACACGTAGGGTTTTTTGTTATTTTGCTAAGCATATCCCACAGAAAACACAGTTTTCTCGGAATAGCACTTCGAGCAAATGACCACCTCGGCTTTGCTGGCTGATCATTTTGCATAAATGTGGTTGAAAAATCGTTGAGGCAGCGTTGAATCTCTTTTCAATTCACAGGTGGATTTGGGCATGTCGACATAGACTTTTGACTTCAAAACTCCCTAGACAAAAATGCAATGGTTTTCAATCACATGGTCGAGAGGCCAATTTTGATCACTGAAACGAGAGTACACGACCAGGAAATCCCTCATGCAGTAATTGGATTATTATTTTTCACATCACTAGTCCACACCAAACAGTAACAAGTTATTTGGATCACATGTGTGTTCTCTGAACCTCAAATGCGGCAATTTTAACAATTAACGAAGCCATCAAGGTGAAAATTGATTTTATCACCTAGGATAATTTTGCTCCAAAAATCGCCATTCATATTTACTCCATGTTTACTAACCCTAAACTATCACTCTCAAACTGTTTTCTTTTTTTGGTTACAAACACTAAATTAATTAATTTTTTATTTAATTCAAATCTTGTGTAAATTTTGGGACACCCTATTTGTAACATTTTTCTTAAGTATGTTTGAGAAAGCAAAAAACTATTTTTTTTTGTTGATCTTTGATGGTATGGTGACTAAATCACGAATTTATGTCAAGTTACATTAGGTTCCCAAATGACTCATCCAGTAACTGTCCCAGACGATAAGTGATAAGTGTGTGAAATGTTATATACCGTTTTTCTTTCATAACAATGTCTTAAGCGAAACATGTATGACATGTCTTCGACGTTTCTCATAATATAACGTAGTTCTAAAATGATGTAGCCAACAATCGAAAGAAATGAAAAAATTGCATATCATTTTATGTTCACCGTTTCTCGCAATGCCCATACCAAATATTATTATTTTTCATTACACTAATAGCATTTTCTTCTGGAAGATGTTAACATACCCAAAATGTTTATATTCTATTTTATATTTTAAAAAAACGCAAAGGTATTATTTGCAACACAACACATTTGGAATCCAAAAGATTATTGTAATATTTTTTTAAGGCTACAGCCTAATTTTATAAATTTTACTGCTGCAAATAAATTTGGAATATTATTCGTCGTCTAAATAAAATATTTTTATTATATCTGTTCAAAAACGTACATACATAAATTTATCTCAAACATGCCATATAGGATTCATCTCAGACAGGTCACGTAAGACCCGTCTACGACTTCTTACACACGAGTCATCTTAGATATTGCACAAGCGAAAATTAGTCCGATGAAGAGTTTTTAGTGTGCAGTCAATGACTTTCCTTCTGCGTATGTTTTTTTAAATTATATATAAATATGATTTAAATCCTGACTAGGGCATTTTAACCGTACATTTTATGTATATAAACCCAATAATTTAGCAAAATAAATGAGAATAAATGTTGATATCAAGCAATAAACAACATTTTTATTTCTCGGCTAATTGGAACCGACCCACGGTAATTTTGAACAATTAATTTGATAACGTTTGACTTTACAACCCAAACAGAGTTGTTAAATTAAGGAACGGGGTAGGGTATAGCTATAATTTTTGAGACGACAAACGAAGTTATTATTTTCACGTATATACATACTCGTATAGTTGTAATAAATGTTTATGTCAGTTTCAGGAAAGGAAAATTATTTTCATAATTAATTAAAACTACTACACGTATGTACATAGGTATAATTTACAATACATAGTGTTTTATATGTATCTGCGTAACGTTTACTAATTATGAACGAGGAAAACAGGAAAAAAATTATTTATGTTCAAAATAAATAATAATTATTATTTTTATTTATGCTGTACGTCGTAGTCAGTGTGTACCCAAAATAATTAAAATACAAATTTTTTTATCATTGATGTTATGTTGAAACTAATTAATTATAGTAAAAGGAATTAGAATACCGGATTCTAAAATCTATTTTTGAAAATGGGATACCCTAAAACGAGGGTTGGTGACAAAATGGGTGTCCAAAACATAAACAACTAAGATTAATCACCTTATTAACATAACGGACATAGATTTACTTATTGCAAAAGTCTAAAGTCTTATCTCTTTAGATTTTAAATATATAATCTTGAGTTGCATAGCAATTGTTAAGAAATACTCGTACAATGTACCCGTAAAAAGATAATACAAGGATTTGCCAATAAAATTTATTCAAAGTGGAAGAGTTAAAACAAGGAGTAAAAATTCTTTCCGACTCAATAATTTTATTTAAAGCGGAAAATCATACGAAAAATCCCATTTATATTATGAACCCGTTCGAATCGAAACGAAAAATCTCGTACCAACGATTTTAATTATTCATTCTTGAATAAATTATAGTTTTTCATTTTCATTACTTTCCATTCGTTTCTCCGTCTGCTATTTGTTCCTGTATTAACTTTTTTTTTTATTTAAATCTTCTATTAACTTAAAAAAAAAATATTCAAAATATATTGATATTTTATGTACGATCGTTTATATCAAAACTATAATAGAATAAATTTGTATTTTACTTAAAACACAATTAGCATGCAAAATTCGTCTAGAAACTTAAACAAAAAAAGCGAACGGTAAATTTGTATAAAATTTTAATATAAAGTTAGGTTATGTTATTTATATTATTTACATTGTTTATTACATTTATGAAATTCTAAACATTTATATTTTAAAAACCAAGTTAGGCATTTTCCGAAACGAGCGTTTTGGTTTAGATAAAAGCGACGCATTGTATATACAATGCGACCACACGATGCTTTTTTATGAATTTAATGTGAATTATAGATGTATGTGAAGTTGGCCCAAATGTCAGCCCAAAAAACGCAGTGGCAACACGAAAACTATAATTTCTGTCACGCATGCACTGTCAGCCCAAAAAAATCGTATGTCACGACATTTTAATGATGTCAACCCAATAAAAACTAAAATATTTTTACTTCTAAAAATTCAATATTTAAGTAAAGCAAAGAAGTTTAAGGAGGTTGTGATGCCGCTTTACGAACAACCATAATATTTAATGGAAGTTGAGATTTTCGGTGTTGGTCATCGGTCTTACTATGATTTTCGGACAGAACTGGTTCTAGCCTTTATTAGTAGGAAATTTCAGGAGGTTTTGGTGGAAATATAGAGAAATTATTATCATTTTCTATGCAGAGATATAGGCCATTCTCTGTATAGAGTATGTAGGCCACTCTCTGTATGAGGACCCCACCACAACTTCCTGAAACTTCCTACTCGTAAATGCTAGAACCAGATCTGTCCGAAAATCGTAGTGAGACCGATGACCAACACCGAAAATTTCAACTTCCATTAAATATTATGGTTGATCGTAAAGCGGCTGAATATAGGCCATTCTCGGTATGAGGAGCCCACCACAACCTCCTGAAACTTTCTACTTGTAAAGGCTAGAACCAGTTCTGTCCGAAAATCATAAAGAGATCGATGACCAACACCGAAAATCTTAACTTCCATTAAATATTATGGTTGTTCGTAAATTGGCCGAATTTAGTCCATTCTTGGTATGAGGACCCCACCACAGCCTCCTGAAAATTTCTACTCGTAAAGGCTAGAAGCAGATCTGTGCTAAAATCGTAGTGAGACCGATGACCAATACTGAAAATTCCAAATTACATTAAATATTATGGCTGTTCGTAAAATGGCCGAATATAGGCTATTTTTAGTATGAGGACCGCATCATAGCCTCCTAAAACTTCTTAGTCGTAAAGGATAGAGTCAGAACTGTCCAAAAATCATAATGAAACCGATGACCAACACCGAAAATTTCAACTTCCATTAGATATTATGGTTGTTCGTAAATCGGCCGAATATATTCTTGGTAAGAGGGCCTCATCACAGCCTCTTGAAAATTCCTACTCGTAAAGGTTAGAATCAGATCTATCCGAAAATTGTAGTGAGATCGATGACCAACACTGAAAATTCCAAGTTTCATTAAATATTATGGTTGTCTGTAAAACTGCCGAGTATAGCCATTCTTAATATGAGGACCCCATCACAGCCTCCCGAAACTTCTTACTGGTAAAGGGGCCAGAATGTTGGGCCAACTTCACAAACGTGAATTATAGATGGAAGATTTGCAAGAATCGCAACAATCAGTTTCGAACTTAATGAGATTATTAATTTGAAAAAAATGGCATGTATATGTAGCACTAACGAATTACTACCTAGTCTACGGAATTCGATTCTTTCATATTCTCCATCTATATTTAATTTTCACAAATTAACTTTTCGTTGTGTACGAATTACTTTTATATTTTAACGTTGTTGTTGTTTTACGGAACAATCACAACAAAAACCATTACAATAAAACAACAACAACGCTAAAATGCTTTTTTTGTTTCTTACCTCTACAAACAAAATTTTAAAGTGTCATACATTTTTCACACAGTGTGCGTTTTGCCTGATGGTACACTACTTTAAAAATGTTTGGTACTTCTTGCAAATTAACGGTTTTTTTTCTTTTATATATTCTGTCTATCAAACCAATCAGAATGTGCCCCCATTTTAATTTATTTCTGGTAGAGTGTTGAATTATTGTCAGTGTTGTGCCGCCTTGTTTACACCGCAGTTTATTAATATTCTACAAGTCTGGAAAATGTTCGTAGATAATTAAAATATTAGCGTCGACAATGTGGAGAATGTAGAAAATGTCAAAATTTATTCTTAATTGAACTATTCGAGAGCTTCTTTCCTTCCTCACATTTAAAATGGTGTAACCGACTTTTTATAAGGTAATCAAGCTCACATCTATAAAATATGATTAATAACGCTCGAAAAATGGAATGACCGAGAAAAATGGATATTTTTTTTTGTAGGTTTTAGCTGTTTTAGTACAATTTTAATAAAATTAACAAATGATTTATAAACAATTGTCCTGTTATTTTTTTTTATTCTGTTCGTTCTAGACAAAGCATTATAAGCTATATATTTTCAACGCTACCAGAACCCAAATCGAAAATTGAACCAAACCCGAAATTAGAACGCGCATATCATTTTAGCTCCACTCATTCTTGACCAAATTTCAGGGGCTCTATTCTTGAACTATTACGAAAATTTTTGGTACCGAGTTCAAAGTATAACGAAAATCTTAAAATGGTATTCATGAAATTGGATTCCGAAAATTTTCGAATTTTTTTATTTATTTAGATATGTAATGGACATTTTGTTACCTAGGCAGTAAAAAAGGTGATTTCATTTTTTTCTTTATTACTATAAAAAATAGAAAATTTGGATTAATTTTTTAGAATTACCCAGGTTTTAATTTTTTTTTTTAAATACTATTTCAATTTGATGTCAAAAATAATGTTTTGTTCGAGATAATAATAAACAATCTATTTTTTCCTTTCCATTTTATTTCATAAAACAAAAGACATTTTTGTTTATACACCCGCTTCTATTCTTAAAAATATGGGAATATCTACAATTGGTAATTTGGGATGAGTTTTTTTTTAGATTTGACGACTTTCATCTTCTGTTTACTAGTAACGAGGTGGATCCACATCACGTTGGGTCAAAAAGAAATTTTAATCGATTATTCGAATCAATACTGAAAAAGCCATACTAAAAAATGGTCAGCTCCAGTCATTATTAAATATAAGATTTAAACAAGACACGGATAACCACAATAATTTAAAATATTTAAAATTTAATAATATTAAACACAAAAAATACAACCATAGTTTAAAAAACGCCCGTTTCGCTTAAGGTTTACAATTGGAATGACATTTTTAATCACCACATTACGAAATGTTATTAGTTTTTCCTCCCCTCTTTCTTATTTTCGTAATGGTTTCAAGAATACCAATTTATGATTTTTCCTCAAACGAAAATAGTGCGACGAAAATTTTAGGTACCGAAAGTTTTCGTTATAGTTCAAGAATAGAGCCCCAGATCACCTATATATATATAAAAATGGTGTAAAAAAAATGTATGCATCAGTTGAGAACGGCTGAACCGGTTTGGCTCAATCTTTTGTTGTTGGGTTCGCAATTGCCTGGAGATGACTTTTACGCAAGAAAATTTTGGGAAAAGCCGGAAAATTTCGCAAATCGAAAAATGGTGTTTGTCAGTTGAGAACGACTGAACCGATTTGGCTCAATCTTTTTTTGTTTTGTTCGCAATTGCCTGGAGATGACTCTTACGAAATAAAATTTTGAAAAAACCCACCGGAAAAGCCGGAAAATTTGGAAAACCGGAAATGATGTTTTTCAGTTGAGAACGAACGGCTGAACCGATTTGGCTCAATCTTTTTTGTTTTGTTCGCAACGGCCAGGAGATGGTTTTATGACATACAATTTTGGGAAAATCCACGGGAAAAGTCGGAAAATTCAGAAAATCGAAAAATGGTGTTTTTCAGTTAAGAACGGCTGAACCGATTTGGCTCAATCTTTCTCTGTTTTTAGCAATTGCCAGGAGATGGTTCTTATGACATAAAATTTTGGGAAAATCCACCGGAAAGGTCGGAAAATTCGGAAAATCGAAAAATGGTGTTTTTCAGTTGAGAACGGCTAATCCGATTTAGCTCAATCATTTTTTGTTGTGTTCGCAATTACTTGGAGATGACTCTTACGCAAGAAAATTTTGGGAAAACTTACCGGAAAAACCGGAAAATTTGGAAAACCGGAAAATGGTGTTTTTCAGTTGAGAACGGCTGAACCGATTTGGCTCAATCTTTTTTTGTTTTGTTCGCAACGGCCAGGAGATGGTTTTATGACATAAAATTTTGGAAAAATCCACCGGAAAAGTCGGAAAATGGATTTTTTCAGTTGAGAACGGCTGAACCGATTTGGCTCAATCTTTTTCTGTTTTTTTCGCAATTGCCAGGAGATCGTTCTTATGACATAAAATTTTGGGATAATCAACCGGAAAAGCCGGAAAATCGAAAAATGATGTTTTTCAGTTGAGGACGGCTGAACCGATTTGGCTTAATATGTTTGCTCTGTTCGCAATTGCCAGGAGATGGTTCTTACGAAAAAAGATAAAAGGTTGGGAAAATTCACCGGAAAAGTCGGAAAATTCGGAAAATCGAAAATTGGTGTTTTTAAGTTGGGAACGGCTGAACCGATTTGGCTCAATCGTTTTTGTTTTGTTCGCAATTGCCTGGAGATGACTCTTACGAAAGAAAATTTTGGGAAAACCCACCGGAAAAGCCAGAGATACAATGTTGGAAAAATTTACCGGAAAAGTCGGAAAATTCGGAAAATCGAAAAATGATGTTGGCTATGAAGTTTTAATCGTTTTAATTTTCATTTGACTTCATTTTAATTTCATTAATCTTTTGACTAATCAGTTTAAACAAAAACTAAGGAAGCTAATTGACTTCATCGTTAAGCACATGGTTTATGGACAGCCACGTTGTGGGATGTACACAGTAGGATACATTCTCGTTGGTTTCGACATACACTCTCCGTCAAAAGTTTTTGACCACCACCCAAATCTGCAATTTCACTTATATACAAATCAATATTAAAATTGTTTTATGCGAATTTGTATTAAGTGCAATGATTAATGTAGTAACACAACCTTTTCCTTATGGATTTTCTTTCCATACTTCGGGGAATCACCGAAAGTAAAATATAACAATTTTTTATTTAATGTGTTCAAGTGAGTTATTGGTGTTTCTCAGCGTTATATTACTACTCTTCAGTTGCTTATTAATCAATTACGGTTCATTTTTAAATGAATTGTGTTTTACGCTAATTTATCTTCGTTCATGAATAGTAAAATGAAATTTCAAAAATGCAAATAGTGAGCAAATAATAAAAAAACTAAAAGGATCGATGTTTTTTTTTGTGTGAGCGAACGGGATTTACTACTCTCTTGTTTTACTTTTCTATTCTAATTGAAAAGCGAATATTTGTTGTAGTAGTGAATAGATAAAATATATTATTCTCTTTATTGAATGATCGAATAGAGAATTTCTACACAAGAGATTTCTACACACTTTTTATTTCTACACTATTCTATCTGTTAATATTTATTTTGTTAAATATTTAATAAAATATTCGAAGTACATTGTATTATTACAAAAAGTAAATACTAAAAAATAACTTTACTTTTCCGAAATATTATTTATATTTCTTATATTTTTCTTAACTAAAATTAGAATAAAATGCCAAAAAAACGAGATCATTCAGTTTTGGACCGTCAATCAATTATAACTTTATACAACGATGGTAATTCCTTACACCGGATTGCGAGTAAACTCAAAATTCTGTACTCTCCGTAGAAGATCAGCGGACTTCAGAAATCGCAGCCATTACAAATCAAAATCGAGACTTGCCGGTTTCTATATCGACCGTCACACATTGTCTTCTCAACGCTGGACTGCAAGGTAAAAAACCTGTCAAAAAACCGTTGTTAAGAAAGCAAAACAAGAAAAAAAACTTGAATGGGCAAAACAGTATAAGGATTGGGTACTTAAAGATTGGAAAAATCTACTATGGACTGATAAATCATCATTCCAAATTTTTGGTACAAAACGTCTATGTTCGCCGTCGACGTTCGCGCGGACGACTGCCTAATCCCATCCGTAAAACATCATATGGGGTTGTTTTGGTAACAAAAAAGTGGGAGACCTTAATTGAATAAACGGAATTTTAAATAAGGAAGGTTATCTATCCATACTACGAGAGCACTCTACGAGAGCATTTCTTTTACTACAGAAAACTATTATCGCGTATGCCTGACAGAGAATTATCGCCTAAGCCCAACTCAATTGATATTTTTTATGTTGTCAAGGAGGATCAGTATTTTTTTGTTTTGTTTTTACGTGATTAGAACGAAATTGAATTTAAAAAAAATACGCCTGGCTGCACGAGTCACGAGCGAAAATTAATAATTTATGATCCGCATGCTAAACCAATCAAAACACTTCAAGATATTTCTCCTCCAATTTTTCCAAATAAAAATTCCCTTGCGAGTTAAAATACTTTTATCTTTGCGCTACTCGGTCCGTAGATGACAACCTACAGATATAAAATATTTTGCTTTGCTATTTTTTATGACAAGTCATACAATTTTTTTTTGTGTTTATACCTTGTGTTTGCCAAATTTTCATAAATGAAGGGAATAAAATTATGTAATTTGATTTGGAAATCTATTTATTGATGGTGTGAAAATGAAGCAATTGTACTAAAAATATTGTATCGTGTTGACCAACTTCGCTAAACAAACAGAATCGATTTTTTTTTCAGAATATCCCGTTTGGGCAACGTCAGCGTTTCTAATATTTGCGATGCATACTCGTAACTGTGTGTATCTGCAAATAATTGTCTTTCAACAATCGGTACGTTAAAAGCTTTGTCTCTTTACAATTCTGTTGTTTAACAACTTGAAACGTATGAACTGTTTGTGCCACATTTTCCACCAATTATATTCTCAATACATGCTCATCTTTATGTCGACGAAACATTGACCGCCCTCACTACATATTTTATTACGAAAATTCAATGGATCGTCCATAATAAGGGAAATGTACTGACCCAGGTTTTCTAACCATATCAAACGGTTTGCCGTAAAACGTATTTGGACTTTGAAATATTCACCAGCATTCGAGTCAATTTTTTGCTGGAGCGCTGTTATTATAAAAGAGTCCCGAAACTCTGTTTATAGAATCTTTCAAAATTCACAAACCTTTAGATCACAGGATTTGGTATTTTCTTGATTTGCAGTACAGGAATAAATTAATGTTTTGACGTTTAAAATGTTTGAAAAATGTAACTTGTCGTTTTCCGGATCAGAATTTAATATTTGTAGAATAATTATTAAATAAAATACACAAAAAGTCTTTTGATGAAATTAAAAATACACAATGACAAAAATTTCAATTGAATGTAGGAAATGTCAAAAAATATAGATGAATTTTATTGAGCAAAAACTTACGTCAGCTTTCACACTGTGCTTCAATATCTACTATAGACTTGATTTCCTATTCGTTTCGCTCAAGCATCCAACATAAAATGAATAACTCATATAAAGAAAAAAAATAACACATACAAAGACACGTACCCCATTTAAGTTTTGCGTGGAATTGTAATTGCTGTTTGATTTTTGTTCGAAAATGCAGTGTGTGGCTCGAATAATTATAGTGTTAAATGTTAGCTCCTTACTTTGGAACACGTTTATTTTTCTGATTTTCATTTATTTAACGGTTGACTGGCCTTTAGAGGCGAAATATTGTAGGCAAATGTAGAAATCAAACTAGTACGGTGTTGCCTTTAATTTGCACAACTCACAAAATTATATTGTCGTATTTTAATGAATAATCAGCAAAATTTTAAGGACCCAACTCTGCAACGTATAAGTGGCCATGTGAAAATCATGGATGTTCCAAATTCAAACTCACACTTTATAATACTTAATTTTAATTGCTTGTATCCGATGGGAAAATCGTTTGGATTAATTGAACTGTGGCGAAATCAGCACCTTTTCTCCTTAACTTGTACCAATAGCAGTTGTCTCAATCAAATCCAGTTTTAGTTTTAAAGTCGTGTTCAATTGCACAGTTTAAGCGAATCCTAATGGATAATTGACGATATTCTCAGCGATCGGTATGGAATTCCGCTTCTAAAAACTTGTCTTTTATCTGAATAAATTTACCATTTTTTAACCGATTATGTAGAAAATTTGGGTTACATGGGCCTCAGCCATTCCAAAATTTGATGGACAAACTTGCTTTGTAAAAATGAAAGAGACGATGTTATTCGGCTAAAGTAAATGAAACTAAGCCGTTTCTTAACAAATTATATTAAAATTTTGTTTGTTGAGTTGAACTGGGATTGTAACATAAACTTTTTGGGAAGTTCTGGAATTTAGCCATTCTGAATGGAACTTCATCGCTTGTTAACTAATTTTGATTAAATTTAGCTGAATTGGGATTCTAACATTAGTATTGGCGTTCTGAATTTTAGCTATGTTGAATAGAATTTGGCTAACCAATTTTGATCAAATTTGGTATATTGGTCTGGATTAGGAAACACAAAATTTAGACACATTCTAGGGATTTGGCTATATGACTAATGGAACAGAGAAACTTCTTCTTTACGCAGTTGTTCTTTTCAAGAAGAACCATAAAAATATATTTTATTAAAATAATACATTTACAATATAATGGATAAAATATAATTATTAAATCAATTAATGAAAACTGTCTTATGAAAATGAAGTAGCCATTTTTGGCTGAAATGATTGAACATTACAACGTTCTAAACTAATATCAGAATATGACAATATTATAAGAGAATTGTAATAATTCTGGTCACCAGCGGAGCAAATTTTTAGGCAGATTTATCTTTCTTGAAGTGCACGCGTGATGCTTGATTGTGTGGTTTTAAACCGAGTATTAACAGTAAAATACACAAGGTATAGTATTCTGGGACCAACTTTATATGTTCTATATACCTCGGACCTGCAAACGACAGAAGAGATAAAGATAGCCACGTTTGGAGATGAACGGTCATCTTAGCAAAGGGAATACATACGCAAATTGCAAAGAGCTACTAATAAAATCTGCAAATTCCCTAGAAACGAAACTCAAATGGAAAGATCATGTCAAAAAGAAAAAAAGAAAAGTTAAAGAATAAATACCGAAAGATGGATTGGCCCTTAGGGAGAAATCCTAAGCTATCATAAACAATTGCTACTATACCGGTAAATCGTAAAACCCGTTTGGATTCAACTCTGGAACTGTACAACGAACGCGAATGTCAATCTCATCCAGTCATGTCAAAGCAAAATCCTACGTGAAATATTTAATGCACCGTGGTATATAAAAAATGACAATCTCCATAGAGTCTGAACATGGATTTCACCACCAAAATGCTGAGATATATCGTATGTTGGATGACGCAAACTCAGTAAGACGGCTGCGAAGGACAAACCACTCGATGATTTGTAAATCGATAGATAAAAAATAATTTAAAAAAAAAATGAAAAAGTTTTGAACAATGTTATAATTAAAAAAAAATGCGCCATTCTTAGCATCTTGTGTTTTCTATTCTTGCTTATATTTCAATGTATAAAAAACCACACACATATAGGATTGGTAGAAACTGAGTGACTTCGTACGTAAGGGCTCAACAAGAAAAACAATTCTAGTTTTCAGTAATCCACTAACAAAAATACAAAAATGTTTTCTAGCCACTGTGTCTCATTCCGCAGTACCTCTTATTTTTTCTGGTGACGATAAGCATGAAAATTTTCTTAACAAAAAGCTCCATGTAAGACTAATTGTAGGATCCAAATATTTTCAATATTGCTCTATGTAGTTGTTCTGATCGTGATAATGCTGACATTCGCTTTGCTATGCCTGTTCGGTTACTTTATAATGTGAGAAGGTTATTCTGTGTGGCAGCCAGATATTTATTTTAAACCGATTTGAGGTTACCAAGAGGGTTCAGATCGTGGTTATTCGTTGAAAATACTAGCAACGTTTTTAATGTAGTCTGATGGCTAAAACTTTTGGATTGAACGTATTTGTATGCTAAGAACGAATAATAATTAAATTCTGCTGATGTGATTGAAAGCCGTATAAAAATATATTAGTAAGACAAAATTGTCTTACACGAATATAATATCAAAATAAGGGATTTTAAAATTATCAACGTTCAAATCATTATAAAATAAAATTTTAATACACTTGAATCTCGATTATCCGGGATGAGTGGGACTTCCCGGATAATCAAAAATCCCGGTTAGTCGAATTGTTTTTATTAGAAATAAAAATAATCCCGGTCAATCAGATGAAATTCAGATTAACCAAGAAACTAAAAAATCCAGGATAATCGAGGTTCACGGATAATCGGATCCCGGATAATCGAGATTCAAGTGTAACCTGTATATAAAATCATTGCTTATATTGGTTTGGAATATATACTCCACTACCATTACTTTCCAGCGACTATGAAATT
The DNA here is from genome assembly GCA_932526605.1 of Nephrotoma flavescens. Taxonomy (NCBI): domain Eukaryota; kingdom Metazoa; phylum Arthropoda; class Insecta; order Diptera; family Tipulidae; genus Nephrotoma; species Nephrotoma flavescens. The sequence goes on from OW052220.1 coordinate 38,893,110, forward strand.
CATCGTAAATATCAACGTCCGGAGCATAAATTTTCGTATTCGTAAACGTGTCTCACTGGATTACAACCAATAGATAGTGTAGATTTGTTGTCCAATAGACTTTCCACAATTTTCTACGTCCAAAATAAAATTAAAAACGCATTAGATGGAGTGCAAAGTTAGCACTGAACATTTTGTTTTCGGTATTAACAAAAAAAAAATCGTTGCTGATCAGCCGAATGGAGCGTACAACGAAAAGATTTAATTTAAATTGTATCTCTTGTGTGTTTGCAGATTATTTTATATACTAAACACATTTTCCGGAAAATGCCTAAATGTACAAAACATGTGAAAAAGTATATCAAATGAAGTATAAGAACAATAAAAGCTCAAAAAAATTAGAGCCCTTGGTTGACAATTATATTTCTACATTATATCAAGAACTTTGTCGCAAAATAATTCAAAATTTATTAACTAAAATAAAAGTTTTCATGCAAATTAGCAAAAACAAACGAGTAGTTAAAAATATAAAGCCAATATGCTCGTTTCTTCCATAATAAATAATTTTTTAAGTATCGTCAGAATTAAAACATCACAATAAGAACAAAATAAGAAGAAAACAAAATTAAAAACAATTTTTGATGCAAAAGTTTTTTACTTACAAAATCACCCATTTTCATTTTTTAACAGATTTTAATTTTATTTAGTTTAAAAATTAAATAAGTTTATTGTTTTTAATTTTATCGTGAAGAAATAGTTTTTTATAACACGCAACGCACAGGCGCCACACATTTTTGTAGTATTCAGTAGTAGCAGTAGTAGAAGTAGTAGAAAATAGTAGAAGCAATAAAAATAAAAAATAAAAAAAATTAAAAAACAATAATAAATTTTGAACTGCTGTTTTAAAAATAACTATGTATAATTAAAACAAATAATATTAGTTTTTAATAAACTTATGATATATTTGGATGTTTGCGAGTTTCATGAAAATGTAGATGACTAAAATTGAGTTGACTTCTATGGTTGTGCACAATAAATTTAAATAAAAATTATTTTGCAGATTTGGTTTAAACATCATTTATAACCGATGTGAAGTACTTAACAATGGAAAGGCAATTCAACAATTTGTTTTACCGAATTAACTGCTTCTCGTATAGTGTTAGAAATTGTGTGCAATTTATTCTTATAACGAAATTCATATCCACAACGAAATATTAGGTTTTAACAATCCAATGTCCATTATTCATATCACTCTATTTAAACCATGTGAAAAAAATCCCATATTTTGACCCAAAAAGGAACAAAATTATCATAAGCATCAAAATTTTTTAAAACAAATTTAAAGATCAAGAAATTGTATGCATACGTGAGTTGCATATGTAAGTACTTTGACAATAGGTGTTCCCTGACAATACATAGTTTATGGGTGTTCCAGAAGTTTTCCACCAAATACCACAGTCGGTCACATTATAGCTATACCACGTAACTAAACCAAAGAGATTCGAATTTTAAAAATTAAGGCATATGTCAGATTACAATCCAGTTGTGGTGACATCTATTGTCGAGTAGTAAAGTTAATTAACTCTTAGGTGAATAAAAATAAAAGTATAATTTTTAAACTGATAAAATTCGGCGAAAGTTGCTAGCTGAAAATGAAAAAAATCGATAGTGCAGATATAGTGTGTCGACTACTTCAGACGAAATTTAGAAAATCTTAATATATAATTTTTTAAGTTTCGTCTGAAGTAGCCGACACGCTATATAGGCATTATAGTTTTTTTCATTTTCAGCTGGCAACTTTCGGCTAAATTCATCGGTATAAAAATTGTAACTTTTATTTTAATTTACCCAAGTGTCAATTAACTTTACTACTCGACAACAGATGTCGCCACAAGTGGATTGTAATCTGACATATGCCTTAATTTTTAAAATTCGAATCTGGTCAATTGCGGCATTCAGTAAGTTCAATTACTGGCAGTAGAGGTCTGAATTGAGCGTTTGGCCATTGATCAGTAGCTCATAGTAGTAGATTTCCTTCCAATCCCACCAAACACATAGCAAAACCTTATGTACATGGATCCCTCTTTCCAACGGGTATAAGCATGTCTAGAGCCATTTAGCGAAAAAAATGCCAAATTTCAAATTTGTAATAACCTTAAAGATGTAAAAAAGTTTAATCTAAAAGGTTTCATTTAAATCATTGATGGGTCATCGATGGTTTTCGCTGGAAAGTTTTCCTGTTCAAGTTTCATGTTGGAAGTTTGTCAACATTGAAGGGAAGTTTGTGAACATACATACTGTTAAAGTTAGTCGACCCGCTCCAGTTGAAAAATGTCCATAATGCAGATTCAGCTGTGACGAGTAAAATATATCAGCCGACAAATGTCGGCAATGCAGATTCGACTGTAACGGTTAAGGTGTACCCGAAAATGTCGGTATTGTAGATTCAACGCAGCTAGTCGCTTGTATAAGTCGGTAAGGTAGATTCATATACATAGTCAACCGAAAAATCGAATCGATAAAGCAGATAAATAATTTTGGTAAACAGTAATTTATTTTTAAATCAAACATGTTTATTTCGATTCATTAACGTATATTACTCAAAATTTAACTTTTTTAATGATGCTCACACCAATAAAAAGTTTCAGGTCGATTTCTCTGTTGCAAGTCCGGGAAAACTCAATTGAATATATCGCACACACAAAAATTGAAAATTTCTAAAAATTGACCGTTGAAAGTGTCATGGCTGGAAACAGATTCCAGTGAAGTGATTTGAATTAGTGGAAAAGTTTGATTTAATATGACGCTCACCACATATAATAATGTTAACGCAAGCTTTAGGGGTTGTTTTATCATCTTTACAGTAATGCACTACACAAATACCCGTGATTTAAATGATTGGCCGTAACACTTTAAACGGTTAATTTTTAGAAATTTTCACATTTTGTGTGTGCGATATATTCAATTGAGTTTTCACGGACTGCAATTTCAATTTTAGGAACAACAAAATAAAATTTTCTAATCCAGCGTAAAATTTGTATCTGCATTATCGAAATGTTTCGGCTAGGATGATACCAACCAAAATCATCTGGCATTATCGTTTGATTAGTTTGAATCTGCATTATCGACATTTTTTGGTGGAGTCGGCTAACTTTAATAGGGTGTGAAAAACACGTGCAAACTTCAAAAATTCGCAAAAACAGATCGGTATCCAGCTCGCGCAAAGATAAATGTTACATACAAATTTGACGTAAAATTTAGCTAACGAAATAACAAAAAATATTTAGCTCAAGATTTCAAAGATGCGGTGGTATGCAGCGGGCATGAAAAGTTTGTAGTTATCTCATTCGCATATAGACTGCGCTAGTAAAAAACTCTATAAACGTATTCGCAGTAATTTTTCTGCCTAGAACAATAAATTTAAAAAAAATTTGAGAGCAAAACGTGATTTTTTTTTTTAATGGATGAACAAAATAATTTTCTAGACTATGAAAATAGTTTTGAACTATATTTTTGTTTGTTGTAGGACAAATAAAACAAACGTCAGAATTTATCTCTACATAAACTTTTTAGCTTACTAATTTATCTGTAGTTTGGTGGAGACTTGTGGAGACCACGTTAAAATTTATCTTAGGGCGAGCTCGATACTTAGCTTAACGTTTAAAGTGTTATGTCTTGAAAAGGTTTCATTTAAATCGGTTCATTGATGGTTATCGCTAGTGAATTTTTCAGGGCAAGTTCCATGTTGGGAGATGGGGAAAATTGGAGAGGTGTGAAATATACATCAAATTTCAAAAACTTGTAAAAATTTAACATTTAAATTATATTGTCTGGAAATTTTTTTATTTGAATCGGTTGGTCGATGTTTATCGTTGTTAAACCACCCAGGTCCAGTTTCATGTTCGCAGTTCGGGAAAATTCAAAAATTGGTAAAAATTTAGCTTTAAAGGGTAATGCCTGGAAAAGGTCTGAATTGAATCGGTTCGTAGATGGTTATCGCTAAAAAAATATTCAGGTCAAGTTCCTTGTTGAAAGCTTGGGAAAATTGGGAGGAGTTACATATTCGTGCAAACTTCAAAAATTTGAAATGTCTTAATATTTAAAGTATATTGTCTGAAAATGGTTTTATTTAAATCGGTTTATCGATGGTTATCGCTAGAAAATTTTCCAGGTCATGTTTCATGTTGAATGTCTGGGAAAATTAGGGGAGTTAAATAACGTGAAAAGTTCAAAAATTTGTAAAAAACTTAACGTTTAAAGTGTTTTATCGTGGAGAGGACTCATTTGAATCGTCTCATTGATGGTTATTGCTGGAGTATTTTCTAAGTAAAATTTCTTGTTGGACGTTCGGGAAAATTTGGGAGGTGGGAAATATACGTACAAATTTCAAAATTTTGTAAAAAAATGAGTTATGTCTGCAAAAGGTTTCATTTAAATCGGTTCAAAGGCTATCACTGGAAATTTATCCATTTCGTCTCGAGTTTGGAATGTTTAGGGGAGTGAAATATTCTTGAGAATTTGTAAAAATTTAACGGTTAAAATGTTAGTTTGGAAAAATTGGAGGGAGTAAAATGTAGCGAACTTTCTGGAATCATGATCTACTTTTCTTATGGTCAAATAAATTAATGACTAAGTAGGCGACCATTCTGATTGAGCCATAACTTCGCCAAAAGTGCAATCCTGGGTAACCAGATAGAGCACGAGACATTAACGCTCACACCTTAGACAATCAAAGGATGTTCAATTCTAAAAATAAATCTGTTGGATAGCAAACTTATTATGCCTTTATACAACTTAGGCAGAGATAAGGTTTGTAAAGAGATAAGTGTCGATGAAAGCCTTCATCGTCCTACAAAGCACTTTTGATATCACCAACTAGAAAGTAGATTAGGCAAGAGCAAGAGGTCGTCCTCCTAAGATGATTTATATTATAATCTTGAAAAGTAAAAGAATTAGGGCAAAGGTCTTAATACTCTTGGCTCTATTTTAGCTGATAATGATAGAGCAATTCCTCACCAGTTGGACAAGTAACAGTGGACATTATGGTTTTATACTCAAGCGATATAACGCCCATGACCTCTATGTGGACTAGGCTTGATCACCAAACATCTACATATATATATAAATGTTTACCATGTACAAGTTGCATACCAGAACCAACCTTATGATATTTTGGAAGGGGCTGGACCCCGGGGTCTAGGAGGTGCGGTACAAATATTTTTAAAAATTTTAATTTTCTTTAAAATTTTCCACGAAATTGAGTTTATGGGGCTGGTTATATGAAATTACTGACATGTTTGAATCCGAGGGGCCCAGCACTGGATCAAAAATTAATTTTTACATGCATAGTTACAAATATTTCATTATTCCAAAATGACTTCTCAGTCGCTCAACCGATCGCCATGAAATGTTTACCATGAAAATGTTGCATGTTCAGAACCAATCTTACGATATTATGAAAGGGGCTGGACCCCGGGGTCTAGGGGCCATGGTACAAATTTTTTCAAAAAATTAATTTTTTTTTTCGAGAATGAGTTTTGGAAAGGGGTTATATGAATTAAGAGACATGTTCGAATTCGGGGGGTCCGCCCCTGGATCAAAAATTAATTTTTACATGTAAAGATACAATTATTTGATTGTTCTGAAATAACGCCTTAGCCGCTTTATCGATCGTCATGAAATTTTTACCATGTATATGTTGCATGTTCAGGACCAAGACCACGATACTTTTGAAGCGGCTGGACCCCGGGGTCAAGGGGCTGTGGTACAATTTTTTTCTCAAATTTCAATTTTTTTAAGATTTTTTGAAGGGAATGACTTTAGGAAAGGGGTTATATGAAATTAGTGACATGCTCCAATCCGGAAGTCTGCCCTGGATCAAGAATTCATTTTTACATGTATGTATAGATACATTTATTTAAATGTTCCGAAATAGCGCCTTAGTCGAACAAATTTAGACACCAAAAAGGAAATCTAGCGTGCGATTGTTATACACAAATCATACCTCTACTATAATTGATTTAATTATTCAAATTAATTTTGTTAATTTAAATTTAAGGTCATCAATCTTTAGGTCCCAAAAATGACGGCGTTAATAAATTAAATAATGAAATTCAATCGGAACTACCCGGGCCACTAATGAAATACAAATCTACCGACACGGTTACTGATGTGGATCAATCCGTCAATTATAAAATAGTTTCTTAATTCTTTGGAGCCACCTGGTATTCCACCACAGATACTATTTTTAAAAGAGAGTTCACCAATAATACTGCTCAAAAAATTTAGATCCAAAGAAATTGTGCAACGGAACACGGCTTTGTGTGAAGAAATTAAAGGAGAAGATGTGCTAATTCCGCGCATTCCTATATGATTCCCACCGATTTGCCGTTTGAATTCAAGCGACTACAATTCCCATTACGCCTTGCTTTTGCAATGACAATCAACAAAGCTCAGGGGCAATCATTGCAAATATCTGGTGTTATTTTGGAAAATTCATACTTTTCACATGGCCAACTGAACTGTATGTTGCTTGCTCCAGAGTGGGAATGCCAAAAAGTTTATTTATTTACACACCAAATGGTAAAACCAAAAATATTGTTTATCAAAAGGCTTTATAATAAAAATTATTAACTAAAATATCTTTATATTTATTATTAACTTTGATCTGTTTGAAGGTTTGTAAAAATGGAGTATAATTATTTGGCAACTGGTAACAAATACCAAACCAAAATTAATTAACTATCCCCACAAACAGGATGATCATTACAAAAGTTATATCATTACAAAAGTTCGCCTGGATGCATTGACGGAGGAACCCCTTACTGAATACAGCTACTTATAATTTTCTTTCCATATGTGATTGCAACTACAGCGATGTAAAGAGAGAATTCTTGCATAACATTCAAGATATTTGAAATATATACCTCCCGTGCAACGCCGGATAACTCAGCTAGTCTATAATAAAATCTTAAATTTTGTTGCCCACACAACAAAATCTATACTGTTTCGAGTGTCATCAAACTCAAAACCACAAATCAAATAAAATTTCGCAAATGGAATAATCCAATTCCCATGTTTGAAGATAAAGTACCTGATTTTCAGTTCTGAACCCAGGGAACAAAACATTTAACCAACACATGGATTAGAGCGAGAGAATTCGCGCTTAGGTTTATTTTCTATGCTTAAATGTAACAAAAACGGAGATCTATTAAAAAATTGATATTCTGAGAAGGTAATGCAATATCCGGGATTTGCTATAGTATAGCGTTTAGTTGGATGGTTTATAGATTAGCTGTAAATAACCAATAAGCTTTCTCCAACTGAGCGTTAGAAACGAATGATGTGCTGAAAAGGTTACGTGTCCGTTTCACATTTAGCGGCTTGTCAGTAGGCGCCTGTTCTCAATATCAAGAGCGGCAGTGTCATGCCTGATAATAGTGCGAAGGTAGACTCCTACTGGTCAAAATACAGCAACTGTATACTGAGTTAGTAAAGCTACAAGCTGGTCAGAATCATCATTCCTGTACAACAAAAAAGACGCTCGTGAAAATGAAGATGAAAAGGAAAAGTCGTTTAGAAAAAGTTGTTCTCGGCGATCGCTGAATCGCCAGCTAAGATCCCATACACATTGAACCATCAAATGTTACACTCGCTAACTGTTAAGCTATAAGCGAAAATCTAACGTCATTCACAAGAAAAATAGAAAAGTAAACTGAAGACCTTTTTCAGTAAGAGTAAGCAGAAGGAACTACAACCAAAATGAAGATTAAATATCTTTACCCTTCTGTGAAAAAAGGCAAAACACAGATGAACTTAAGTGTAGGATGGCGGTACGTTCCAGGCTGAACAAAGAGAGCACTGAAGCATAAGGCAAAAGCACCGAAGAGATTCGTTACACAAAAGTAAGAGAGTGGCAGGTGTGTAATAAAAAATCCAGACAGTGTTGCCGTTTCTGTAAGCCAAGAAACGTTATTTACGGTTGAAAATACAGAAGTTGTAATACAAACCGTGAAACGATGGGCGATAAGATTGGTGCATCGATAAGGAAGTTTTTATCACAACATTTAAAATTTTGAAGTTCGCTTTAAGAATAAAGTTTTCATACGCAGTCTTAGATCTGCGATTAGAGACACGCAGATCGCAGCAGTTAAAATACCAAACGTTATAGCTCGCAAGATGTCTGATGTTCGGCTATAGGTTTTTTGTCATATTTCTGAAGTAATAACTCCAATGCGATTTTTATCAAAAGCTGCTTCCAATACTTCAAAGCTGACCTCTAGGCAAAATCACAAAACAATTAGAGGTAAGTGTCAGGCACTAGAGAAGCTGAAGGTTGTTTGCCTATCCAAGAAAACTCGTAGAGTTTCATCGAATAAGTTGAATAAATATTATTGGAATACACAGTCGTTATAAGCTCATCCAAGTGAACCAAATAGATAATGTAGCTGGTTTCCAGATTATTTGGTTTTATATGCGAAAAATAATGGTTCTTAGTCCTTTATGTTATTCTGTACAATTCGAACAACTTGCACGGCTTACACTGACGGCCATTTTTATGTAAAAATTTGTTGTTCATACCATAGGACAAATTATCAAAACGCAGGTATGATGACAAAATCATTTAACAAGGGCATAGAAAGCATAATGTATGGTTCAGAATCAGCGAAGCATGTAATCTTTTAACTTTACTGGAAGTCCCTATGTGATGAAATCGAGTAGGGCCAGTGCCGTCAGATTGGTAAGGTCAAAGGTTAAACTTCAAGATGTATTGCAAAATGCCTAGAGACTGCCTGCAGCAGAATTCGCAACATGAAAGCTAAAGCAGCCGAAGAGGTTTTGGATGGTTACACCTGTAGCGTAAGGAAAAGTACGTTTCAAAAATTTGGAATATCCAGATGCTAAAATTGTTTTCTTAAAACACAGTCAGCAGGCCAATCATAATTTAGCCTGGTGAGCCGAAAATTGACTAAATACTTTACGGGAACAGTTGTAATTTTCTTTACTGCGATGTTCTCACACGTCAACTACCTGAGGATGTGATGCTAGTCGACTTTATTGCAGTCCCAAGCACAAGAACCACCTAGAGAGAATACTGTGGAAATGATTTACCAATAAGTTGATTCAGTTTATTAAAACGCGGAATACACACAAATTTCTCCAGACCACCAATAAAGTAATTGAGAGTACAAAAGAATACCGCAAATAAGCGAAGTAAAAAATCAGCCAAAAACTGCAGGGCTATATAACGATGGCGAGCCAAATCATGGGCGACGAGACCAATTGTTGGAGCTGTATAACTTTTATAATTCTTCCTAATTCACCTATAAGAGTGTAAGAGCTGCAGGTGGAATCGTACCGACAAAATGTAATTAATGTTCGTGTCACAAAACTTTGTAGTTAAGAAGATTAGTGCCTAAACAACTATTTCGGACGAGACACAATATTTCACACCAATGGTACGAGTTGAAAACACAAAAATATGCCGAGGATATTCTGTGAGCAAGAATTAATCATTTACGGGTGCTACTGGATTTTACGTAATCGTACCTTTAGCATCGGTAGCATCATGGTAAGATGGTATGGCATTACCGGAAGCATAGGGGGTTGTAAAAAATGTTTCGAAGATAATTCGCACTCTAAGGCCTCGCGTGAGATATCAAAATAAATAAGTACAGCCCTCTTCAAGTCCATGTAATCTTGTCAGCATCCGCCATACATTTCAAACCGCTTCCTTTTCAAAAAAGATTTTTCGTGATAACTTCACGGTCAACAAGGTAGTGTTCTTATAGCCAACACCATAAAACATACAAAAATTCTGTGGATCCCTAGCAATGTAGATAATGTTTTATATCCATCTATATAATACATTAGACTGTATACTATGCGGATCGCCACGAAGCCTCAACGCTGTAATTTTGTAATTTAATCGTTATTATTTATAAAGTTTCAATAACATGTATTTTGCAAAAATGTACAAGCTACTGACAATCAAGAGTCAGTCAAGGAGTATTTTTCAGAATTGAATATCTTGCGTACATCACACAGAGTGTGACAATAAATTGACGTTAAGCATATTTTCCCTAAATATAATAATTCCGATATATTGCATTTTGTAGGTGGCTAAGTGGTTAAATTTCTAGTATTTACCTCACTGCCCTATTCTGACTAAATTATTTGATTATATCTAAAAATATTTCGAATTTAAATCAATTTCCGTCTTATTCAGGTAGTAATAGAATTTCATAAAAATGTATGTTAAAAACATTTCACAAAACTAAAAGTTAAAAACATTTCACAAAACTATTCAATACTTCTGAAATGATTGATCCATCAAAATGTCATACTTTGTTATCAATTTAAATTTCATATAAATGCAATTAAATCATAAACTATCGTCCACACTGTGTTACGCAAATTACAACCCCAATTCGTCTACCAATACCAGTATAGCAGAATTTTGTTGGATCGAAAAACATTCCTCACGCTATTTTAACATTTTTATAATTTTATGTCGCGTGCCTTAAACCAGTTAAACCAAAATGTAATAATAAACAAATTAATTACATGTTTTGGTTAATTAATAACACACGAGTCGTTGTTGGTTTTCGAAATTGTATACATTTGGGATTTTGATTTGTAAATTAAAGCTGTTATTGATAAAAACTCCCATAGTTTACGTGTGAAATTCTGATTTAGGTGATTTTTGAGCTTTACATACACAATACAGATCTAAGAGTAGCTATTTACAATCTACTAAAAACCGGGGCGATTACGTTACAACCCATCAAACAAAATAATTTTTAATTTTTTAATTAATCTACTGTACATTCTTATAATAAAGGACCTTTCAATGGGGACGCTCGAAATTTGTTACATTATAGCAACATCTGTCAAATTTGTTGTGATTTTGTTTAGTAGTGCATGGCAAATCGCCATGGAAGATTATAGCCTTAAACAATATGTGCAAATTATCACGTTTTATTTTATCCTGCCGATTATTCGATCTTTGGTGGCCACGTACGTAACTGATGTACGTCACTGAAACGAAGACTTCTATTTATGCAAATAAACTGCAAACATTTGATGGCCTCAAAGTCAACATAACGAACACCATCCAGCAAATCCAGCCAGATTTAAGCGTCCTGCGGTGATCGAAAATTGGACCCTCCGAATAAGTGCCTCCAAGCAAGACCGCGGTGAATATTTCAACGGCGTTATATTACATACTTAAAATATTATTTCAAATACAAAAAATTGAGCGTCCTTTTTGAAAGACCCTGTTAAAATAAATTGACTTATACATAATTATATGATTTATGTAAGATGGATGAAAATGTTACACATGAAATATGTATGCACGAATTAAAACTATAAAAACCTAATACACACACACACAACATAAACTTTAATAATTAATAATAAAAGTGCCGTGAGTACCACAATAATCAACGGAACACAATGTAACATGAAAAACGCAAAATGAAACTTTTTTAAACTTAAAAGCGTTATAAAATAATTAAAAAGTTTTTTTTATAAATAAACACACACACGACATAGACGACATTTCAATATAAAAAAGCTTATTCATTATTTTAACAAAAACAACAAAATTGTCTAATTTACAAAAATTGCATTCGTATTAATTTAATTTTAAATATATAAATCTCTTAAAACCACTCTCTGTAATTAGCACATTTGTTGGTGGTGTCTCGAGAAAATATGTTGTCACATTACATATAACTAATGTTGTTGGTTCCTTTATAAAAAAAAATTTACTAAAAACTCTGCGCTTTTGTGGTACGTAATTGAAAGGCATGACAAATGCAAAAGTTTACTCTTTAGTAAAAGTTTTTAATAAAAAGCTTTAATTTAATATAAATTAAAACTTTTATATGAACCAACTTAATGGTTGTTGGCAATAATAAGATAATTTTTCATTTGTTTCAAATTTTAAGTTGAAGAAAATATATGGTACGGACCTTGCTCCATGATCCCGAAATATTTACAAATTAAATATTTTGTTTGTAAGATTTTTTTAAATATTGAAGTAACGACTATCAAAGTTGGGAATGTGAATCTTCTTGTGTGAAAAGTTTAAAGAGTACGAGGGCGGCATTTTAATAAGTAAGTGAATTTTAAATTTGCCGCGCAGTAACTTTAAAAGCAACGTTTCTGCTGTCAAGTGCCATCTAGTGTCCATTGAAAGCAGAGACCTTACTATTAAATTCGACCCTAATTTTCTACGGATATCGTTTTCCTATAGCAGACAGAATAGTGAAAATTTCATACATTTTTGTTTTTTCTTCTAAGGAAAATAGGAAAATGATAGCTTTCGGAAATGGATGTCGAATTTAATATTTAGGCACCCAGACAACCTCCGGAATTTTAACGAAAATGGAAACAAGTGAATTTCGTGTGCTGATGATACCGAACGTTCAGGTCGCCCAAAAAAGGTTCTCACGTCAGCAATAGTCGATAAAATACATGGAATGACGTGTAATTTAGACGAGACGTGATTTTTAAATGGGCCTCAGGTACATTCCAAAGTCATTCTAAGTATTTTCTAATCATTTAGCATGAATTTCAGTGACTTTGGTAGAGATGAGGGTCATTGGTACCCATGAGATTGAGGAACACTCGTTTGGATTTAAACAGTCTACCAATGTCACTGAAGTTCATGCTAAATGCTTAGCAAATACTTTGAATGACTTTGGAATGTATCTAAGGCTAATTAAAAAATCACATCTCGTCTAAATTACACAATATAAATTCGTCTGAATGTTTACTAACACCAATACTATTACAATAAGTTTGTTGTTGCTGCAGTATTTGGATTAGTTTGAATAAACTTCACTAGCATCATATTTTACATGATTATTTGGAAATGAAAACGCTATTCGCGTGATGGGTGCCGCGATTGCTCATACTCGACCGTAAGCGAAACCGTGTTACCACTTCAAAGGAGTCTTTAGCGATTTTAGCCGTAATCTGAAAAAGTTTTTGTGCCGTTTCGTAACCGTGGTCGAAGCATGGATCCATCACAACATTCTGGCTTTTCCTGTGGCACTATTCTGGTAATTCCCTGGGAATAGGGAATTGGGGAAAGATTTTATATGTAATTTCAGTTCAAATATTTTTTTCCGGCCTACTAAGGAGAAAAGTTTGATGTAAATATTTATAAATTGGGAATAATTTTTCCATATCTAAATTGGCAGGGAAAATTATTCCCAATTTTATTTTGTTTTCAAAAAAACTACCACTAGATTTTTACCTCAGTATGCCAGAAATAAAATTCTAAAATAGAAATTACATATAAAATCTTTCCCCAATTCCCTATTCCCAGGGAATTACCAGAATAGTGCCACTGGGTATAGCAAGCTTGCAAAAACACAGTTTGACAAAAATGCTATGAAATTTTTTTTTCCAATTCCCTATTTCCAGGAAAAGCCAGAATAGTGCCACAGAAACCAAAGAACAATCAAGAAAGTGGATTTCTGCGAGTGAACGTGCACTAAAGAATGCCAAGGATGGGTCTGTTGGCCAACAATGTCATGGCCAGAGTTTTTTGGGATGTACGCGGTGTCATTCACATCGATTACCTTGAAGAAGGTAAAACAGTCACCGGCGAATATTATTCAGAGCTTTTGAACAAATTCAATATTGAGTTAAAGCAAAAACCACTGCATTTGGATAAGACAAAAGTGCTGTTCCATCAAGGCAATGCACACGGATGCACACGTTTTTGTCACCATCGCAAAATCCCATAAATTGGGCTATGAATTGCTACCCCTTCCAGCATATTCTCCAGATTTAGCCCCCTGCGACTATTTCCTGTTTCCAAACTTGAAGAAATGGCTGGGCGGTTAGTGATTTGGGACTAACGAAGAGGTCATCACTGAAACAAACGCCTCTTTTGAGGGCCTTGCGAGAAACTATTACATATTTGAAAGGAATAAAAAAATCAAAAAAACGCTGCACTAAATGTATCGAGCTTAAAGAAGACTATATTAAGAAAATAAGCGCTTTTTGCCCAAAAAAACATCCTTTGTTCAAAAAGTTACTGGCTTATCAAAATGCCCTCGTATTTTATATTATGCAAATTAAGTTTGACACACTTAAATCCTTGTAGAAAAATGAGTATAGATTTTCCCTGCCAGCAGGTCGATTCTGGCTTTTCTTTAGGAAAAAAAAATTAAGAATAATATTTTCATAGTATTTTTGTAACAAAAATTTTTTTTTCTGGCATACTATGGTAAACAGTTGGTGTAAATTTTTTCAAAAACAAAATTAAATTGGAAATATTTTTCCTACGCGATTTCGATACAGAAAAAATATTTCCTAAATTATAAAAATTTAGATCAAACATGATGTCTAAGTAGGCCAGAAAATGATATTTTTGACCAAAGCGCTATGTAAATATTTTTCCTGATTCCTTTTCTATAGGCACACCAGAATCGACCTGCAGATCTATAAGAAGATCTCTTCTCGTCCCAAAATCGCAACCATAGAAAAAAAAGTTCAATGTGACATTTAAAAAAAAAAAATTACTACAATTTAGCTCAGTCTTTCGATTGGTGTTGTCAGATTTTGGACAAAATGGTCCATTTTAAAAATAATCATGTCGAAATATTTTATCAATGTGGAAAAAGGTTCTACCTGTCCAAAAAACCACATACAACCCTTTTCTTAAAAAATTGTTTAGTTTTAATTTGCGAACAATTTTTCTCTTATTTTGGCTCAGTTAGAGCTATTCTACTCTTGAAACTTCCGCATAACTTTTATGAGATGTCAAATTTGTCAGAAATTATTTGTTTTGAGGCGCTTAATGATAATTACCAAATTACCATTAAACATGCGTCCAACTTTTAATTTATTTGATTATGTTGCGACATAAAATATGAAACAGGTGTTCAGTATTAGTGTCGTAACTCAAATGTATTGCTCCCTAACACGATAAATTATAAACATGAAATCTAGCCATTTACGAATTGGTCTAACTTCACCCGGTCCGCATTACCACTAAACATTCGAATTATATAAAATCAATTTTTATTGATAATTCTATTTTTTCAGCAAACATTTTCTGGTAACTTAAATAACATGTAACATTTAGCTATAGCATTTTCAGAATTTTGTTGTACCACCTGATACAAAATATGTCGATAATGCAGAATTTTCTGTTGAAATATTCGGAAAACTTCAGTAGCAGTATTATAAAGCAGGGCCAACAAGAGAATGGCAACGCAAGCTTGATAAGTAGAGTTCGCAATAAAAAATAATAAGCCAGTTTAGAATAAAATTACTAGAAATTATTTGATTCGAATTGCAAAATGCGTTGCTCTACACAAAAATCTGAAACCGAGCGCAAAAATATTTTCGAGGATTATTATACCCAAGACACCCCTATTAAAGTTAGCCGAAAGTTTCCAGTCGAAATATGGTAATGCAGATAGTGTCTTTGCTATCCCAGCCGAAAAAACAATTTATATCCAAACGATACATTACTTACATTAAAATTTCTTGTGAGGTTAGCTAGGATTATGATCAATCAAATAAACATAGTATGATCGATGGGAAAGTGGGTTACGCGAAAGTCACAGAACATTTTAATAATTTAGTTTCGAAAATTTATAAATTTACTGTGATTTACATGTCATAGGAGTTGCTGTATTCTGATTATTTAGAGGTGATAGCAGAACTAGGTATATCGAAGATTTTCGGCTATAAAATATTTTTTCGGCTGGGACAGCAAAACTTCTATCTGCATTACCATCTCTCGGCTAAGATGGCGAAGACACTATCTGCATTATCTTTCGGCTTGAAGGTTTCGGTTAACTTTAACAGTATACTCAAGACCAAGCGGGAAAATATAATTTAATTTCGAAGCCAGCTTTATCCCCCTGGTAAAGGGCTTATTTGCACGTAGTGTCCCCTGCTAACCAACCTACGAGACTCTGGCGGCCGAGAGACAGTGGGATAATCGAGCACCGAGAACCTGTAGTAAATGATGTTGTGTCTACTGGCCCCCTACCAAATTTACTTGTTAAGTTGGTAGCTGCTTCAATAATCAATCCTTAAATCAATGACTTCACAACATAACCTCAGAATTTTTACCTCAGGTGGTACCCCTACTGCTCAGTTTACTAATAAACCCTCTAACGAGGTCGGCTCAATGGATTCTAGAATGAGCCAACCTAGATTAGGTTAGGTTAGGCGTCAGTGGTTGCTATCGCACACTTAGGCCAATTTTGACCCATTGTGATACCACAGGATCTGACATCATGAAACTCCCTTTAAAACCATCTAGTGCTATTCACATAGCGTAAAAGATCTCGAACAGCACAGTTTTCGATATCAGTGAGCCGCTCCATATAGCCTATTTGCCCAAGTGACTATGTCTTCTGTCAGCTAGCGCAGAACCAGAGCATAGGAAGTGAACATGAGTCCCCTCCTCCTCCTTGCAGCTTCTACAGCAGTCATTTGCATCCAGGCACAGCCTTCTCGCATGATCCCCGAAACGGCAGTGTCCGCTATCCCTTACAATTCTACCTAAATCATGCTTCCTTAGTATGATTAAGATCTTGAAGCGCTTCAAACTCTGCTCAGGACACAGTTGCTTCACAACTCTACCCAGTCGGATTGACGAGCCACCATTTGTAAAAGCAATTGCTTTCCTATGGCTTTCTGCTTTTAGCACAGACATAGGCCTTCTTACACGTTCTCTTCCTGCTTCCAATTGGAGAGTTGTACCGTACCTTGATAATTCGCCTGCCCTGCAATTTTTCTCAATATCAGAATGGCTCGGAATCCAGGCCAACTGGACATTGAAGTGTTCACTCATCTCGTTAAGAGATGCATGACAATCCAACGCCAACCTTGACGCCAGGGAAACTGAATCCAGTAAAAGAATGGCCGCCCGACTGTCCACATAAATAGTGATACCAGTCAACGATATTACATTATGCTTCAACCAGTTAGTGACCTCTACATTGCTACAACTTCAGCCTGGTATAAGCTGCAGTAACCAGGTAGACGAAAGGATTGACTCACATTTAATTCCCCACAAAACACACCGGTCCCGGTCTTCACGATGATATCACTCTTCCAATCCTTCCTAGAGGGGTGATCACCTTAAAACGCTTGCAAAAGCACAAAAGGGGTGTTATATAAAATCATTTCAGCAAACTTAGTGGAACCACTACCGGAATTTTATACTTCCTAATGAAAGGCCTGTTCTGGAGCAGCTTTGTTTTATATGGGTTGACCCCCGATCCACATCTGCTGGCCCAACCCACAGTTATTGATAACGCATTATGCATCACATCCCTGATTGTACTAAGTAATAATTGCTTACTACATTCCAAACAAGGAGAGAGATAACACCTCCCTTCCGGGTTCCGAACAACCCGTCATCTGACGGATACTTCCATCAACCCCGCTATGACTCTTCTCATTCACGTTGTTGAAAGCACCTCCGATATCGAGAAGCGCCACCAAAGAGAATTCCTGAAAATCTAGTGACTTCTCAATTAACTGATGTAATGCTGTGCATGGAATGCTTGTAACATGGAATGCATGTAATTCTCTGTCCACGGACTTACCATTATGGTACACATGTTGAGGCTGTGCAAAATTTCTGGGTACAATTCTCTAACGAATATGGACATCCAACAGCCTTTCCATGATTTTCGGCAGAAAGGATGACAAAGATATTGCTCTTAGGCCCTTAGGGTTACTGTGCATGCTTCTACCTGGTTTCGAGATGAAGATCACCCTAGCCTCCCTTCATTTATTCGCGATGTACTCCAGTTTCGGGCACACTTGAAGATAACATCCAGCCAGAGAAGCAAGACTTTCGAGTGCTTCTGAATTTCTGCTGGTACAATCCTATCCGGACCAGCTGACTTAACGGGCTTAAAACTTTTAATAGCCCACTTTATATTCCGTGTATTCAGAATATCCTCTGTACACAACCGTTCGGCTCACCATTCACCACTGCAATCGACACATCCTAACTTCCCGAGAAGTGAGTTTTCATCAGAAAATTAAGAGTCTCTTCACTAGAAGCCGTCAATTTGTCATCCGGTTTAATCAGATAGCCGGGAACAGCTCAACTGTTAGAGAGAATCTTTCTTAAGCGAGAGGTTTCCGAGACCGAAATGATATACTCGTATATATTTCGACTAACCAATGTAAACCTTCTGTTCCAGGAAACTAGAACAAGCAGAAGGATAATTTAATATGGACGTTTTCTCTAGAGACGGAGCAGTGACGTTGAACTGTAATTATTTAGAGTTAAACGAGCGCATACATTTTCTATTGCCAAATTTGTATATTTCCGTTGTTGTCATTCTTAGTGTGACAGTTTCTGAGTGAATCTTAAAAATAGTTTGATTTTTGACGTAAAAAAGAGAAATAAAAGCTAGACTAATTTTAATCTCTTTTGTTTATTCTCCCGAAAAGGAAACAATACTATTATTAAGTATGTAATTTTGTTTGGGTGGGAACTTTTTAAAAGAACATCAGGTATAATGTATACAGCATGTTTCATTATAATATGACGTTCTTGTTGACGTGAGCGGATCTATCAACGTACAGTTGCATTGTTTATGTAAATATTTAGTCTTCCAAACAAAAGAAATTGAGCAAATAATTTATAATCGTCTTAATTAAAAAAAAAAAAAAAAAATTGTTGCAAATATTTTCTTCAACTATAGTACGACGTTAAATTATAATTTAATTTATTATTTAATAACAAAACGAAACAGACAAAAAAAAAGTTTGATTTGATTTATTCATTCTAAAAATTAATACGATATTTTATATGCTAGATTATATTTAGTTATTGTTGTAAATAAAAATCGGAAAAATAACAAAAACTAAAACTTCACAAAAACAACACAACACAAAATTATAAATAACAAAATGTTATAATAAATTATATTTCCTTATTTATTAAAATAATGAGATGTAATTTTAAAAATAACAACAACAAAATAATAATTGAGTTGTAAATGTTGGCTTAATAATTATTTATAAATTATTAATTTAATATTCATGTAAATTATAAATGAGGTTGTGGCAAAAAAAAATATACGCTTACCTCCAACCATTTGTGGTTCGGCTAAGTTAACATAAAACAGAACATCTTTTTCATAACTGCCTTCTTCTATGATGCCTATCGAAATTGTTTTTCTAGAAAGAAACGGAATTAAATAAAAAATTAGATTTGTTTGTCATAAAAAGTATAAAATTATTAAAAAAATTAATAAAACGTCCTTTTTTGAAAATCGGGTATAAAATAAATTTTTAATGTAGTATTACGATCTCGCCTAATGGTTTGATGGCAAAAAACAATTCAGCGTGGACGAGTCATCTACCATTCAGGGAAAATTACTCATTTAAGGTTTGGAGAATTGATAATATTTTTTATGAAATTGGTGACATCTAGTTTTAGGTGGTGGTATTGATAAGTGTAAAACAAAATTTATTAATCTTTCACACTTTAATTGTGAATGTTGGTGTACACCGGTGTAAATTATGAACGTTGATGTACACCGTCAAATTCTATAATGATATTCACTATACAGTGACCAATCGGTCACAGCAGTGGGATTGTGAATACGGTTACGAAGTTAAAATTCCAATCAAAGCAACGTAATTTACCGACGAGTGATTGGAAAAATGAATATTGCGGTTGGCTATGGGGAAGCACGAATTAGATCCTGATATTTATGAGTTCGAACAGGTAATAGAGGAAAATGTAGATGATATACATCAGATAATGAAGGCACTTCCTGGGCTACCCGGAAAATTCGATATGGCGCAAATTTTCGTCAGCTGTGAGTGAGTCATATGTCAAAAATAAATTAAATCAAAATAGGCAATGAAAGATACAAGAAGAACGAATAATTTCTAGAGGTAGGTATTGACCTAGAAGATTAAAAGCACCCAGTATTTCCGCCGATAATATGGAGGGAGCCAAAATGAATGCTTTCATTGATGGCATACGGGATCCAGAGAAACGCAGAGTGGTGGTTTTGTCATCGTTCCCACCATTGCTTATGCTTTAATTAATGAGTCTATACACAAGCAACTATCAAGCCACCATTTAAAGTACGGCTGGTTGAAACAAACACCGAGAGGAATATTGAGCGAGCAACACCCAGATTCCATGACAGTAGGATTAATTGTTGAACATGTGATAAGATGGGTCACATAGCGCGGGACTGCTGAAAAAATCGACGAAAGCGGAATAGGTCACCATCTCCAATGCTGCGGAAATCAAAGGAAGGCAAAGCATTGGCTAAAAACTAGTCTTAAGTAAAGGGTCCTTAAACTCCAACAAGCCAGCTTAAAGGTGAAAAGCTAGCTCGCACAACTGATTGACGATAACCTCCATCACTATTTCCAGATTATCCCGAAGTAGTGAGAGCTTAACAATAAGAGGTGATATTGATGAGCCTAGTTGTGTGATTAACCACTTAACTAACCAAAGGATTGAAATTGTAGCTGAAACATCCATCAGACGAGAAATAATTCACCACCGCGAAAAGCTGTCACCAAAAACAGAAACTATTATTGGGGAAGACCGGAGGGAGGTTCTAGGGCACCCAAGTAGTGGGTTGTAGAAGCTAATGCCGCTAAAGCTAACCGCCAGAACAATGAATTATAGAAGTAATGTTTGGAAACACCATAATAGTACCGAATAACAACGATAGAATTTCAATTAGAGCTCTCAAATTCGAACGCTTTCGAATAAGTCAAAAACAATCAAGAAAGGGACAATCATCGGAAAATGTGAGGAGGTAAGTACCATAACGCACAAAATAATGAAATGACTACTATGGTAAAACGCAAAATTGACACCAGAACTGAGACACCGATTCACCAAGCACCAGGAGGCTGGAATGATTAAGGACATGCGAGCGACGCCATCGTCCCATCGAGCACTCCGTGGAGCTCACCACTAATGTTGGTTGAAAACAACGATGGCAGTCCAAAACTTAATGGTGAGCTGGCCCTCCTCTTCTTTAAGGTGTTTGTTACAAAAAAAAAACTGGAATTTAGTGAACGAAATTCTAAATTGTAACCAAAACACTCAATTGGTAAGGTTTGCCTGAGTAATTATATGTTAAAAGAAATTTCTGAACATATTAGTCCCGCTACTGCATTTTCAACCTTTCTTTTAAACAGAGACTTATATACCCGCGCGATTGAAAACAACTTTTATTCCCCTTTTCAAGAGTGGTAATCGTCTCGGTAAAGGTAACTATCTAAAGACATTGCAACCACTAATTCTAAAAATAAAGGCTAGTTAAAATATAGTTTCTAGATTTTAAGAGAAAACAAGTGTGCTGAGTATTCATCAACATGGCTTTCGTCGAGCTGCCTTATTGCAGCTCAACCCTTTGAGCGCCAACATGATTTCAGCCAGTGTATTGAGGAGCGCGATAGCGCTTTACGACACTCAAAGCGTTAAACATAATCAACAGTGCTTTATTTATTGATACTGCTAAACCTTTCGCCATGGTTGATCACGAGCTTCTACTTTCTATTCTGTATGATATAGGGTTTAGGGAAGTTTCAAATATGTGATCAGCGTCATATTTAGATGGTAGATCGGCGAGAGTTTAAATAAATGATAAGTTAAGTGGTCCGAATTATTCCGACGCTGCTGTTCTCCAAGGCTCAGTAGTAGGACCATTGCTGTTTATTGTTTATACTAAGGCTTGCTGTGGCACTATTCTGGTAATTCCCTGAGAATAGGGAATTGGGGAAAGATTTTATATGTAATTTCAGTTCAAATATTATTTTTCCGGCCTACTAAGAAGAAAAGTTTGATGCAAATATTTATAAATTGGGAATAATTTTTCCATATCTAAATTAGCAGTTAAAACTATTCCCAATTTTATTTTGTTTTCAAAAAAATTTCCACTAGATTTTTACCTCAGTATGCCAGAAAAAAAAATTTAAAATAGAAATTACATATAAAATCTTTCCCCAATTCCCGATTCCCAGGGAATTACCAGAATAGTGGCACTGTGGTGTGAGAATTCACCCAGTAACTTTACTTCGATGATCAGTTCTGATCTAAAGGTTTTAATTGCATGCCTTGACAAGCATCGCCTGATTTTAAACCGGAAAACTAAATTCATGTTGTTTAGGTCTGAGTGTGCATCTATTGGTTGTCACTCTAAGTGGTTTCACATTGAACCAGTTGATTCATTTAAATATCATGGTGTTCGTTTGGTTAGTTGTCTTAATTGGAAGACGCACGCTAATACAGTCAACCTACATATCATGAATTGTATTAACTTTCTACCTCCTTCTTGACTATTACCCTACTTCGGTACTAAAAATTGCTTACCATACACTAGTTATTCAAGATCAAACCAGCAGCAGCAGTGAAGCACCCAAATATTATTCGGAGGGAATTCAACATTCCGGGATTAAAGAACACTGACACCAAACACTCTTTCAAAGAAACGCTCCAGCTCGATCTCCCAAGTAACAAAACCAGTGCTACCGATCAGAAATGAAACCAAATAGACGAAGCCTACGTTAGGACTGCTACCAGTGTGCTCGGCTACCAAAACTACATCTAAAATCCATGGATTAGAGGTGATATATGGAAGAAAAATAAGGAACGCAGCCAACTAAAATTACAGCTCTGTCATAAAAATACTGCTAAACAAATGAATGAAATGGTACGAAATGATCGCAGAAAATAGACCGAGACTGTATAGAAACAGCAGCAGCAAATAAAAACATGCGCACACTATACATTAATATGTAAAAAGGATTACCGAAAATTCACAAACTAACCATCAATAAAGGATTCTTCTGGGTAAATCTTAACCATACACAAAACCAACAGCTAAATAGGTGGAAATAGTTCTTTGACCTATAAACACCCATCCACACTACACGAGCTATAAACACCCAGAAGCTAAAAAACAGCAAAGTGGCCGGCATGGATAATATTCCAGCAGAATTACTAAATGGCGACGCATTTGTAAGAGCAAAAATTTTAACACCATCATTAGCAGAAGCATTTCATACTAGAATCCCACAGAAATGGAAAGAGGACTTAGCGACCTTAGAAAATGCCAGACTTGGAAATGCATCTCTCTCAAGGTTACGACACTAAACACCAACATGTAACACGAACTGTACTACAGTGAAAACAGGTAGAACTGAAGAGGATATCAATTTGGAATATGCCCATTTTGTCACGAAATAGAATGCTACGAATATTGGATGCCTGTGTGAAATCAGTACTGCTGTGTGGATGTGAGCATGGCAACACACGCAGGGGATCACTAAAAGACTCCAGGTATTTGTGAATTCATGGTTTAGGCGTATAATAAAATACTTTTGGCCTAACACGATCACAAAGGAAGAACTTCTGCAGCGCACCAGGCAAATCGAAATTAAGCGCGAAATTAAGAAACGAAAATGGAGATAGATTGGACACATGGTAACGAAAGGATCTAATGATATAACAAAAATGTCAAGGACTGTGAAGTTTTCGACAAAATAGAAAAATAACAAAACATGGCGGAATACAAACATTGTCGAAATAACAAAAATGCACATGTATTAGTAAAACAGTTGACAAACGCAATGTTAGGATTATTTAAATTTTGTTATAAAAAGCAACTGGTCGTTATTACGCAATTAGTAAACTAGTGACTTCGGCAATGATAATAAAAAAATAAAGATTAATACGAAATTCGATGCTCGAACAAATAAAAATTATCCCCATTTAAATACGATGATGTAGACCCATTTATTATTCACTCCGAAACTTGATCAATTTTTGTAAAACAAAACTAAATGGAATTTAGTCGTTCACTGTATCAAGGTTGGCGATCGTATCGTATTTTTGTTATTTGGAAAATTTTTGTAGTCCGCCATGTTTTGTTATTTTATAATTCGAAACCTTCACAGTCGTCAATGTCATTGGAATTGGATCCGCAAGGAAAGATGAAAGTAGGAAGACCAGCAATAACCTGGAAAAGAATGATGCTAGCCGAAGCAGAACAACTCGGTAAAACGTGAGAACTGAAAGCAATAGCCCCGAATAGAGTATGATGCTCCAGTCTAGTAGACGCCCTATCCTCCTAAATCGGAGATAAAGCAAGAAATGCCACAATTAAAGCTAAATTGGAATATGGATTTCGCGCTTTATTTCTTCATTTTGAAATTTGTTTATTACATTCAACATTTTACCGTTAGGACATTTGTATATTCTCTACGAGGTATTGGGTATTGTCATGGTCCTTGTCAACATTTTACAACGAACACTTCGGTCGCTCTAGTCTCGTTACTGCCCAAACTTTTTTAATGCGTTACCACTTTATATTAGGGAGGACATTTATTTGAAGTCCTTTTTATCTTAAGTTAAACACTGGCTATTTAAAATTGTTCGCACGCACTTTGGAAGAATATTCCAACCTAGTTACGTGAATGCGTTGAATAACAAGCCACCTTCATTAAAACAGTACTGCCAAACCATAGAAGAAAAATAAATTAACGCTGCTAAACACGCGGGTCTTGCGCACTTCTGTTAGTCATATTTACGTAGAAGATTTGGCGGAGTATCAACAACAATTGACAGTATTGTACATAGAACAAAAGAAGCAGGATTCGACCTTTTCTGAAGCTGCAGTTCGATAAAAGAGTGCGGACGGAGACGTATAAAGCGAATACCCGCCTTGTATGACTAAGCACGAAACCCGTACACTTATAAGCTAATTGAGATTTACTCAGTGATATACATGCTTGAGTGGACTCGATAAATTCACTACACAACGTGTTTTTATTGTGACATTGCACCGCATGTAATTTATTTTGAAATTCACAACTACGAAAAAAATCCGAAAACTTCGAAAATAGTCAAATTCTCTTCATTTTAATAAAGGGTGACTTTTATAAGACAACGAAATCGAATTTTTCGATTACCGCCTGTTTTTTCATAATAATTTGTTTATAGTTTTCAGGTCTAACAGGTCGATTTTTTTTATTATCGAAAAAGTTTCATAATAGATCCCCTGCAAACCTAAATAGAACGAATTTTAAATTCCCAGCCGTTGTGGATCATTGTGAATATCCATATATCAAAATTCTCGATATGGACTAAGTTCACTTGACAAAATCGCATATTAATTCATGGCAGTTGGTGCAACAAATAGGACAACAATTCTGAAAAAGGTGGTACATGGAGTTTCTTATATCTTTGCAACAACGATTTGGATTAGTGGCAAATGACAATCCCGAAAACCTGTTTTGATGCAGTTAGATGACATTGTCGTAACACAAAGATAACAATCTTCCAATTAACCACTGGTTATTCAGCAACGTCACAAAGCTAAATCCATATTGCAAAAAAGAGCAATGATTTACGAGTACACCACATAATGAAGCATTATGAAATTTTTTATAAAAATTTGATCTCGTGCCAAATCTAAATTATATGGTACGATGCGGCATCAAATAGTCAACATTTTTGTAATATCATCACATCAGACATATACCCGTGTTGTAACAAGACATAACTCTTATATTTTTACAGTACCGCACAATGCTTTAAAACCCAGCATCTTTAATTAAATAATTAATTTTCCCTCTATAAAAAAAAACATCCCACTCGTGGGCAGGGCGGTAAACATTTAAAACTAAGAAACAACAACGTAATAATTACAACACTGTTATACTAAACAGACCAACAACATTTTATAAAATATCTGTTCGATTAACTTGTCAGTTTCACGTCTTTTCGTTTGCGTCTATGTTCAGTTAAGTTTATTAAATCAACTTCTGATTTAAGTTCTTGTTGACGTGTTTATACGAATAAAACACAACAGATTATTTTGGGTGGTTCCTTTTAACGAAAAATTCTTAAAGAACAACAACAAAATAATAAATGTTACGTCATTAATCAAAATCGTGTCATGAAGTTATTTCCACGTCTATACAAAAAAAAAATCTTTCATTCTCTGCTTCATATACAAAATTTAGACGAGATTGGTAAATAAACGTTACAATAATTTAAGCTGAATTTTGTGTCATATATTTTATGTATTTAAGCGACATGACTGGTGGTACGCTGTGAAGAAAGAACGCGGGAAATTATATTCGGCGAAGATTGATTGCGAAATTTCCTTTAGAATGCGCGCGGTTGGTAGTGATTTTTTTTTTTTCATCGTCTCATCATGAGGAAGGTGGTGATGAATTTACAGTGACTTTATATGTCATCGTATATTTGATGGTGTTTCGTCAACAGCTTCTGAGCTACCGCATTATTATCATGATTTAATTTTTCGTTTTTTTTTAATTTTTTTCAATTTGCTAAGATGATTAGAGTGAAAAATGATGGGACGTCACATAAAATGAAATTTGTACTGTTTGAGTAATGCATGTTTAGTTTTGTATAGGATCATAGCAAAATGATGGTTTATTGATGGTGCATTCTATATTTTGTTGTATTTGGCTCAAAACTTTTATTTGGTAAAATATTACAATTATTTTCTTCCGAAATGCTCTGAGACGATCGCCCCATGTACACTAGACTTCTAACAGCTATAGTAACATCCATTAACTTCAGATTTAAGTGGTTTGGGTAATTTGAATTTTGACTATTAACATGCCTCGCATTGCTCAAAAATGAGAGCAAGAGGAAAATAAAATCCATATGCTCTAAGTAATAAACTGTTATAAAGCCCTACCAATTAGCAGACTCACCAATTTTAAATTTAACTTGTATGGCACGCCGATTTCACCTGTTAGAGCAGATTATATTTCGACTAATATCATGAGGATGACAGTGATTCTTTTAAGATGTCATCAAGAATGCCGATTTCATATGTTTGAGATATTTATAAGTCGACTAATAGCATCAAGGTCAGAGGGATTCTTCTGATATGTCAACAAGAATCCGTGTGAAATCAGCTTCCCATTCAAATTAAATTAAAAATTGAAAATTCGGGAGAAGTTATAACCCGTCAATAAGTCTCGCCGCTAACTACCAAGAAAACATTTGTTTTGTAAATTAAGACTTTATTCATCAACAAAGTTTCCTTCAAGAGTGAAACATTCATTATAAGGTTTCTCTAATTTTTCAATTGGAATGAATTATCTTTAGACTCAAAATAGGCGAATGTTACGGCTATGACTTCTGAATTTGACGCAAATCTCTTTCCTTCAAGCATTTTTTCAGGTCTGCGAATAGGTAGTAGTCGCTGGGAGCCTAATCCGGAGAACACAGTGAAAGAACACTTCTTTCAAACGCACCAATAACGCCATGTAATATTCGCTGTTGATGCCCTCTCCTATCTCAAGATCGAATTATAGACACACTAAGCACAACCCTGTTGGTCGCGCGTTTTGTAGTGTTAAACTAATTCAGGAAACATTTATTAGACCAAAGCCCTCTTCGATCTTTGAAACCTTTTGTCGTCAGTGACGGTATACTATGGGTCTTCCCAAAGATAACCAGCTTACCGATTTACTTATTTCGTAAGCACAGCGTACAACGCTACATGGTGGTCTGCAGCTAATGTTGGTACACATACGAAAACAATATTAAATCCCCCAACCACAAACGTATCCATCGTATCGTTGAAAAGGTTCATAACTCGAAAAGGAAAAATCAAAGCCTATACAACGTTTGTGCAACCAACTTCATCGGATGTTTTCGTCGACTGGCATTCCTACATCAACAGGGTTTGGATCAGTCCAGATGGGCATCCTCAGATCGCTGCATTATTGGCCCAAGACTATACCACAATTTCATTCTTCATGATTCGCCGTATTTCAACGGATTATGGGAGGCCGGAGTTAAAATCCTTCAAATATCATTTACGTCGCATTATAGGCGAAACTCTACCCACGTTCCAGGAATTGACGATACTGCTATATGCAAGATAAAAGAGTGCTTAAACTTGCAACGATTGTGTTTCATGTCGGACGACTCTGAAGACTGCACAATTATCAGGCAACCTCTACTACTCACAGAGCTCTCACAATAGAAAAACTTTTCCTTTGGCCTTAAAAGTTTGTTTGAAAATAAAACATGAGAAAAAAAAATTTTTGCGTTTTTACCTTAAGGAAAAAATTAGCAAACTCTAAACTTTTGCCTTAAGAAAAAACTAATGAAGTTAGAAGAATTTCAAAATCAGGGTTTTTGTTGTCATTTTCCAGACAAAACATGTTAAAAATCAAATAAGAACTAATTTATTGGTTTAATATATCTTAAAATTATAATTAATAATATAAAATACAATTTTAAAAATATCGTTAGTATGAAGATACATAAAACGAAGATGATTTCAATTTAATTTTTTTTTGCTCATTGTGAGAGATACTCTTAAGGTATAAAAGTTTAAGGCGAAATGTAAAGGCCATTTTTTTTCTATTGTGAGAGCTCTGTTAATTAGCAGAGAACCTAGTTCTCGCATTTAACATTAAAGGCGCCACTAGCGTAAAAAAATAAAAAAAATTGGCATATGTCAAAAAAAAAAAATTTATGACTGTAAAATTAGATTTTTAATTATTTTGAAGCACAATTTTTTTATTTTTGGTTCAATGGCTCTGTCTGATCTGATTATACTGGATATTTGAAAAAGTAAAAAAAAATTTGTGCGTTTTCGTAACCCCAAAAATGAACCATGTCGTTGTAAGAAATGGGAGACCAAAATTTACGATTAAAAAAGTGACGCAATATTCGTTCATTTGTAGCATTCAATTTATAGGTGAAAATAAGCCGACGACGTTAAATCCTGACCCCATTTCTGCTACTTTTTCAAAGGTATGTATATCTAAATTAATTTTTGTTATTGTTGGCGACATTTCTTAATAAATTTGTAACTATACACGAATTATTTTTTTTATAGATGACGGAGGCTCGAGGTTTAAACGGCAGTGAGAGGAATCAGCCTACACTTCAAAGTAGCCAAGAGATAAATATTGAAAGAGTAAGATATATGCATATAGTAACTTGTAATTTTATAAAATGTTTAATTTTCTTTAGTTTTTTTTAATGTAGAGCTTAGAAAACCACAATATGGAAAATTCCATGCAATATCATGATGAAATCTCTAACATTCAAACGATTAATGAGCCATGCGAATCAAATGTGTGCACAAGAGATGACCTTTCATTATCACCAGACTTAAAACAAAAACACACGCCTAAGCAAACAATGATCTTGCGACAAAAAACGCTACAATCTGTGCTGAAAAATCATCGTGTATCTAAAAAACGTTTACAGAGAAAATTAGAAATTTTAAAACAACAATTAAACTTCTTCGGGGAAGAAGCTCTAAATTTAGACCATTGGCGGGGTGAAAATAAAAAGAGAAGTGTGAATCGGCCAAAGGACCGGTCAGTATTAACACCCCAAAATCCGCTTTTTCGTACATTATGTAGACTTCGAGTAGGGCTACTACTTGAGGATTTAGCTTATAGATTTTTGGTAAGCACTTCGTATGTTTCTCGTAATATAAATACACGGGTAATGTTTATGTGCGTTAAATTTAAAGCATTCCACATTTTACCCCCAAGAGAAACCGACAGATCAAAAAATCCGAGAATTTTTCGAAAATTTAAAAATTTGTGAGTCATTAAATACGGGTTTGAAGTACGAACAAAGAAAGCGGAAGATTATCGAGAACAGGGTAATACATATTCTGCTTATAAAGGTTCCGCCACGTTTAAATTTGTATGTGTAATCAACGGGTGGAATGTGGTTCTTGTCTGATGCATATGAAGGGGCCATATCAGATAGAGATATTTTTATCATCGTGTGGCATAACCAGTCATCTAGAAATGAGTGATCTCATATTAGCAGATCGAGGATTTAACATTGCTGACATATGCAATAACTTCAATTGTGAATTATTGGCACCGCCATTTTTACCTAGAAGACATAAGTTGACCAGAGAAGAGGTACGCACCACGCAATAAATAGTCAGCTCGGGTTCAGGCTTCTTATACATCAAAGGAGTACCGAATTTTACAACGGGTGTTGCCTAAAACTTTAGTACCATTGATATCTCAGATAACCTTCGTAGTTGCAATGCTGGCGAATTTTCAAGAGCGACTTATAAAAAATTGATTTTTAACCGTATGATAAATTTGTATTTCATTTTCATAATCTTTTTTGTTATTTAACCAATTTAACCAACATTTTAAGGCACCTTCAAGGAATATTATGAACGCTTAAATAATATTTATAATAATATTTATAACTATTTTAAATAAGATTTAAAATATTATAATCACAGGATAATCAAATTTCGTGGTTTACTAAACGTATTTTGTAATAAAACTTCTTTCAATCTAAAAAATTTATAAGCGATAATTCACGAGGCAGTCTCATCTCAAAAAAATCCACTAATAAAATTTTTTTATGAATTGCCATAAGTTTTGACATTAAATAATAAATGATAACATAATTCCGCTCAGTGGTTTCGATTGCTAGACCTGCACTAGACGAAAGGATAAAATCACTGAATTAGGTATATAGTATAGGTATGATATATAGGTATGATTTCGATTTAAATTTAAATTTCCAAATGTCTGTATTCGACCATAAATGATTTTTATTAAATTTTTCTATGCAGCTGTTGTAAAGTAAAATTTTGCAACTAATGCCTTAAGTCATGCGCTATTATTTTGAGAAGCAATCTGAAGTACCGTACCGAAAGTTGCTTGAATGTTTAAAATTGCTATATTTTATCCAGTAATATTTCTTTATACGTGGCGTTTAGAGTATAATCTTCGTACTTGAACTTCATTCAATAGACTGAAAAACATACAATTTGGTAGGATCGTTTGCAAATCAGACACAAAATTGTTTGTTGTTTGCACTTGTGATTCTGGGTTGCTTCTCTGTTTTAAAGGACTGAATTCCAAAAATTGCTTTATATTTTGTAGTTTCTTTGTAAAATTAACATATTTGGTTTAAGTAACTTCGTTGGACTATTTCCCAGATTCCATTTATTTATAGTGGATGTGCGCGATATTATTTGATACTCAAAGTGGATTGTGTAGTTTTCTAAGGCAAACAGTGTTCCAATAATATGAGAGCAGCAACGGCTTGTTGATGCCTTACAAGGACAACACTTTATGCGCGCACGACGTAACGATTTTGAATTGTTCGTGGTGGACTGATATGCATTATTGCCTCATCACTGCTACTGTCGTTTCGTTCCTCGATATTTCCCATCAAATCAACATAAGCCATAATTTTTACATAATTGAAACCTTTTGAGATTAATAACGAAGGAATGAGCTTCAACCGATGGTAGGAACTTGTTTGTTTTGTTTATGTGGACATTTTTTGTAAAATCACTTTGCTTTATCAATCGATGGTATAATTTTATTTTGCCGCTGGTTTGCTATACATTCGGTCACTCTAAAAAAAATGTATAACGCGTTCAAATATACTTAACAGTATTTACCGTTTAATTAATTCAGGCTTGTTAACATTATTTGAAATGCCTCTGCACGCAAGCCATCTTTTGAGGTTTTGTGACTATACATAAAAATATATACACAAAACTTCATAAACATAACCTCAATATATTTAAAAATTTCTTCAATCCAAACTTCGAAATATGTGTCTAGACTTCGAAATATGTGTCTTAAACATGCAGTTTGTAGTATTAATATTATATTAAACATAATATTAATTCTACAAACTTCATGTTTAATCCATAATATATAAATGGACATGTCATTTTTTTCAAAAATGTTAAGATAAAAATGAACAATTTTGCGCTTTTATATGAAATTTTTGACATTATTTGTTTTACTGTCCCATTGCAAACAGCAGCGCTGCCCAAGCGAGAAAAAATAAAACCAAAAAGTGAAAGGCGCAAATAGCTAATTGGAGAAGCATCAATCACGACACCTGAACAAGCAATACCCCAGTAATACAAATCAGCGCACAAAGCGCGCATAAACAGCATATAATTAGAGCGCTCAATTTTGACTTCAAATTGATGCACCTAATTCCATACTATTCGTATTGTTGTCGACCGAAAACTCGGCTTTGTTTCCCCTAAAAATTAATTTATCTCTCTTTCATTTCGATTTGAGTATAATATGTAACTGTTAACTGTTGGTTTATAATATTTTTTTAATGTATTTTGTGATATCAAAAGCAAACACAATCATATATTATTGATTGTGTTTGGCTTTGGTTGTATGTACCAAATGTGTATTGTCATTCGCATTCAGATACAACTACACATTTTTTTAATTTTGTATACTTACTATATATGTTATCCAAGTATTTCCATTTCCATCTGAAAAACATTTACAAACATCGTCATACGTATGCATTTATATGTTTCAAAACCACGCACATCTTTTACCTTCAGCTGAAATCTGGAGACTGATAGAAATGAAATAACAATTTTTGAAATGAAATTGCTAAACAAGAGATTAGGTGGGGGTAAAAATGCAGTGCATAGAAGAAACCGAAGTAAATTTATTTGTTTTCTCGCTTCGACGTGTGCAAATGTTTCCATCTATTTCATTCTGCTATCAGCGTTTGTTTGCTGGGACTCCGCCTCAATCGTTACCAGCTGCTCCAGAGAATTTAATCATTACTTCGAAGAATTTGTTTGACGGAATACCTTTGCTGCCTACAGCAACTACCAAAGTGGTTAAGAAGCAATGACCATTTCGTTATCGGTCGATCGGTATGAGTAGTTTAAATTAAATTGGAATTTATCCGGTTATCAAATGCAATTTCTAAATTAAGAGTAAAAGTATCCTGTTTAGTTCTGGCAAATCAAGTAGTTTTTATTACTTTGCGTAATTTTTGTTAAGACGAAGTCTGATAATCGTAAAGTTTGTCGAAAAAGTCCACTATGTGGAATTAATAGCCTTAGATTGACACAATCAAATCAATTAAATAACAACGGGAGAGGTATCTTTTTTCGTTCTCGTAAATCAAATCAATTTTATTTAGTTTCAGTGTAGACAAATTCTCAAAAAGGATACATGTTCTCCCCAGTTGGAAATGGCTTTTGAATTATTTGCTTGTATCAACCTAAGGCTAGCATTTAGCAAATATTGAAATTATCCGACAAATTATGAGTATCATAGAATTTATCTGAACTAAAACTAATCAAACCAATAAAATTGAGAGCGAAGAAGGATACCACTCCCCTTCCTTTAAAATGGCTTTTGATTAGTTTGCTTGCATCAACGTACGGCTAACATTTCCACATAATAGAACTCAGCTTCTGTTCAGAGTTACACTTGATATTTTTATAAGAATTCATAAGAGTTTAACAATTGGGTCCAACTGATTTTATTTTACTTTTCCATTAGCAGCACAAATGTTAAAATCTCATCACAGACTTTTTACATTATATGCATATCGCATAATAAGTAAATCTTATCCCACGATTTTTTCATCCCATACTTTTTGTTTTTATTCAAAGCATTATTTTACTTGTAAGTTGAATTTTTATACTTGAAGATTATGTGCTGAACTTTTTTAGATGCCTCGAGTCAAAAATATGAATTCCTTAAACCGAAGGAATCACCGTAATTCAAATATATGTGATATGGAAAACGTAACGGCCCCGATGAAAAGTAGAAAAATTCTCCAGCCTTAAGATTTAAAAGGTCCGCAAATTTGTTGATTTACTTTTCATCCCATGGTTTAAAAAAATACCACTATAGCAGCACAAGTGTTACAAACTCATTCCAGACTAACGGACTAAGGCATTAAGTGGCAAAATTCGCCAACCTTAAGGTTTGAAATCTCTGAAATTTTTTTAATTTAGATAAGTTATGGACTTCTAAGGCTACCTACTATGTGAGTATGAAGACCCGCTGGTTATGGAAATTCCCACTTATAATATGCTACGAATTCGTGCGACGAAAATTAGTCTAGGATGGGTACTTTTATTAAAAGGTACACCGATTTGTCATTGCCACTAGTCTCTGTACTCTGTTGGCCAGTATATGAAGAAACATAAAGTTCCGCTGATCATGATAATCCCTGCTATTCGAATATACATGACACGGGAAATGTATCGGTTCCAATGAAAAGTAGAAAAATTCTCCAGCCATATAACAGTTTCAATGGAACCGATACATTTCCCGTGTCACGTATATTAGAATAGCGGGAGTTATCACAACAAGCGGAACTTGATGTTTCATCATAAATTGGCCAACAGAGTAGCATAACATATCATAAAACGCTAACTAAATTTTACATAGTGGGAATTCTCACAATACCAGGGTCATCACACAGTAGCTAGCCTTAGGAGTCGATAACTTATCTAAATCAAGAAATTTGCGGAGCTTTCAAGCTCTAAGGCTGGAAAATTTTGCTACTTGATGCCTTAGCCCCTTAGTCTGGGATGAGCTTTTAAAACTTCTGCTGCTAGTGGTATTTTTTTTTTTTAATCGTGAGATGAAAGTATTTACATATGTGATAACTTCAAGGCGATTATAGTAAATAATGTTTAGTTCAAAAATAATGTTTAAACTCTATATATACTTTTTTAAATTAATTTATTGAACCCAATTAAATTACTTATGCCCGGTTGCACAGAAAAATGACAAACAGCCGGTTAGGTGTGCGCCTGTTTAATGTTTTATATAAAATCTGGCAATCAGAAAAAAATCAATGCAAACTTGATTAAATATATATATTTAATTCATGGAAATATTTAACGATCAGTAAAAAAGTTATTCAATCAGAATTGGCCATTTAAATAATTTATAGGCAAGCTAAAAATTTCCACGGAACAATTATTTTTAACTTTTCCTAATGCTACTGCAAAATAAATGGAACATGAAAAAATATGGCATCTATTTTCGTCTCTTTCTATTATAATTTAGATATTTCGGCTCAAAAATTTGGTTTAACAGTGTAATTACTAAAACAACTTCTGTATTAAATTTTTTTATTACATTTGTATAAGTGTGGGGGTGAAGGGCAGGGGGGGGGGGGGGAAGATTTTTGGTGAGACAAATTTAGCAACCGTAAATTCTATTTAAAGAAATAAAGAAATTTTTTTCTAAATAGCATGCTAATTGCTTTTCGTGCATAATACGTGAGAATGAAATTCCTGACAGTCTTTTGCTAGTTTTTTAAGGGTTTAGGGGTTTCTGCGAAGAAATATTCATGTTTTTATGCAAACGTTAAAGCCTTATTTCTGTACTAAACTTTAATTTGATATCGGTCGCATCTATTCCACACTCTACAACTCATAATGTAAATCCGAAGGATGAAGCGAAGCGGTTTACCACTTCCAAC
This sequence comes from Nephrotoma flavescens, assembly GCA_932526605.1. Classification (NCBI taxonomy): domain Eukaryota; kingdom Metazoa; phylum Arthropoda; class Insecta; order Diptera; family Tipulidae; genus Nephrotoma; species Nephrotoma flavescens. Next base: position 38,928,391 of record OW052220.1, read on the forward strand.
CCATTTCCGTTTCCTTTGGTATTACATTTTGTTTCCTTGAATATGATCATGTATCAATTAAACAATATTGACCAAATCTATAAAATTAATTTACATTCAAAATGGCGAATTTAATCAACTGAAAATGTTAACATCAAATTTTTAAAAGTACTTGATTTTAATCGTTTTGATATGCAACGAACGATATCGCATGAAATCTGATAAGGAGCACACAACAAAAAACCAATCTGTGTTCTACATTTTTTATCGCTGCAAATTCAATTAAGCTATTGAAGATTGGAATAGTTTTTCTACATATTATCTATAAGGTATCGTAAAACTAAATGATAAACGAACGATGGGATTTATCTTGTGTGTATAAAACTGTATCCAGATGAAATTGGTTATGAGTATCTTATCGAAAGAAACTCTATAGTATGTAATATGTACTTGGTGTACCGTCGTAGATGTTAGTAGACAACTATTTTTCTACCTAGACTTGGTATACATCGATGTGTAGTTATATCATTCCTAGCTCTAGTACAGGCGTGTATCCAAGCAGAGACCAATGGGTCTGAATTCGGAAGTATAAAAGCTCTTCACCGGCTACATTACGTTAAATGGAATAATATTTGTGAACCAAGGCGACAATTAAAGAAAAAAAAACATATCATGCTTTTAGCATTCAAAGCTAGACAGTAATCTTTGGTACGCCACTGCTCTATTTATATAGTAGATAAATATTGATTTGTCTATTTAACGTGAACCTTATAAAAAGTGTAGATTTTTAATTTAATTAAATCGTATCTATTTTGATAACAACGAATATAAAATATTTATCTAGGTATTCCCAACGATCTAAATTTATTTAATTAACTCACGAAGAAAGTATTTTCTACATCCAATTAAAATAAATAGTTTTTATTATATACACAACCAGATAAACCTTCTACCAAGTTTCATGGAAGATGCGTGGAAGATGCACTGGGATTTTGGGGGTTCAAATTAAATTTAAGTAGACCTGTGGCACTATTCTGGTAATTCCCTGGGAATAGGGAATTGGGGAAAGATTTTATATGTAATTTCTATTTCAAAATTTTTTTCCTGGCATACTGAGGTAAAAATATAGTGGTATTTTTTTGAAAACAAAATAAAATTGGGAAAAATTTTCCCTGCCAATTTAGACATGGAAAAATTATTCCCAATTTATAAATATTTGCATCAAACTTTTCTTCTTAGTAGGCCGGAAAAAAAATATTTGAACTGAAATTACATATAAAATCTTTCCCCAATTCCCTATTCCCAGGGAATTACCAGAATAGTGCCACTGAGGAATAATTGCGTTCCTTTTAAATTCTCTATATAAACTTCAAGTCGGCTGGCCGACCAAATCGTATAATCGATTTTTGACCCACTTCCTTAAACCCGAATTAATCCAACCTTTGCGCACACATGTGTATTTCCAACAGTTTCTATTAAAAAATGGAAGTGAAAAATTAGAATTTGTATGGCTAGCTTTTTTACCCATTTAGAGGAACTAATAATTTTATGTATAAATCAGCTGCTCCGTAAGTGCTTAAGTTTCCCAGAATGTTAAAAATTTACGCTAGAAATACCAGCGAGAATAGTTTATACAGAATTTGCATCAGCGATGCAACAGTAGTTTGGAGTACTAAGGTGGTTCAGCTAAATTTAGCATTCTTGAAGACCTAGTCAATGACAATAAAAAATTCTATAAAAAATAAATATTTTGTCGCCACCGCCGCTAAAACGGAGGATTTGTAAATTAAATTGCTGAGAACAAAATTGAGCTTTAAATTTTTTTAACGTCGTAAATTAAAGTAATCATGCAAAATGTTTACATACAAATTTATGAAAGTGAACTTTTTCACGAAAAGTGTAGCTATACAAAATAACGAAAAGTGTAGCTACACAAATTAACGAAAAGTGTAAGTACTAAGCACTAAAAGTGTAGTAATGAAAAAGTATAAATAGGAAACATTTATTTCTCAGCGCTTTATACATCACTGATCGTAAAACTGCAAACAAAAACTTGCCCGTCCGTCCACCCATTTACTCGCGTAGTCTATCGTTTGAAATGTCTTGAATCAGAAAACAATTTTAACGATCACGTTACTTGACAAACTACCGTTTTGGTGCTGGTAATTAATTTTTCCTTTATTATAAAATATAGAGTATATATTCTCGAATATATTGAAAAGGTTTTATAGAACGCCGTATATATTGGTGAAGTATTTAGTACTCAAAATTACCATTGTGGCGCTGAAAGCAGTCCCATGCGGTATGTCTCATTTTAATGATTTAGGAAAACGCAACAATTTTGTAATCAGCGCTTTAATTGATAAACTCATCGTATTAGCGCTAGGAAGGTTTAAGAAAGTGAGTGGTGCTCAATAGGCATATATTTTCTTATTCTGAAAGAATCTTGTTGTCAGCAGAATTTCTAATAGCGTGGTGTTGTGATGAATTTTTTAATGGTAATTTTCGATTTTCTTTTTCGTAAATTTTCCAGGTTGTTTTTATCATTAAATATATGTAAAATATGTGTATTACCACCAAATTTTGAGCATATCAGAACGATTTTAATTGTTTGCCTCATTTTCCTTATTTTTTAAACCGGACCGAAATTTTTTGTCCTGGAACTAAATTTTTGGTCAGGCTGCTTGTCGTTCACAAACACATCAGTGACACTATTCTGGCTTTCCCTGTAGGAAAAGAGAATTGGGAAAATTATTTTCATAGCATTTCTGTCTAAATTACATTTTTCTGTCCTGGAAAGTGATGGAAAACCATCGTTCCACAAAATATTTAACTATAGTAGTGTTGGGTTATTAAAAATTACAAAAATTACAATAACAATTGCATTGTATAAAGCCGAATTGGGTTTAATGTAAGCCAACAAATTTTTAAATATGGCATTTGTTATTTGATAGGAAAACACCGAATTTAATTTGTTCTATTTCATAAAATAAAAAAAATTAAAATAAATATTAATAAAATGAACCAACACAGAAAAATTAAAACGCATTAAAAAATTAAAGCCAAAAGTTGTTGCTTTTGTTGCGAAAGCAACACAGCTTATGTTTCGAAATTATTATACCAAGTATAGGCCAGAAAAATATAGATAAAAATTAAATAATTTTTTTTTTAATTCCCCTATTCCTGCATAGAGAATAGTGCTACAGAGAGGGTATTCCTGAAAGTATAGAGTGCTTGAACTTGATGTAGTATGTCAGTAGGCCAGAAAATTAAAATAGTGCTCGCCGTATTAACAAAAAGTTCGAAATTATTGATTTTGAGGAAGAAGCCTGTTTAATTCAATGGTGTTTAATCCATCAACAACTAATAATAAGACAATTTCCATATCCATAAAATACATCATAATACTTGTTGAATGCTTTTATACACACATGCCATAATAAGTATAATTTTTTTTTATTTAAAATACTCTAATCCTTTTTAAAGGCAATTTGTTTCTTTTCAAAAGCTCACCAGAGAGATATGAATATAAATAACAACACCAACAACAAAAACACTAATTCCGTACAATTATATCCATACTTTTCCTTTAATTAAATTCTAAAATGTACTCTTCTTGTATATAAATATTGTAATCCAAAAGTAAATTAAACCATAAATTTAACCACATGACTAAAAGTAAACGGAGACAAACACGTTCACAAAATCATTTTTAGTGGAAACAACAAAAATATTAAACGCACACACACACACACCGACAAAAATGTAAAAGCATCCAAGCATTTAATTGCTCGTCTCATAAAAAAAATATACTTTAATCATAAAAGTGTAGATACACTTTTCATTCTACATAATACACAATTTTTGTTTTTCAACTTTTTTTTAGAGATTCTCCTTATTATCAAATCCATATTTAGTTTAGCATTAAAAATGAAATTCATTATTTTATCCTTATAACGGTGTCCCTCGCTTAACGTTTCGTCCATGCATGGAAAAAATTCTGACATTATACTGAATACGAGGTGTAGAGGTTTTTCATCGCAGAAGGATCTAAGTATGAATTTTAGTGCTGGTTTTGGAAGCTATTTCCCTTCAAATGATGTACGACAATTAAATGGATCGTGTTTTAGGCTGAGTTAATTTCTTTCACACAGTGTGCAATTGATAGTTCAAACCAAACTACATACTTTCAAATTGGTTAAGGACTGTAAAGTTTTTGTAAGCTGCCTTTATTGCCACAATAGAGTCAAGGTTTTGTTATTGCTGGCTAAAAATGTGCCATTGTGGTGAGCGAATTATCGAGATATAGTGCCTGATTCTTTGGCCAAGATTAGTTCGGGTCCGGCATTCATCCGATTCGAGTATGTAGCTCAATTGAGATTTAATAGTGTCAAGGAAAAGGACAAGGGCTTCATTCACTATGAGGCTAAGAGAAAGGTTTGCTTCACATTTAGTAACTTTTCTGTATTTATCTTTTTGAAATGGTCGACATATTTTAAAGATAAATTTGTTTATCTCGGCGTTTACTTTTGAAAAATAGTCTGGAATTCTTTAAGAATACCGGTTGTCAGATTCATCGAATAGCCATCGAAACTCACCAAAAATCATCGCTTCACCAAAAATTGAGATCGTGCGGGAAGAGAAAAAATCAGATGAAAGGAGGTGATTGAATTTCACACTGTTCTTAATAAGTACCGAATTAGTATGAAAGTTGTTCGGATAACGAATCTTTATGGCTATAATAAACTTTATTGTATAATTATAACTATAATAACTATAGTTACTTGAGTCTGAAGCTTCTTTACAACTTGAGGTGAATTCTGCGCCTTAAGAAATTTTAAATTGTTGAAACACATCTTCAGTAAATGCACTCCACTTGAACTCAACGTATTTTTTAAACATCAGTGGTTTTCGGCGATTTCAAAATAATTATGTATAAACCAACGATGGTTGGGTCTGGCTTTATTCCTTATTAGTATTGTGAACCATTAAGGAATTCAAATCGATCAAAATTAACTTAATGCTTATAAGTGCTAACGTTCGTGTAACGAAATTTCGGTTTTCAAAATCTCGGTTTATCAAAATCTCGGTTCTTTTCTAAATCTCAGTTTTCAAAATCTCGGTTTTCAACATCCCGGTTTTCAAAATCCCCGTTTTCAAAATCTCGGCTTTTTATAAAAAAAAATTCCATTTTTTGGAAATCCCGTTTTGAATCTTTAAAATTTGGCTTGTGGAAAAAGGGGGGCTTTAAAATGATTTTTTGACAAAATTCAAAAATAAGTTTGCGATAAAGTTCTAGAAAATGACTAATAGCCCGTGCCCGTGAGAGTTCGAAGCCGTCAGCCTCTACAATTATTGCATTTCAAAATGTTGCAATTACCAAATCTTGCAATTAAAAAACTTGATTAATTATTTTGTGCAATTAGAACACGGAGATTTTGAAAACCAAGATTTCGTAGTACACCCGTGTATTCACCTTCGTTTGTAAAAAAATGAGTGATATTAACTCTTCACTTTCAATAACTAATGAATCTGACTGAATGCTTTCCTCTTTCGGAATATACTGTCTGTAAAAAGCGAATTGCTTTATTAAAAATTAATATTAAGTACAAGTTGCGGTTGTGAGCACTGGTACTAAAAATTTGGTTAAACTGCGCTATTAAGCCTTGCACAACGGTCTGAACATTAGAACTAATAAACGAAACTTCCGCTGTTGCTATTTAGGGAGTTTTCTTTGGCTGAGTTACATGGTGTTTTAAATTTTTTTTTTACTCGTTTGAGGCCCAGATCCCTTGTTACAATTTTTCTCGCCTAGCACGATTTTTATAAAAATTCGGTGTGGAAGGGTTTTCGAGTATGAAAAGTTGATTGGAAGCGCTGTAAGTTTCGGGAAAATTAGTTCAGAGGGTCGTCTGGTGGGGCACGGGTTCGAGTACCAAAAGCCGATTGTGTTGGGTCATGAATTCGGGAAAATTAATTTTGGGCGCCATCCTGTGTTAGGACCTGGAACCCTTTATTAATATTTTTCGACTCGATCGATGAAAAAAAATTGCGGTGATATGGGTTTTTTCCTTTGGTGGAAACCGGATCCCATCTACAAAAAAAACGATGGCTCCTGCCAGCTAAATAGAGAGGGATTTCGAGTGCCAGCAATCGATCACAAGAATAAATTATTTAGAAGTACTCCACATGGTTTATCACGTTGCACAATGTTGCGTGATGTTACACTATGTAGCATAATGTTACATTTTATTGCGTGTTATTACTTAATGTGGCGGCATATTACATGAATTTGCATTATGTTGTATCATGTTGTGGGATGTTGCACTTGTTGAGAGATGTTGTGTGATGTTCCACTATGCTGCGTCATGTTAACACTTTGTTAACATTAACATTTTATTTGGCTTCGTCGATTTTGATTCATTTAGGAGTCATTCACATGGATTGTCATATTGCACCATAATTCATGGCATTTCACCTTGTTGCGTCATGCTGCGTAATGTTGCGTAATGTTGCATGATAATGTATCATGTTGCTTGATGTTCCATTTTGTTGGATATTGTTGCAAAATGTTGCATCATGTTATTGGATGCTGTTAGATGTTGACCAGGTTCCGTCATATGTGTCATGTTGGACAATGTTGCAATATGTTGAGAGATGTTGTACCACGGTGCGTTATGTTGCATCGTGTTGGGTTTCAAGCTTTTTTTAAATTAAATATCTTGCGTTATATCCCATCATGTTGCAGAATGTTGGGTTGGTTGCGTCACGGTGATATTGTATTGCAATAATAGCGACCTCTCGAAAATGTTGTTTGTTATGAGCAACAGTAATGAGTTGCAGGATTCGCTATCCATTAAATGTTTCGATCCTGCTCTACTTTTTGCATTTTCTAGGCCCTAAAACGATTTTGGCGTCATCTAGCAAAGCCCGGTTTTTTTCTCAGTTTTTTCGGCTTGCATGACTTTTATAAAAAATTTACTCGCATGACTTACTATATTTTTATCTCTACTTGCCGGAAGGCGAAATACTTTATTTGGGGTCATGACGGTTTATTGTATTAATTCTATTATAACTGGCTCGAAGAGGATTGTGATTTACTTTTTTCGCAGTTGTCTAACCGTCGAGGATCTAAGATCCCGGTTTCGTGAATACAGATCTTTGAATATATGTCAGTTGCCTCCTTTGTTGCGGTTCAAGCTTATCGTTTGCAGAGCCAAGTGCATTTGCGAATTGTGATAGAATCCACGGTTTGCATCATGGGTGCATTTTGACACTTAAGGCGGTTTCTTTTAATCAACTTCATTGGTTAAAAATGACGTTTTTTTATTGTGAATTTTTGGGAACTAGTTTCGTACTTTCGAACTAAAACCTTTTGCTTGTATCTTTAAATGCTGGACCTAGAATTTTATTGTTTGACGATTGTTTATAAATTTGAAACAAAGTAAATTTATAGTCTTGCAGGATCTAAAAGTTCAAAGTTCACATGAAGATTTTTCAGCCTTATTGAAATCCGAAGAATTTTTATTTGGTTTGGCTATCTACAAAAAGTTGAACATAGAGTTTTTGGTGTGGACAAAATACTATGAATTGGTTATTGAGCAACAAAGACTCCAAACAAAACAGCACCAGGATTAATTACAGGATTATTGCAAGCACCGATAAGAGGTGTTACTTCTACAGATAAACTACATAACATTTGTTTAATTTTTAATCGAACCCCTCAGTAAAGTGATCAAGTGATACAGAGATTCGGATAACTCTTTCTATTTAGTATACCATATTTAAAATGTCATACCATTATCAGGATCATACGCGTATTCTATGTGATCACTTTCCATGAATCCTGTAATTGACTTCATGTAACTCTGTTATTATTTTGTTTCGAGTGTTTGCTTCAATGACTACTCTAAGGACACCGAAAAATTGGATGATGCTGCAAAAGTTAGATTGCTGTTAAAAAAGGTTTCAAATGCTGATCACACTAGATGAGTCAATTTCATTTTACCAAAATTATCTACTGATTTTAATTTCACTGAAACTCTCGAAAAGTAGAAATCAGTTTTTGGTCGACGACTATCGCTTTTTCATTCTCTTTACAAAGATCGGTTCGAGAAAACCAACTCTGTGAAAATTTCCAACAGGTATATCAAAGCCGCGTTTCAAAGCAAAATCATCAAACAAACTCGTGAATTTTACAAATTCTTATGAGAAGCAAAAGGTGCCAAAGACGCCATATTGGGGTTGCGGCATAGTATGGATTATTGTGCTTGCTACTTCAAATCAAAATCATCAAGCACGAATAAACCAAAAAAATACTTCAAAAAGGCTTATAAAAAAGAAGTACGATCCGTGCATTTCGTCAACCAGATTGATTCGGAAGTGGCCCGGAAATATATTACAGTTTAAAAAAACGACGTTCCAGTTACATTCTAGCTTAACACTGCATCAGATATAACAATCATTTCGACACATGGAAACAAATTGGACAACCCAAAATTGGACTACGCAGGACTACATTTTTCAAAATACTACCTCGTCTTTGTCGGCTTATATACAAAGTGGCCTAAAATTTTACGATGTCATCCACAACAGCATTAAAAACAATTGAAGTACATACTTAAACAAGTGTTTGCAAAATTTTGACCTCCGGACACTATGATGCCAAACAAATGAGCACAGTCAGTTCATCTCAAAACGCTTCAAAATGGTTTGTACACAAAATGGTGTCCAGCTCCTGGCTCCATACTATCCGCAGTTACCATATGCCTTGATGCGGCCTTAAGTCAATAACACTCATAAAAATCATCTTCCAATGTCATTAAAATTCAAGAAATTCAACCTGGCCGATATTATATAGGCATACTAACACATTCAAATTGCGATCCGGTAAGGTGATCGTTTTACTGGAACGATGATACCGACTTTCACCATGATCGGTCAAGAAAATTAATATCGAATCCAATTTCCATCCAGCTAAAAAATATCATCATAATCTGTTCAGAAATAATCATACCTGATTTCATCATGAAATGTTAAGAAAGGCTTTGTTATTTCTCTGTTCAAGCTCATTTTAGAATCCCATTTCCACCCACCATTCCGGCTTAGTTCCGTTCCAGTTGGCTAAATACCAGAACTTCTTCTAAAAAGCATTTTCTAATCTCATCTCCATCCACTATACTCAATTACATTTTAATCGGTTAAAAAGTAAAAAAAATATAGTAAGAAGTGATGAATTAAGAAAAAAATTTAGTTCGTCCCTTATTCCAGAGCTTCTTTTAAAAATCATTTTAGTATCACATTTCCATCCAAAAAAATCAACATTATCTATTTAAGAATAACCCAGTTCCGTCCAAATTCACCATATTCTAGAACTTCCTCTAAAAATAATTTTAGAACCAAATTTGAATCCATCACATGCATTTTCATCATAGTCAGTTAAGAATAGTAGCCTTATGTAAGAAATATTCTCAAAATCATTTTAGAGTCCCATTTCCTTCCATCATATGTAATTTCATTTTGATCGGTTAGAAAATGGCAGAGATCACGTTATAAATTTGAATTTGTTTTATGCAGCGTAGAGCAGGCAACAATTAATATATTAAAACAAACCAAAAATCTTGATCATGCGCGATCGCCAAAATTTCGATTTTACAATACAAAAAAACATTAAGGCGCGTTGCACACTTGAGCTATATTTGTTTAGCCAAGTGATCCATGTTTTGAAATCACAGCTTCTCGGCTTACTTTGCAAAGCCAAAAAAGTGAAACCCTGATTTATTTAATTTATTAGCTCCTTTTATGGACGATGTGAGCTAATTATTTATGTCCGAGGCGAAAATAAAACATTTAAAGATATTGCTGTGAAATGAAAACATGGCCCACGCCAGTCAAAAACCATAGCTGAAGTGTGATATTGTTTTGTTATCTTTTACTATCATCACTAATCTGGAATTCTTCACAATTCTTCCCAAATCATCTTGAATTAACTAATCTCGAATTTGCACTCAGATCAGAAACTGCAGTGCGACCTGAGAGCAACATTTTGTATCAAAAGAATTCGACATTAGATATTTATTTGATTGCCTGTCTAATTACATTTTTAAAAGGTGCATTTGCAAATTAATTATAAATAAATCTCAGATACCCGTCCTGATTAATAAAAATATTACAACGGTCCCAATTAAAAAAAAAAATATTAATTTGAAGATTTAATTTGAATAGTAGGTACATCGTACTCGTACAACGAAAAGTCTCGAAAGTGTTAACTTTTAATTATTCTGGTAGAAATAAAAATGAAAAAAAAAAATTATGGAAATTTTCCCAGCACTTAAAACTTTGCTCGGTAAAAGTACTTTCGATTTTAAAATAGAAAAAACAATTCACGATTGCATAAAAATGTCGGTAAAAGTCGACAGACTGACGATATATAGACAGCCAAGACAATGAAAATATATCAGGAACGATAAACTTTCGTAAAAAAAAAAAAAACTGTTAAAAGTGTTGAGTAGTTTTTATCTATACTGTCTAGCACTCAGGCACTTATAATTATTGCCAGTCATATCGGGGAGTGCATTAAAATAAAACCGAAATAATAAGCGCAAGAGAGAATTGATAAGTTTTGCGCTTCTCGTCGTCTACATGATTTACTCGGTTTCGGTTTTCTTCTATACAAAGCAATTTGACCGCAAAGAAAGCTTTTAATACGCTAATAAAGTTACAACACTGTATTGTGTATCGTGTAAAATATAAATGTTTGAAGATATGTTTCTATGCTTTTTATGTACTTTTCTACTCTAAAGTAAAACACAACATAAATAAGTTTGTTATCGAGTTTTTTTTATACGATTTTGTTGTTACTGCCTTTTATAAGAACAACAACATAAAGACGATGAAGAAGAAAAGACACAATTATTTTTATTTGAATGAGTGTTCAAAATGTAACACAAGAAATGATGAAATGTAATCTTCGGTTGCCATAGCGTTGGATTATAGGTTTTTCGAGTTGTTTGGTTAAGTTACAAAGGCAAATATTTTTCTCTGTAGAAATTACAATTATTTCGAAAATTAGCAAATTTATTTAAATTTCAAAGTAAAAAGGTAGAAAAAGATTATACTACACTGCTCGTCCAAAAAGTCCGGATACTTGGATTATTAAGAACGCAAGTTGCAAATGTTGTCAATAGTTATTTGGATGAGGTAAGAATCAACCGGAGCGTTTGAGCAAAAAGAAACAACCTATCAGTACAGCCGCCTACTCCCGAACAGCAGAAAACCTTATTGGAGATCGGAGACATGATGCAGCCACTTTTGATTCAACTAAAAGGAATTGACGCTAAATTCAGTGCCAAATGCTAGCAAGGCACAAAATTCGATCAACTGAAAAGAATAAGGCGATAAATTTGATCAACTCAAGTTATCCAAGTTAAAGAGGTAAGAGAAGGTATGAAGTCTTTCGAGGTAACAGTAGATAGCTAGTTCAAGGATTTTCACGGACAAATCAGGAAAATAAAATAAGTGGTGACCCGTCTCGAAACACACACCCCCCAAACTACTGGAGAAGACCAGCTAGGTAAAACGTTCCCAACATAAAGAATTACTGGAACCTCAAGGAGCATTTTGAAGCCTCCGACATTCGAAGGCGGAATCACATATGAGAATTTTAAAGTTTAGTTTCAAGCGGTAGTGCAGCACAACTGTTGGGGTGCGGGACAGCGGCAGATGTCTTGCAAGCTGTATGCGCAAGAAAAAGGATAGTGCTGTCAACAACGACCATCTGCAACTTCATTTAAGAACGAATACTAGAGTTAAAACCATGAACGAGGTATTGGCGTTGGCTTAAGAATATGAAGCAGCTAGTGCAAGTTTGGCGAAGAGAATAAAGGCTATTATTAAAGAAGAGATAAGAAAACCATAGCCAGCTGTTCGAGGTAACGGAAAAAACGGTCGTGTTCCCAGTCTCGATGTTGACGATGCCAACAACCCGGGCATTACATGATAGTTTGTAAGCAACTGACACAGCAACCGAGAGAAGCTGACGGGAGAGGCAAGAAACGCGAAGAATTGAGGCAGTTAGACTTTCATTCACAACCATGGATCCGAAAAACTACGTTACACCAGATTTGAGGAGCATAAGCTGGAAGGGAGAAAATGCCCCAAGAACACCGTTAAAATCACAAACTATAGGGACCAAATACAAAAATGCTGCTGTACACTGGATACCGGAGCTTCGAAATAGGTGGCGCGTCCATATATGGTAGCTGAATCTGCGACAGTTAAAGGAGACATACCGTTCCAGTAACATAAGGCGGAGCCGGTCAAATATCGGTTTATCGTAGCTGAAATAACTGATGAAAGTATCATCGGACTGGATTTCATGAAGAAATACCAGATGGTTGTAGATTTGAAAAACCATGGTGCAATGTGGAGGTATCGTTTCAAATAAACACAAATGAACACAATGCATGCGAGTTGTAGTCAAAGACAGAGTCGAGATTCCATCGATAAGCGACAAAATCATCTAGGCAAAAATTGACGGTGACCTTGTAGATACCAAGATGGGAGTTATGGAGCCTACTAATGTCAAAAATAACGGGTTGCTGTGTGCGATAACCTTAGTGAAATTCCAACCAAGAAAGGGGTGCTCATCGGTACAGCTAGGAGATCAACAATATTGCCAGTCGAGCTTTGCAGCCATCTCCCGCAGAACAGTTAGATGTCACTGTGGAAGCACTATATGAATTAGCCGATATATATATCGACACAAAAAACGAAACTCCAATCAGGCAAGCACCAAGAAGAGTAAAGCTCGCAAAGGGCCGAAAGACCGACGAGTTAGCTGAAAATGGAACGTGAGTAATAGAGGAGACTAAGAGCTCATGGAGTTTGCCAGTGGTTCTTGTTCAGAGGAAGCACGGGATTACACGATTTTGTATTGATTACCGTAAACTAAAAGAAGTAACGAAAAAAGACAATTATCGGTTACCGCGCCCCTTGATAGAGACGTGGTTGAAAAGGCAACACGGAAAGGTGGATTATCGTCTACCGCAGTTTTTAAAGGTGCTCTTAATGCATCGGAACACCGGAAAATGCAGAGCACGTTGTATTCGGGTTCCCCTGATTTACTAAGGGCAGCAGAAGTAATGGTGGACCTGGGCTCCAACTAACGTTTGAAAGCATACTGGATTTTATGCTGGTTTTCGAAGAGGGATGATACGCAATAACTGTCTCACGGATAATAGGAGAATTGAGGTAAACAAACTCGTTGGGTAACAGAGTTATAAATCGACAAGAGGCCGTCGAAAATAAATGTCCACAGCATCGTTTTCAAGGTTTCTAAATTCTTTATGAAACGGATAGTTTAGATTTGGGAATGATATATCGAGCAAGTTCGTTTACAGTCTAAACAGCGCACATTTTTCATCTTTTAGACAATTTTTACTTTACTCAAAAAAGTCATAAAAAAACCAAATAAAATAAAACGGATTCCAGGGGTCGTATTCTTGAAATCGATTTCCCCAATCGGAATACAATTTGCTTTGAAATTCTGTATTATTCGAATTTTTCGCCGGCAAAATGTAGTCTTCGAATTTTTGATAAAGTTTTTTAATCGACAAAAATCGTAGACGATTTTAGTCGAATGAATTTCAAGAATATGCGCCCAGTATAGAAAAGATGACAAAATTTCCCTCAATTAGATCAAAATTATTTTTTTGAAAGTGTTATTTTACCAAGCTAGAAGCGTTCAAATGTGAGTATTTTTTCGAAAAAAAATCTGTTTTGATTTTATTTTGGTGCAGTGTATACTAACCGGGGTGCCGCCCCGGTAGCAAAGTGGTCAGCACGCTTGCTCCAGCACCCGGAGGTCTCGGGTTCGACTCCCGGTGGTGACAAGAAAAAAATTTCACGGCAAATTTCATCAATGAATTAATCACTCAATATCCAAAATGAAAATATGATTATGACACCTCATTTGAGGCGGCCAAATCACTTGATGGGATAGTGCCAGAGAGAGAGAGAGAGTGTAAACAAACAAAACATATTTTTTACAGCAGAGGAATATATCTTCCTAGTATTGAGTTTACAGGCTGCCGTTTTAGCGTTAAGAATGGTCATGGTCATGGACTGGTCATGATCTTTTAACCCTTAATGTGTTATTTACGCAGATTGAAACCAAAATTCACCAAACTGTGGGTGTTGGTGTTTTGTAAAATGTCAATTTTGGAGCTTTCCTCTTAAATTGTTTCCGGGAAAATACATTTTAGTTTATGTGTCGTACATATATGACACAAAAACCGTTAAGACCAAAAAGACATGTTAAATTAAAAAAAAAAAAAAATCAAATTTCGTTTTTGATAAAGCTCCTAACCGTTGCACTGAGTCATTTTACACCCGGTTCTCTTATCGCAAGTAGGGAAATGGCCAATATTGTCATGCCGAATATCCTTTATTGGGATGTCTTGTGCCGATTTTGACGACAGTGCATAGTGCGATTCCTAAATGTTTTGTGAACTCACAAAGAGCCAGGGGCTGATGGTTTTTAATTTTGCACACCTCGGTGCATTATTCAAGAATTTATTACTGCCACGTCAAGCATGTGAAGGAAGATTCTGAGATACCTTTTAATGACTTATATTTTATATTATAGTTTTTTATTATCCCATATTTGCATTACTGACACTGGAGTTGCACCAACAAAGTTCGAGGTCAGAGTTACTGGCTTGTTATCCTTCCATTGTAGTAGGCATAATTCTGTACCGCCAAATGTTGATGTATTCTTCGTATGAACCGTAGGAGGTTTGGTAGTTTCCCTTTCGGTCTTTAGTTTCTAAGTTGCGATCCGGTTATACGTAATTGTCCCAATACAAAGGATTCTCTGTTTTTGGAGGAATAATATAAGTAGGATTGTGGTAAAGTAGTTATCACAAAAAATTTTATAACCTAGAAAACTAAACTGATAATCGGCTGTTTCGTAAAGCTTTGGAATTTGCTGCACGTATTTGCTCGTCGACTGATAGGGGTTCTTCCAATAGCATTTGGACGTATTTTTGTTGCAAAACATTTAAAAATGGTCGAAGCTTAAATAATCAATCGTGCCGTGGGTGGGTTTTTGGTAGTTCCTCTGGGTTGTCTACGAAATGCAGGGCGCTTCAGATTTTTTTTTGAAAGATTTTAAGGAGATTGCCTCCTGAACTGTTTTATTTCTCACAATGACATTCTTGAAAGTTGATGGATAGAAGAAACCAAACGAATTCTCAGAGAATTTCAGATAATGCAAAAGGATTTGAAATATTTTTCTGTGCGGAATATAAATTCGACTGCTCTACGACTATAGATTCTGTATTGCATCGTCAAACAACATTTCGCAATCCATTATTTCTTGAGATATTGGCATATTTGCGAAGAGAACGTTTTTTCAAAGCCCTTTTTTATAGTTTTCCCACAGTTGTTTTATTTCGATTTCCTCGTTAATACTACCGCGTTGTCCTGCTCCGTCTATTTCCATATTTTCAAATATATAGTCACCCTCTATATTCAAGGGGTTGTGAATTGTGAATTGCCTGTTTGCATCGATTTCCTGCTGTTTGCATCGACGGTTGCGTCCTATTCATAGCCCTCGCTACTGTTAGGCCATTCTTTAATTATTTTAGAGATAAGTATTTTGGTCTAGGGATTTGGGCCAAACCCTCCTACACTCCACTATATACATTTTTTTAATCTAAAAATATTTAGATAAATGTATAGTTACGATTCTCTACACGAAGCGAAACAACAACTACGTAGCGAACAAAGAACTACATTTCTACCGCGCGCGGAGAAACACATCAAAAAACCACGCACACCAAAAAAGCTGGATGCACATAAATGCATAGGTGATTATTATGTAGATTTATGTACATTCTGGCATCTAATGTCAATGTAATAGAATAAGAATTTATTGTAGTCAGTTGATAAGTTAAAGACTAAGGAATAAGATCAAAATTAAATTGTCAAATAAATAAAATAAATAAAAAGTTAAATAAAAATGGGTTTTTTTTAAATTAATTCTGTATTAAAAAGATAAGTGGCGCAGTAAGTAGTGGATGTTTATAAACATGAAAAACCATACATTTTTTCGTTGTTTCGGAGTGTAGAAAAGTGTTCATATCGAAGGATAATCGATACCAAGTGAACAACGAACATTTATAATTTAGTGAATTAATAATAAATCTAAAATAATATTTTTTTTTGTTCCTGTCATCTATTTGGCCCGACCCACAGTAAGCAAATAGAACATAATACATTATCTTAAAATACGACCTGGCGTACGTACCAGAAAAGTGCAAAAAAAAAAAAATAAAAAAAAATCTTTACCACCAAACAAAGTGGCGTGCAGGGTGGCAATCATCATCGCAACTTTATCATGGTAAAATCATTTATCAATTCAAAGAGGATTCTACGGTTTATGAATAGATAGAAAATTTAGATATATTAATAAATAAACTTTTGAAAATCAAACAAAATTTCTACGAATTATAGGAGTTTTATGAATAAAGATTTAAAAAGTACGAATACAACGAACGTTGTCTACTAGTTATAGAATTTTTTCTAACCAAAGTCTTTCACTAGAAATTAATGATTTAGCAAAAAAACTTTAACACAATTTTTAAAATTAGTGAAAATATCAATCATCATAACACATTGAAAAATTCTACAAAAATGGCAGAACACGGCGACGACAATAATCATAAGATAACCGATGTCTTCAAAAGTCTAAGAATACCAGACGCAATTAAAGATCTGCCAAAATACGAAGGCAGTAAGCACACATTAATCGAATTTATCGAAAATGTGGCGGAAATTTTGAGCCTGTGTAACGCAATTGACGGTCACCCATGCTCCAAAATATTCTTGAGAGCAATTAGAAATAAGATCACGGCACGCCATTAGAATGGGAAGCCACAAAGGACAACTTTATCACACATTACGCGGATAAGCGTAATGAGACAAACCTGGTAAGGGACTTGTATACCTCACAACCCATGGGTTCCATGATTAGGGCAATGCAGCCCATTTCACTCACCGATGCATTCGCAAATTGCCTCAAGGAACAAAATTTGGCATACATGAGGAAGGGAACAAACATTAACATTTTACCTGTTCCACAAAGATCGGTAGTACCAAAAGTCCTTTACGGAAATCTCGGAAATCCTTCACGGAGCAATCATATTAGCGGTCCACCAATACTTCAGCAAAGGGCTGGTCCAAGCTATAATTATAATTACCATCTCACGCCTCAATATTACAACCATATAGGCCTTTCACCAAGCAGAACCCAATTGGCAATGGTAACAGCCAAAACAACAACCGGTTCAAGCCAGAAATGGTTCCACCAAAAAGGGCAGAACAAATGAACACAATGCCAAATCAAAATTAACACAAACAATTTTCAAGCGTAAATAACCGGAACAACTACCAATTACAGCCGATGGGTCCCCCAAAGATCCGATCGCAGTAATTGTATACAGCTGAATATCAACAAGAAATAACAGAAGATGTCTACAAAGATCGGTGAGCCTATACTGTACTTTCCCGATTCCCAACCGGAATCGGATACGTAGACGTAAACAAACACCGAACGTATACGCTTCTTTACATATTAACCTATAAGTAAAACCAAAGTTCTAAAAATTTTAGTACACATGAGATCGAAAAAATCTTTTCTGAACCCAGTGTTCATTCATCCTTCACGGATACGATCCATACCTCCAGTGAATGTTAAAACTATATATAACGATCAGCAAATAAACCAAAAAGTTATGGTCTCTGGACTTTGATGGCTTATTAGGACTGGAGATGATGCAAAAATTAAGTGTAACCCTAGACTTTGGTAAACCTGTTCTTAAAACGAACAAGGTTGAGATTCCGCTACTATTTAAACCTAACTATGCTTCAAAGGCTTATAACATATTACCCAGACGCCAGATAACTACTGTACTTCCGGTTGATGTCGAGAACGGTGACATATACATCACCCCGACAACAATAAACGAACACCTAACTATTCCCGCAAAAATTGGTATGCAGTTTTAGAAGTTGTGAACTATAGTAACAAATGCCATACTTTCGTAATCGAAGAGCCGATTAAAGTCAAATTATTTAGAAAAATTTATCGAGCAGGTGAAACTATTTCTAATATAATTAGAACAAATCACCTTAACGGTGAAGAAAAGACGGCTATATTGAAACTATATCATCAGTATGAGGAATTATTTCTTAGAACAGAACAACGTTTGTCCTTAACAAATGCCGTAAAGCACGAAATAAATCTTTAGAGTGACAAATCCTTCTTTACTAAAAGTTATCGATACCCTCATATCCACAAGGAAGAAGTCAAAAGACAAATCGATAAGATGTTACGAGGTGGAATTATACGTCCAAGCTCCCTATTTGGATCGTACCCAAATAGACTGATGCCAGCGGAAAGGTCAAGTGGCGATTAGTAATAGACTATATCGCAAGCTAAACGAGAAGACAATCGAAGATCGTTACCCTTTACCAAACATTACCGATATTCTCAATAAATTAGCAAAATGTATGTATTTCTCTACCTTGGACCTCGCATCTGGATTTCACCAGATACAAGTAAGGAAACAGGATATTCCTAAAACCGCATTTTCCGTCGATCATGGGCCATTATGAGTACATAAAAATTCCATTTGATATGAAGAATGCCCCTTCAACTTTTTAGAGGGTCATGGATAATGTGTTAGGCGATATTCAAGATAAATCTTGCTTGTGTTACATAGATGACATCATTATATTCTCGACGTCACTCTAAAGCAAGTCTTCAATAAATTAAGAAAGGCTGACCTGAAAGTGCAAATGGACAAATCGGAATTTCTGTATCGAGAAATTTCATTTTTGGGCCATATCGTTACTTGCGACGGAGTTAAACCCAACCCCGACAAAATAAAAGTCCGTTTCTAAAACGGAAAAACAAATTAAAAGTTTTTTGGGTCTTCTGGGATATTATCGAAAGCTCATAAAGAACTTCTCCGAGGTAACCAAACCACTAACGGAATGTTTAAGGAAGCGTAAAGAAATAATCATTGATACAAGATATCTGCAATGCTTCGAATATTGCAAGGAGTTGTTGTTTAATGAACCAATCTTGCAATACCCTGGTTTTACTAAGGAATTTTTCCTTACCACAGATGCAAGCAATGTGGCTATTGGCGCCGTCCTTTCACAAGGCCCAATAGGAAAGGATAAACCGATTTGCTTTGCCTCTAGAACTTTATCGGTTACGGAGCAAAATTACTCCACGATAGAGTAAGAGCTCTTGGCTATTGTCTGGCCCACAAAATACTTTAGACCATACCTATTCGGTCAAAAATCCAAAATTGTGACGGATCACAGGCCGTTGATTTGGCTTTTCAATCTCGTGTAAATCGTGTATAAAAAGGGTGTAAAAAACTCTAAAGCGGACGCCTTATCGCTTATGCAACCCGAACCTTTGACCGTTAATAATATTAATACTTCCGACATATCTGAACCCTCCACGAAACCAGAGAGTGGAAGTGAATCCGAAGACATTGTACCAACAACAAATTTCCCAAAAAATCATTTCAGTTCATAGCTGATAATAACAATTGATCCTGAAATGTTAGGATCAAATATCCTTCATGAACATCCATTTGGAAAACATAGAGTAATAATTTATATGCCTAATTACCACTTACCAACAATAAAACTTAATATAAGTACATTACTAACGAAATATCGAGTTACGTTGTGTGATGATATATAGTTCAAGATAGCTAAAGAAGCTATCTAGATAGAAAAATTTTGAACCCCGTCAAAAAATTATTTTGTAAGAACATACGTCCTTTTAACGGATGTGTTATACCCTGAAGATCAAAACGCGATGGTCAGGAAAAGGCATGAAGAAAATCACCACCGAGGAATATTGGAGAATTATGAGTTTATCAAAAGAACCCATTATTTCCCAAATTTGGAAAACCTCATAACAACATACATCAATAATTGCAACATATGCTTGCAAACGAAATACGATAGGCACCCATTAAAGATTGAGTATGAAATTAAAGAAACGCCAAAAAGACCAATGGAAATCCTGCATATAGATTTCTGTTTCTTTGGAAACCATGTGTTTCTTACAGTCTTAGGCAAATTCTCCAAATTTGCTGCAGCCTTCTAAATTTTTTATAAGAGTCGATAGTCCAGGTGTGGTTAGATATTTGACCTGTTCCTAGTATTTTGGTCAAATAGAAACGAAAATCTTTTTCAATTTAGCAAAAATTATATATTTCGGTAACGCTTATGATGAGATAGATTTAGAGCTCATTATGTATTATTTCCCTTTCTTAGCTGGTACCATCCGTTAGCACAGGAATCCACCCATCCCACCTTTTTGAAATATACATATAAAATATTCTTTCAAAATTGTCAAAGCTCCTTTGGTACCGTTTTTACACCAACGGTTACACAACTTATTCTACATCGAAATATGGTTGTTGTGCAATTTTAAAAAAATTGAAGCTTATAAATCTGACAGGGTAAGCTAAACGACTGCACATCCAGGAGTGAGCTCTTCATGCATATACCAAAGTAGTGCTATTACCACTCTCTCTCTACAGAACTTGAAACGTACAGATCATTTTTAAATTTTAAATCCGACTACATTATTTACCTTTCTTTTTGCCTCTAATTGACAAGACAATAAAAATGAATGAGTTCTTATTACTTGAAGATTTGGGTTTATGTCGGACTAACTATTTTAGTCTAAAACTTAGTCAATAATTCTCAATTATTATGAATCGAGGATTCTAACATTTAATTATAAAAATACACCGTAGGTTACCCTTATTTGTTAGTCCCAAATTCCGAATTGATTTCAAACCCATCTACAAAAATAAAATAAAAAGGTTATAAAATTTGATTAAACTTAAAGGTTAAACAAAATGTTTGAGTAAATCTAATTTATAATACCCACCCTTGAAAAATGTGAATGTAAAGACCAAATTAACCGAAAAAATCCTTAACAATTTTTCAAATTTTTCATGACAAATACATATATAGACGAATACATAAAGAGGATTCCCATACATGTAGAGTACAATCAATACAAAACCAATAAAAACTTTTCATTTTTCTATTTTGGCACAATGAAAAACGAAATAACCAAGATTTCTTGGAATACAGATGTTCTATATGCCAAAGGTACAAATAAAGGTATAGCAAAATACACAATCCGTAATCAATCAACTGAAGCAACTTTTACAAATCTAGCCATATACATATTACTTAAGGACCATGAAAACGTATGGTACACCATAACGGATCTAAATAAAAATTGTCAAGTGTTACATATCGCAATTTTACATTACACAGAGCACAAACAACGTCAGGAGAAATAAGGAAAGATGAACTTTTTGGAAGATGAACGGAAATGAACTCATCGCAAGTTATTTGGAAAATGTATCTGAGGACATGTTCATATATGAAATAGCATCGTTTAATAATATTTTAGCACTTTGATCCATTTTTTATCTTTTATTTGCCATCTTTATCACAAATATTTTACGAGATGAAATGGAAACGCTGTGCGGGCTATAAATAAACTATAAACTTTTGATTTATATTGTAGATGATGTCGCTAATTTGACACAGAGTGGCGATGCTGAGATTTGCGTATGTCAACCAGAAATTTTCCGCAAAAAATTTAATATTCACGACCGTGCACGTGGCGGTTGGTTGGGAACAAATACAAACGATAAAATATTTTAATTGAGACTTACATCATAGTCTTGTAATGTGTGTTTTCGAAATCTGAAATTGGGAAGAAACCAGATCTACAAGGGTTCCCGAAAATATTTGAATTGGTGGCGAATTAGTTTTTTGATAATAACATTTTTTCTTGTAGATAACTTCAAGACATTATTAATCCAAAAGCTGTTGAAATGCTAGAAGACCTGTTTATAACTCTATTTTAATGTGCATAAGAAATGCCCTATTTAAACCCGAACTAACGGTTCGATATTATTTTGTTATTTATGCTTCGCCTGTTAAATATACTATCCAATTTTTTCCAATCGTGCATCAAGCACGAAAATTCAAGGACGACCAAGATTTGTGTTTAAAGTTTTTGAAGACTTTCTTTTGGGTATTCATTAAAAACATAAATAAAACACGGTTGTGAAGTTTGTCCCAACAAAAATCCCGT
The DNA here is from genome assembly GCA_932526605.1 of Nephrotoma flavescens. NCBI lineage: Eukaryota > Metazoa > Arthropoda > Insecta > Diptera > Tipulidae > Nephrotoma > Nephrotoma flavescens. The sequence goes on from OW052220.1 coordinate 38,950,598, forward strand.
GTACATATACAAATCCAATAAGAAATCTTTAATGCGGAATATGTATTAGTAATTACACTGTTAAATTGAAATTTTTGCGAAATAACTAAGTATATTATAATAGAAAGAGACGAAAATAGGCGAGACATTTTTTTCGTATTCGATTTATTTTGCAAAAATGGTAGCAAGAGAAATAGTAAATAATAATCTTGGGAAAACAAAAGAAAACACATTGTCATTTAATTGAGGTCAATAAATTAATTAACTAAACATTATTTAATATATAGATTTTTTTTTTAAATTAGCTAAAAATGAAACATGAAAAAGTAAACAAAATTAATTCTTGTAAGAATGCAAAGTATAACTCAGGACAGGAGCTGATGTGCGTGGATTTCATTGATAAAAATATTTTAGAAAATAATTCATCTGTCGGAAAAGTCAATTACGATGAAATGATAGCCTTAGGATAACAGTCAAGGTAGCTTTCCAAAAGGTAGTAGTGATATTATTTTAGATCTCGTAATTGAAATCGATTTTTATAGTTTGAGTATTTTAGTTTAGATTCTGGATATCACAGAGTTTGTCGGAAAATTTCACTATGTCCAAATGTTAGCTTCAGGTTGACACAATCAAATATATCTGGACCCATTTCCATATCCAGGGGATGGGTATCGTTTTTCGATCTCGCAAATCAAATCAATTTCGAGATAAATTCTAATTGTCGTTCAGTTTGTCGAAAAATTCCAGTACTTTGAAATGATACAGTTAGGATAACAGACAACAGCCGTATCCGAATTGAGAACAGGATTATCCAATTCGGGTTCCTTCATCAAAATTATTTTATTGGTTTAAGCAGTTTTGTTTTGATAAATTTAGATAACGAATAGGCAGGGTTGTCTCAACAAAGCATCTTTTGACCCGGAATCGTTAGATGGTGGTTTAGCCAACCGAGCCGTTTGAGTTCCCCCTTTTGTAAACTTCTTTTTTGCTGTAACTTCATTGCTTTAAGAACAGGTTATTCCAGATGTTGTAAAGCTAACTATTGCAATGTGTAGTGGTTCAATAGAGATAAAATCATTTGCTAGGTTCTCAGTGTTTGGTTATCCCGCCGTTCTTCAGTCGCCAGAGCCACATTGGTTGATTTGCAAGGGGTACCACGTGCAGGTGAGGTTGATATTTGGGCTGGTATATAAACCATCAAGACCGACGCCCTTTACCCCCCTCCCCCCACAAAAAAAAATAAAAAGTGAAATAAAAGTTAATGAAGAAAACTATTGCAGCTAATGGATGGCTGTGAAATTGTATGAAATTTGTAAAATATGTAGGTATTGTAATTCATAAAAGAAAACTCAAATAAAACTAATGTAGTTATCATCAAAATAATATAGTAGTTGGAGCAGCTAAAATTCGGTTGGTTATATAACAGGCTAAAATTACGTTAGGATTAATTTTTCATATAAACTAAAACTGAGGGGTTAATGCAAAAATCAGGTTTTACTTGAGTTGGAAATTTTCTGAGATCATCATGGCACTCCCAAACTTCATTTGGTCTTTTAATAAAAGCCGTGTAGTGTCCAATCGTTCCTGATATTGCTGGGTAATCGTATTTTATAAACCGTATCATTATTTAAAGGTTCAACGTCAACCAATACAATTCCGTTTCGTGAGTATAATTTTTTCATTGTAAAGCGTTTTCGACAATTACTGCAAGTTGCATGGGGGAGCTTTATCTTATTTTGGATTTCTTTGAAATGATTCTCGCAGAATTCAAAGTATTCAATAGATAAATACAACACGTCTTTCGATAATTTGACGCAAGATTCGGAACATTTGTATTCTACATAAAGCGCAGGATCCATAAGATTTTTAATAGTTTCCGTTATATTAGAAGCCACCGAAAGCGTTGTGGCCGTATTTGTTTCATTTTCTAAAATTAAGGTTGGAAACGATTTCGCTAACAGTTCCGATCGTGAGATATACGTTTCTCGTTTTATACCATTAGTTAATATCTTTGTGATAAATTTAAAATACAAATTTTTGTTCTCGGACCAAATTTTTATAAAATTCTATATCCACTGTCGCAGAATATAAAATTTGAGTTAATGCGTCAAAACCGCACGTTTCGGTAATGCTTATTCGCTTATTGTCGGTACTACAGTAAGCAAAGCCATTCGTTAATAATAAAAGAGGCTTATTCGCCAGGATTTTAGGTATAACGGAATTATATTGTTTTGATGTAGGTTCCTTGCACTTTTTAATTGTTTTCTGAACAAATAGTTGTTGGGATGAATATCTCTTCAATACTTTTTCTCTCATATGTCTGGGAGATCCGTATGTTCTATTTTTTTGTTCCACATTTCTTCGTGAATACAAGTATTATTACTAATAGATTCTAGAGGATCTGGTGGTGAATCGACTTGATATTTTTTAGTTTGATTAGGGAAATGTTGAGGTTTTGGTGTAGAAGATAAAATTTGAGAAAATTCGAATCTTTTTAAATTGTTGGAGGTTTTCTCATTTAATAAACTAACAAATCTGCCAACCTTCAACTTTTTATTTTCCGTATATTGATTTTTAACTATATGAAACCAGTTCTCAACATTGGCGTTTGACAACCGTCCTTGAACTCCTAAAACTTTAGATAGACATGTGCACCAAAACGGCAAATACGAAAAATACTTTTTTATTGCAAAAGTGACGAATTCGGGATAATAATATTGGTTTTTATGTTTTGGTACCCCACTCTGCGGAATTGTACTCAAAACATTTTCATGCAAAAGACAATATTTTTTAAAAAAATGGACTAGAAGAATAGCCGTAATTTTCTTCAATTAATTCTTGGTTAGCTGCCAAATCAGATGAATTTAATTTAGGAACTTTTTCATCAACATAACTATACAAAGATTTCGTCATTTTTTTAAATATATCAAACGCTTCAGAAACCTCGAGTGTATCACAAGGGCTGGAAAATATTATACAAAATCATTCAAATATTTTGTCAATATCATCAATTGTAGAGCAGTTAAGAACTGCACAAAAACATCTAAGATTAAATTTTTTATGAGAGGTATAAAATGTGCACAGCAAATAAATACACCGACTTTATCTTTTCGTGGTGAATAATTATTTTCCAAAATATTAAAAGTATATTCTAGGTAACTTACAATATTCATATGGTTTATCGCATGTACGATAGCAATTATCGAAGCCCAAGACCAATCAACCACATAACATTTTGGCAAATAAGCTTTTGATAATTTTGACATTTCAGAGTGTGTATCCATTAAGAATTGGGCAAGGGTTTTTGCATCGTGCTTATAGAAGAAATCATCTCAGCAATTGGTATTATAACGTGGTATGAACTTTAATGATACAAGCATAATATAAAATTCGTTTTAATTGGTGATGAACATGAAGCTAACATTTGCACATAGTGAAATTTTCCGACAAACTCTACGATATTGAGAATTTATCTAATTTAAAACTACTCAAACCAATAAGATCGATTAGATTTGCGAGACCGAAAAATGACACCTATCCCCTAGATATGTAAACGGCTCTAAATTTATTTGACTGTGTCACCCTGAAGCTAACATTTGGACAAAGTGAAATTTTCCGAGAAACTCTACGATATTAAGAATTTATCTAAATTAAAAATACTCAAAGCTATAAAATCGATTAGATTTGCGAGAGCGAGAAATGACGCGGGAGCGAGAAATGACACATATCCCCTAGATATGGAAACACCTCTAAATTTACTTGACTGTGTCAACAAGAAGCTAACATTTGAACATAGTGAAATTTCCCGACAAACTCTACGATATTCAGAATTTATCCAAATTAAAAATACTCAAACCAATAAAATCGATTACATTTGTGAGAGCGAAAAATGACACCTATCCCCCCCTAGATATGGAAATGGCTCTTGATTTATTTGATTGTGTCAACCTCAAGTTAACATTTGGACATAGTGAAATTTTCCGACAAACTAATTGTGTAATTTCAACATAGTGGCTTTGTACACAAATTTTGTATACCCGGCATTTAGATATATTGTAATATTATCTTCTGCAAACTATTTACAAATGGAAATGATTTTCCAGGGTATTTTGGAGAATGTAAAATGATTTTTTTGAGTTTTTTTTCTATTTTTCACTCAAAATTCTTATAAGAATTTTTTTAACAGTGTATATACTAATACATGTTTATTTTTGTTATTTGGGACATACTTCACTGCCATAATAAAACTACGGTCTTAAACATAAATTTAGCTTCTGACGAATAAATTAATTTGAAGAGAATAAGCATATCGATGTTTTGGTTTCCGATATAAAATAACCCCTGAGATATACTCAACTATTTCAAATGTCAAAAACATTATTCTCCATAGTTTACAGAAAACTCGATAATCTCATCCAGAATAATTTTAGTAATATGAAATCGGATGTTATGACTTTTGAGTCACGTCGATCGCGTCCAGTATATCTCACGGGTAATGCACGACTGCTAAACTTGGAAATGTAACTCTAGTACATTAATAAACTTACAGTACAGATTTCATACAGTGGCACCATTCTGGTAATTTCATTTATATAAAGAAATGGGCAAAGAATATTTTTACTCAAATAAGTTTTTTCAAGGCCTACTAAGAAAAAATGTTCGATAAAGATTTTTACAATTCGAGAAAGCATTTTACCACAGTATGCTATTAAAACTATTTAATATAATTAAAATAAATATGTAAAATTTTTCCTAAAGGTGGATTTAGGGAGTCCATTACCGTTTACCGATTTACCGTATTTACCGTATAAAATAAGTTTCCGATTTATCGGTAAATTTTTACAAATTTACCGATTTTTCGGTAAAAAGATAGTTATAATTAATAGGGCACATTTCATTGAAAAAAATTAAGAGCATATTTTAATCGAACGAAGAATTTATATAAGGTATAGAATTCCCTCAGTGATTATTATGTAGAAGAATGTAGGTATACTGAGGATTTATGTAATGAATTTAATGAAATGAACTTATACAGGGTGTTTCGCGCGTGGATCAATGGCATTTTTTGGCAGATTGGGGGTTGAGGGTTATTTGGAAGCTTTCATTTCATTCAACTGATGTTCTAAGTGGCACAGTAACTGAGATATAATAATTTTAAGTTTATTTTTAAATTACCCAAGATCTCGTTTTTAAATGGTCATAATTGTTTGTTTGTAGTCACGTTTTGTGTATGCACGAAATAAGTTTTATTGTATTCTGCAATGTGATTTTATTCTAAACCAACCATTATTTAATATAATTGGTTTTAGCGAAAGACTTCTGGGCTTCCAAATCCTAAAAAACATGTAGATTTATGGAAAACGTCACCATCTAAATTAATTTAAAAGCAAAACGAACGGTTATTTTGAAATTAGTTTTGCTTTAAGCAAAACTAACTGTAGTTATGCCCTTTCCAATGGTATACTGACATGTCATAGAAATCACTCATTTTGTGGGAAAAATAGGAGATACTACTTTGCCAGAGTTATTTCTGCCAGGGTTAAGAAAAAGTTTAAAATGTAAGGGTTAAGAAACGTAGGAAATGTCTACCGGAAGTGTCACGTGTTTCACTTTGTTCTTGTTAAATTGTTAATTGTTCAGCTCTCGAAAAGGTGATAATGCTAGACGGCTGGAGTTTTGAGGATTTATACTGCATACAGATGTTGAGGATGATAGCTTTTTAAAAAGGACTTTGTGAACAAGTGAGCCTAACTTCAATCGTGAGGGAATTGTAAATTTACAAAATCTGCTTCATTAGGACTCAAAAGGCCAAATACACACAAGGAATGACAGGATTCTTTCCAAAGGAAATTCAGCGTTAATGTTTGGGCTGATGTAATTGGTCGAAACCTTATCGGTCCATATTATGTGCCAGAACGGCTTTCTGGAAATATTTATCTCGAATTTGTTCAGAATGGGCTGATTTTACCAGTTTTAGAAGATGTGCTGATTGTTTTTGAAAATGGCGGCTATCCGGCACATAACCAACGAACGGCAAGAGAATACTTAGATGATTCATTCTGAAAGATCGGTAGGGGTTGACCTCACTCCCCTGGATTTCTATGTCTGGGGACTTCCTAAAGAATTTGTGTATGCAACAGAGATACCCACAAGAGAAATTTTAATTAAAAGGATAAGTGCCGCATAAAAAAAATGAAAAGTTAAGTGAAACTTCGCACAACAACCGTGGAGATTAAAACAAAGATGACGTGCATGCATACGGAATGGAGGAGGCCATTTTGAACAAAATCTTATAAATGAAGTTGATTACAAATTTAAAATAACTTAAATGGTATTTTCTTAACCCTGGCAGAAATAACTCTGACAAAATAATATCTCGTATTTTGACCACGAAATAAATGATTTCTATGACATGACAGTATATACCTTTGGAAAGGGCATAAACTAGAGAATTTTTTAAAACAAAGCTAATTTCAAAATAACCATTCGTTTTGTTTTTAAATAAATTTATAAGGTGACATTTTTCGTACTTCTATAAATTTTTTTAGGATTTGGAAGCTCATAAGTCATTTTTTGTAAACCAATTGTATTAAATAATGATTCTGTAACCATTTAAAGACGAGACTTTGGGAAATTTAAAAAAAACTTAAAATTATTATATCTCAGTTACAGTGCCACTTAGGAAATCAATTCCATGGGATGAAAGCAACCCCCCAATCTGCCAAAAAAAATTGTCGGCCCACGCCCCAAACACCCTGATATAAAGAATTATTTTGTGATACGAATTTCAATTTATGTGATGAATTTGTTTAAATTTTAATTCTGAACTACATTAATTTTTTTCAAGCACTGGTTTAATAATTTTTCACTGGTTTAATACCTAAGGCATAGTCTGTTTCAAATTATTATTTATATTGAATTTACCGGTAAATTTTCGTCAAATTACCGACCTTTTACAAAATTTACCGTTTACCGGTAAATTGTAAAATCGGTAAATTTGCACTCCCTAGGTAGATTCAAGCCCGGTTCAGTGTAGCGTTCGTTCGTTCCTTCCTTCCTTCTTAAATTATTTTAAATCAATCAAAGTTGCTAAAAAAATTCAAAAAAAAATAAACGTCATTTTTAACCAATGAAATGGTTTAACAAAAATTCTGAATGAAGGATAAAACGAAAGAACGCAACACTGAAACCGCCTTCGGTGTTGCGTTCTTTCGCTGCTTCCTTCGTTCTGAAATTTTTTAAACCAATTTCATTGGTTAAAAATGACGTGTTTTTTCTTTTGATTTTTTTTTTCAGCAACTTTAAATGATTTAAACAAATTCAGAAGGAAGGAAGGAACGAACGCAACACTGAATCTGGCTTAATTCTCTATAATGGCACCAATGAATGTGGTTTTTGTAAATCCTGGTTTCCAAAATCGAGGTTTTATTAAATCCCGGTTTCCAAAATCGAGGTTTTATATAAAATAAAATCCCGATTTTGACATGTGGGTAAATAGCTAATAGGGATGGGATTTGACCATTTTTTAACAGATTTTGTTGAAATTCGATACGTTCGATGGAAATGGGATTCTAAAATGATTTTTGATAAAGCGGTCAATAGAAATAGAACTAGGCCATTTCTAAACAGATTTTGTTGAAATTCGATACGTGCGATGTAAACGGATTTCTAAAATAAGTTTTTGATAAAGTTCTGAAATATCACCATCGCTATGGAGCTAGGCCATTTTTTAACCGATTTAGTTGAAATTCGACATGTGGGTCCTAAATGGGATTCAAAAAATGCGTTTTTGATAAAGCTTTGGAATAGGGCGGATAGGGATGCAACCTGGCCATTTCTTAACCGAATATGTCGAAAATCGACATGTGGGATATAAATGGGATTTTAAAATGATGATGATACAATTCTGCAATATTGACATTAGGGATGGAACTAGGCCATTTCTTAAGCGAATATGTTGAAATTCGTCACGTGCAATGGAAATGAGGCTCTTAAATGATGTTCTGTTAAGCTGTAGAATATGGTCAATAGAGATGGAATTTGACCATTTGTTAACCGATAAATGATTTTTTGATAAAGTTCTGCATATCGGAACAGAAAGGGCGATATATTTCAGAACTTAGTCAAAAAATTATTTTAGAATCTTATTTTCATCACTCATGTCGAATTTTATGTCGCTAATCAGCTTTAGCAAAAAATCATTTTAGAACCCCATTTAAGCCTTACTTGTAGAGTTTTAACATAATCAGTAAAGAACTTGACCATTTCTTTACAGATTATGCTAAAACCATCGCTATTGACTGTATTCTAGAACTGTATCAAAAACCAGCTTTGAATTCGAATCGTTCACTTAGAATAAAACTAGTAAAACTGCGCCTTTATTCCCGGCAAGTTTTTGAAACCCGCGCTCCTGGAATTTTTTCTAAAGGCCCTCGGAGTGCTAAATGGAAGTGGAGGAGCGATGCGACTTCTAGCGTGCTCGCGAGAGTTATTAAGCCTCTACAATTCGGTATGATATCAAAAGGCTGAATGACGAAGGACCGAATGTCCGGAAGGGCTGCATATGTCGAAGGGCCAAATGTGTCAAATGGAGTACTTTTCGTTTTCGGAAATATAATTTTTTTGATTTGTTTTAAGGAATATTTCGTAATTTAATGAATTTGCTTGATTAAACTTTCCTTCGCCAAAACGTATCACTGACTGGATACGTGTAATTTTGACATTCGGCTTCCGCCTTTATAATCAATTATACTCGAAAACAAATAGCAGAATTACAAAAGTCAAAAAGAAATAAAACATTATTAAATGTTAAACAATATTTCAAAAATCACTTATTATTTTATTTACTTTCCATTTTATATGGACGTTGTTCACCATTTAAATATACCACGCATTTATAAATGACAAATATAGGCATACCAGTTTGATCTTTAGGGCTCGCAGGAACATATTAATAGTCAGCCCAAATTTTCTGCATTTTAAGGCAATCTGTTTTTCCAAAATCTGTCCAAATTGATCGTCAAAATCGATATCAAAGCAATTTTTTTTTCAAATGCATAGTTTGTAAATCGTCAAACCTTAGTTTACGGCTTATTAAAACCTTAAAGGTTGATTTACATTATCCGTTTCTTTCAGTTCCTACACATATCGGGTCAGACATCATCAATACGTTTCAATTCAGACATTTTCCTCGTACGTTTATCGTATGAGGCACGATATCATATTTTTTCGTTAAAATATTATTAGTCCGGCCGGTCCGAATTAATAAAAAATGTTTTTTTTTTCAAAATCAAGGCTTTAGCACTAGAAGAAAAAAAAACAGAATTTCGTAGTACACCTGGCACCAATATATCACAGTTTTGAACAGATTTTATTAGAATTGGTTTTCATCACTTGTATATCGTATAGATAGGTACTTGCACATTTTAATGAGTCCATAAAGAGTATTCTTAACCATTTCACTTACCTGTAACGAAAGAAAATTAAAATGGTTAATGTTTTATTAAATAAATGATTTTAATTTGATTTTAATGAGTATAATTTATATTAAAGTAAAATAAAATTTCTCGTAACATAGTGATTGTTATTTTAAAGTTATGGTTTTAAGGGTTTAAATACTGAAAAATAATTCACCGAAAACAACAATTCACAGAAAATGGCGATTCTCGAAAACGATAATTGACGTTTCTGGCGAATTGTTGGTTTCGGCAATTATTGATTTCGGTAAATTTGCGTTTTTGGTGAACTATCGTTTTCAGTAAACTATCGTTAATTAATTACTATTTCGGTGATTTTCATTTCAATAAATTGGCGTTTTCAGTAAATTTTTTGTTACTAAATTGTCGTGCTAGACGCGTATTTTTCGAACGAGCTTGACCTTATATCACTCTGCTTTACGGGATAAAAAATTTAATTGTCTCTTTCTTCTACTACTCGCCATATTGGATTTTTTTCGATTACTGAAAATTACCAAAAAGAGCCAGACGAGAAGTGGAGCAAAAGGTCACATTTAAATTTTGGTTGTGTTTTTTTGCAAGATTTAATTTGAAAGATTTAATTTGAAATTTAAAATCAATTTTTGGAAATCAGGTCTTAAGGTTTATGTTTCATATATACAGGGTGTTTTTTAAAAATGCTAGCCGTTTTATCTCAGAAAGAGGTGCAAGACAAGAGAAAATTACACTTATAATGAAAATTGTTCAGTATCGAAGGGGACGTTTAGTGGTGATCTTAAATGACAAGAAAGATACCCAGTGTTAGGAAAGCGAAATACTTGAAGTTGGGTCTGATATATGGGGTGCGTAGAAAGCCATGTTGATTATTTGAAAACGATGGTTTGCAATCGAAGCACCGTAAATTATATACGATATTCTCGAAAAGCTTGAGCATGTATGACCGTTTTGAAATTGGCCTAGGGTTAGAAATATCATATTCATATTTTTGTAAATCAGAATTATAAATGCATCCCCAAATATTTGAAAAATTCCAGATGAGAGAGATTTTTGAAGCCGTTGAACCAAATTAAAAATATTTAAAGAAGTTTAGGTCGGGTTGTAGAGTAGGTAGAGAGATCGGCTGTGTATAGTGAATATTAGTCATTGTAAATGTAATTGCCGTGTTAGCATGATCAAACTCATAACAAAATTTGATAGATATTGGTAGGTGGTAGGAGTCAAACAGTAAGCTATACTATTATCGGCATCCGATATAAAGAAAACCAGACCAAGCTGCCACCTGCCGAGGTCGATTTTAATGTTGTTAATTTGGAACAAACCCGTATTTAACATATTATCCGTAAGGTTTCATTAATAAGGCTTCCAAAAGCTCATCTTGGATGTCGGAAAACACGAGCAACAGTAGGCACAGAGAAAGAAAATATTCTTTCTCATGTCTCCTATTTCAGATTTTACTAATAACATCTCAAGATTGTCAGCCTCAGGGATGCACTGTAAAGAACTGTTAAAGTTGACATGTTTTTTTGTAAGTACTCTTCTGCAAGGTATGCATCCGAACCGCCCGTTTTCACAGTTCCACCTTTACGATAAACATTGAAATTTTAAATTAGTTTCAATTAAAATAAAATCAAAGGGAAGTATCTGAGATCGCGGGTTTTAGACCGGAGTACCCTTACAACTCGGTAGTAAAGAGACAGGTAGGTAATTGGGTTGTTTGATGCTTTATTATTGTTTGTGTTACGCTTATCAACAAATTTATGCAAACATTTAGAGTGTAGTAGCAATGTCAAGTCTCGATGCAAAGATTGGTTTGAGTTTAGGAGCCACTCTCAAGAAGAGAAGCCGGTTTATTGAAATCCTATGAGTACTGCTATAATTATTCACCACATCTGGTTATATTGCAGGTGCTGGAGTTCTCACTGAACGATTAGAGTATGCTGTCACTGACCTGCTATTGGAAAACTCTTCAAAGTCATCAATTTGACTGGCAACGTTTCATCTATTATTGCTTGTTGTAGTTATTTTACAGAACGGCAGGTAATGCAGCAGTTCCTTGATATAATCTTTACTTTCCAATTCGTATGATTAGATTTAATCTCATCCGCCATTAATATCTGTCGAAATTTTGGAAACTGATTTTTTTCTAATTTGCTAAGTTAATTTCGGGGATTTCATCGAAGTTTGATTCAATGTTTTGTATGGATTTAATAATTTTAGTAAAGTATTTGTCACTTTCATTACTAGCAAAACTTATCTCGATTATTTCGACATTGTCAAATCAAAAAAGTGTAGTTAACACTATCATCTCCTGATCAGCACTAAACGTCCCCTTCGACACTGAATAATTTTCATTACAATTATTTATCTCCTATCTTGCAATATTGCACCATTTCTGAGATAAAAGGCTGTTATTTATTAAAAAACCTCATCCTGTATAAAGAAATTTACAATTTACTGGACAAGGTCTCTGCAACATCATTGAACGGTACCTGATTAGGAATCGCCCGGCTTTTAACTCGTTGTAAGTACAGCTGGCATTAAAAACTTGTTAAATGCAAATGGAAGAAGAATCGTATATGACATGTCTCACACGAATCGTTTTTGACAAGTGATGTTTATCAATGGTGGGGGGAGGGGGGAATATTCCCTAATTATTAAAGAGAAAATCATCATAATGTTAAGGTGACTTAAAAATAAATATTTAATTTCTGTACGTCACACTGTGGGTGATGGAAATGAAGGAATTTCGTTTTTTGTTCAATAGAATCGATTGTTTTCGTACTCCATTTTAAAAAGATGAGTAAAAGAGAAACATCGAAGACACGTCACACACGTGTTGCTTAAGACATTAACATGAAAAAAGAAGTATACAGGACATGTATCACACTAGTCTTCGGCCGTCGACAGTCCATGAGAAGGTTGTTATGGCGGTATATTATACAGCACAGGAGTTCTTTATAGAACTAGTGCGGTGTGTTCTAAGGTGAGGAAGAGCATTCCAAAATGTGGAACATGGATGAATGTGCAAAGGAAATATTCAGTATAATAAAATAAAGATCGAGTAAAATAAAGATAAAGAGCGTAGTTATGTCGAAAGAAGAAACGAAGTAAAGTTGTAAAAAGGAGTGTGTGAGTGAATGTTGTAGCAAGCAGAATAAAGAGAAATCGAGAAAAGATGTACGTGTTGCTCGAAAAGTTGTACGTGTTGCTGCTGTTGAACGGCATAATTCTACTTAAAACTATAGGAATAAATATGGGCGGGGCTTAAATCGGTTTTCTATTGATTCCTCTTTGACGCTCTAAAACAAACATTAATTTAACTGCAACTGTTTAGCGGATAACATACATGAAAGAAATGAGTGCGATTTATAAAAAACGATTTCAAGAAGTGTTTTTAAGTGCAAATCCGAAAGGACCAAAAATGTTGGTTGCAAGTGCAGCTAATTATATAAAAAAGTTAAAAACATTTGTACAGAAAAGGAATACACATTATTCAATGTATAAAAATAGAGGCAAAATCCGAACTGTGGAGCACCCGCCCTAGCTCCATATGTATGGGGTTACTTCACCAAGCAAGGTTTTTGTAAATTAATCGTTTCCACACGGAACCTAAACGCACTTTTGCAAGCAGACAACGATCCAAAACACCATAGCCTACTCGGTTTGAAATTTAAGCTCGAAAAGGGCATCACAACATTTAATTCACGATCTCAGGCAACTAATTCAAATCCGATCAAGATTTATGGACACTCATGAAGATTAAGCTGAAAATGTACCACATAAAAAATATGAGCGATTCGGGAGATATGGAAAAATGCATCACCACAAAAAAATTGGTTGATAGTATGGACAAAAGAAGCCTGGCAATTATTAACAGTAATGGTGACTTTATTTTGTTTTAGTTGATAGCGCCCTAGAAAATACAACTTTCATAATAAAAACAAAAAAAATCGTAGTTTTACTTTTACTTAGGTTTTTGCCGTACACGCTCTTGTTGCACATACTGTAAATAAAATTGTTTGTGCTTAAGAAATTTGAGGATTGCATTTAGAAAATGAATTTGTGTTCTTTTTTACTATGAAATAATGGATAGAGGATAAATGGAGTTAAAATTTATTTGGAAATTAAATTTATTTTAAAATTTATTTATGACCTGTTCACAGCAAGAGTTGCGGTCGTCAGGTTAACGAATTAATTGTACAAATTTTTTGTCTGCGTTGTAATTTTTTCAGAGAAATAGTATGAACTTCGAGGACGAATCAATCCCCCAATCGGAGGATTATGAAATGATTGCAATTGAATCAAGAACGATTGTATATCGTTCGGGAATAACATATTGAGTCATTGGAACGCATTTTTATGGAAATATCTGATAGTGGAACCTTTGGGCTATGGCATTTCGAATTGTTCGAGAAAATGGATATGCTGCATCGTCAATGTAGCATTTTGATCAGGATTGGGTATACGTTGAAATTGAGAATAGATTTATGTCAGCCTTGGGTAGGATTCGGGATAAATTAGATGCGCTGGGTAGTAATGAGCCAAGTTGTAGTGCGCCGGTCTTGGCTAAACCCGAGGACCGAATGCCGACATTAATCAAGATAGAAACGAGCAGGCCCCACAACTAGGGAAGTTTAATGGAAACCCGGCCGATTGGACGGCATTTAAGGATTTGTTTATAGCTGAGGTTCGTAGTAAGAATTACAAGCCTGTTACGAAATTCCTTTATTTGCAGCAGGCATGTACGAGTAGTACATTATTATAACAGTACATTATAATAATAATCAAATATGGTTTAATAGTAGTTGTAAAAAATTAAAATTGCTTTCTAACTATACTAACATTAAATGCAATAGTAAATCTTTGGAGGGAAGAAGAGCTATCAATCTAGCGCGTTGTAGCTGGAGGGATAACGAGCTGCGTAAAGGGTATGCTACCAGGAACAACTTATATCTCCATCTTAAAGTTGTTCACACTGAGTTAGCTATTCGTTTGCACTCTGTTGAGTTCGATTGGCTGGACAGAAAAGTTCGTGCAGAGGTAACTGAAATTTCACATATTCAATATGTGAAACAAAAAGCTAAACTGGATGTGTTGCGAGATAAGGCTTATCCATTTAACCGTAGAGGTAATAGTGGTTCGTCTGATTTCCAATTTCATCCACGTTTTAAGAACTTGTCCTCAGTCGTTTTCCGTGATATAGAGGTGCAAATGCTTAGCAACGGAGTGAATTTTGCCCCTACGCCAAACGAAATCGACCTTCGATCATTCGAAAATCTGGCTGTAGATGCCGAAACAGCCTTATCTGGCCAGATAACCCAAATAAAATCAGTGTGTGCGTTACAAATAAAGAAAGGTATTGATAACTCTTCTACTCCACCATTCTCTTCTTCTGCTGCTTCTAATAATACTAACTTCAAAGTGATTGGTGCGATAAAGAAAAAACTACGTGACCATGACCTTATAGCGTGTAAAGCGGATAAAGGCAATAGAATTACCGTGCTCACAAAAGTCGATTACTGCAATAAAATTTCTGATTTTATTACAGAAAGTAAAGCAATAGAGCTTGGCAGAGATCCAACTAAGTCTTTTAAGACTTCGGTTAGTAAGTGTATCAACCAATGCCAGAAGTTATTTGATGGAACTGGTTGGAAGTACTCTGTCATGAATCCATCTGCCCCGATCCTTTATGGTTTACCAAAAATCCATAAGGAAGGCATTCCGATTAGACCAATAGTAGCGTATTGCAATGCTCCTGCCTACAAGCTATGTAAGGGTTTCATAAATTTTTTCAATTGTCATACTAATTTCTTTTCGGCTTACTCGGTTAAGAACTCGGTAGAATTGATTAACAAAATTCAAGACGTCGACATTCCGTTACATTCAAAACTAGTTTCATTTGACGTTGCCAGTCTTTTCACTTCTATTCCAATTAATACTTTGTCCCAAATAGTTTGTAATTACTTAGATAGGGATGTTGTAGATGAGAGCTTACGTCGTGAACTGAAGTTAGTTTTTGAGACTTGTATTAAACAAAATTATTTCTGTTTTGATAATACATATTTCAAATTCGCTGATGGTCTACCCATGGGCTCCCCTCTGTCACCTTTGTTGGCTGAAATTTTCATGAATTTCTTCGAACAAATGATCATATCAAATAACAATCCCTATTTTCGTCATATAATCTTTTGGTATAGATATGTTGATGACATATTATGTCTATGGAATGGAACTGATAGACTGTTAGACTCTTTCCTTACTTGGTTAAATTCTCAATATCCCACCATTGATTTTACGTTAGAAAAAGAAGAAAATAAATGTATTAATTTTCTAGATATAACAATAACCAGGATTAATTCTACTTTAGACTTCAAAATTTATCGGAAACCCACGTATATAGACGCTGTTATCCCTAGTTCTTAAACCATCCCCATAATATTAAAATGTCAGCTTTCCACTCACTCATAGATAGACTAATAAACATCCCTCTGTCAAATTCAAATTATAACACTGAGCTTAACATAATTCTTCAAATAGCAACAAATAACGGATATGCAACTAGGACTATATTAAAGTTATTAAATAAAAAGCTAAAGCGTAAAACTCTAACGGGTATTTATCCACCGGACAGTCCAACGCGGGAAAATTGGCGTCGCTTAGAGTATATAGGAAAAACGAGCCAACGGATTAGCAACATCGTGTCCAATTATACCAATATTAGTTTTGCTTTTTAATAATAACACAATAAAGAAAATGATTTTTAACAAT
The DNA here is from genome assembly GCA_932526605.1 of Nephrotoma flavescens. Taxonomy (NCBI): domain Eukaryota; kingdom Metazoa; phylum Arthropoda; class Insecta; order Diptera; family Tipulidae; genus Nephrotoma; species Nephrotoma flavescens. Next base: position 38,966,800 of record OW052220.1, read on the forward strand.
AAACCTAGAGTTGATCGCCTTTCCAAGTCTGGCGTTTATAGGATTAATTGCAATGATTGTAGTTTCTCCTATATTGGTCAGACTGGGCGCAATTTTGGAGTTAGAGCTAAAGAACATTTATCTGGTTGCAATCAATCAACTTTCCATAACCATTTAACTTTAGAAAATCATACAGCTAGCTTGAACAATTTAGACATATTACATATACAACCCAAAGGCAGACGTTTAGATACCTTAGAATCTTACGAAATTCGAAAATCAATATTTCTTAACCAAAATATCCTTAACGAACAGAGAGAAATCCGGTTCTCACCAATTACAGACCCCGCCCTTTTCTATTCTCACGTACGCATTAATATACCTTGAATTTTGTTACTCAACCTATGACTCATCGCCTACCTGCGCGATCCGTAGATTAATTTTTATTGCTTATTTTTTTTCCCTCCTTCTTTTATTTTTGTTTATATTTTGCTTCTTTCTACTATATAACAAAAAATTTTTACTAATACAATTCAGTAGATACTCCTGATGATGACCTAACAAGTCGAAATCAATCGAGTGATTTTTTAAACTTTTTGAAAAATATTCTGCGAAACAAAAACAAGTGATTAATAAAAATGTGTTTATTAAGTTCAACCAACTCCGATCAACAGCAAACGACACACCTAAACATTATTACTTCTCCCACCCATTATCCAATTCAAACCCCAAAACCCATCTCACCCGCACCACCCTATACCGCACCACCCATATCATCATCCTTGAATACCTCCATACCCACTCCCATACACACCACCCACACAAACCCTCATTCATCAAATCCCAAATTCCCACACCAAACCCAAAACACCTCATCCCACCCTCCTCCACCACCCATACCACCACTACTACCACCCTCATAACAAAACCACCCACACAAACCCACATTCACACGAAATATATTTTAAATTCACATTCACATGCTATGAAACCAAAATAGAATAGAAAATAAATTTTTTTTTATAAATTTTTGAGGAGGGGGGTTAACAAAACCCTACATATCTCCGAACACCCTACACACAGAAATGTCCAAATCAATAGGGATCATTCCCATGAATTGCTTGAATTTTCAGTGAAGAAATTAAGTTGATATCTCCATCCGTTCTCAAGTTATCGTGCACACAGACGGACAGACGGACCGACGGACAGACGGCAAACCGAAACCATATAGCATATTTTTAACAAAAATGCTTAAAAACAATTGGCGCATGTATGACTGATTCTAGAGAACGGTTGGACCGATTAAACTGATTTTTTTTTGTTGTGTTCGTAATTGCCAGGAAATGGTTCTTACAAAAGAAAATTTTGGGAAAATCCACCGTAAAAGTCGGAAAACTCGGAAAATCGAAAAATGATGTTTTTGTACGGTATTTTGCACATATCCAAACCAGATGCTCTTTTTAGAAGAGCAAAATTGAAAAATCTGAGTGGAAAATTTGGAAGCTTCTACAAAAACTCGGAGAAAATTTAATTTTTTTTCTATTTGAGAACTGCTGAACCGATTGTATATAGTGATGAACTTGTAGAACAAAACCAGTGGATGAACTTGGCGATGCACCTGGTGATTATAGATGACGAACTTAAATGCTGCGTAGATGGCCGATTGATGAGTTGTAGAAACAGAAAAGAACACGAACTTGTATATTTTATTTATTTTTAATGCACTTTAGACTGAACTGTTACAATTATTGAATTAATTTAATTGTTTTATATTTTATTTGCGTGTCTTCACTCTTCGCCAGATTACAGAGAATTAATATTAATTACAACTAATTTTATCATGTAAATTACAGTTATACGTTAAGCTATTGTCATATTCAAATTTTATAATAAATGTAGGTTGTATGAAATTTGACTATAAATGTACTATTAAGTAAAATACTAGTACAAAATATACTATGTAGCTGCGGTTACATGGTTAAATACACTCGTCGTACTACTACTCTAGTACAACATTAAAATAATATTGACAATAATGACAGCTTGTTTTGTGTTTACAAAATAATAGAAAAGATAAGTATTACAATTAATTTTAACAATATAAAATTATTAATTAAGTTCTTAATTTCAGGGTCTAACTACTAATTGGATTAAATTACATTGTTTGGTAAGTAAAAGTGAGATATTTGCTTTTGTATGACATTAATTTTGTTTACTTTTAGGTATATGACGAAACCGCAATGGAATGTCAGCTGATCCGTAGATTTAATACTGTTATGTATGATCCGCAATGACAACAATAAATATAAATGTTAAATTTGTGTAAACTTCTCAACCAGTGGTGTTTTGATTTTTTTAATTGGTTCAACACCGATTTCGCTCAATCTTTTTTACCGTGTTTTTAATTTCCAGGAAATGGTTCTTACAAAAGAAAATTGGAAAATCCACCGGAAAAATCGGAAAATTCGCAAAATTGAAAAATGATGTTTTTTACGGGATTTCCTATGAAAAATTGGAAAATCTCGGAAGTCGGAAACTTCCGGAATAACCCGAGAAGAAGTGTTTTCCTGATGGTCAGTTCTACATCGCGTGTTCGAGAGTTGGCAAACCATCATCGTTGTTCATTTACGCGCATTGTTTAATTCCAACTGAATTCATTTCCACACTGACAGAAAAAATCCAAAAAACAACTCAAACTTCGATAGATGCCTGAGTTTGAATCAACATTTCATTCACTTTTCAATACATTATGCCGCCGTTATGGTTGCGTCCGTTCGTTCTGACAATTTTTACGACAAATCTTATTGCTCAAAATGATGATTTTTTCTTCTGGATTTTTCCACAAGAAATAAAAAAAAATCGTCCGTGTGGTTTATTTTTTTCAAAATTTCGTCAACGAAATTCACAAAATGCAACAACAATGAAATTGTAAAATCGAAAGAGTATGTGTTATTTTCGAAGTAGAACATTCTCATTAATATCTTACAATATCTGAATTTGACAAGACGTGTTTTTAAATTAATACCAAAAGTTAAAATTTTAAAAAATTAGGCAAGCAGAAAAATTTCATTAATAAGACAGACAGGAAACGGGCGCGAAGCGCCTCAGAACAACCTAGTAAGTTATATTTACCATGTTATTCATGGATATTAGGGAGAATGTGCACGGTGAAGAAGCAGGATCGAGAAACTCATGATACACTGCGGGCAGTATTATATAGATTCATTACGCAGACGTGAATTTTAGAAGAATGGCTTGATCGGTCACAAAGAACAACCTAGTAGTTATGAGACCAAAGATGAGAGGTGGTCTATGGGAGGCAGCCGTCAAATCGATTAAGCATCATTTAAAAAGGGTAGGAGGAGCGAAGTTGTATACATTTGATTAGTTGGCTACGTTGTTGGTGAAGATTGTATACTATTAAACTTAGCCGAAAAATTACAGCGGAAAGATAACAAAAATCGATAATGCAGATAGTGTCTTCGCTATCCTAGCCGAAAGTAAACAACATAGACAATATTTATTTATTACTTTCAGCCGAAAGAAAAACAAATAAGTCCATTGTGGCATCAAGGCGGATTTGCGTTAAACTAGAGCGCCGGGCCATTAAATGAATTTGCAAGAAATTGAACTATCGAAATCTTGTCAAATTACACCTCCGTATCCCCATCAGAATCACAATTGGAATGTTGTTAGCATGCATATGCCCTAATGCATGCTAAGAACATTCCAATTGTGAAAAAATTCTGATGGGGATACGGAGGTGTAATTTGACAAGATTTCGATAGTTCAATTTCTTGCAAATTCATTTAATGGCCCGGTGCTCTAGTTTAACGTAAATCCGCATCAATGGCTAAGAAGGCATTAATGGGGGGGATTTAGGTTGAATAATAGCACCGGGCCATCCAATGGATCTGACGGAAACTGACTGGGGTAGACACAACATATCATAAACTAAAAAAGAACTTAAAGAAATCAATAAAATGAAGTGTAAAATAATTTTGATTACATGTAGTCGACTTATAAGGAAAATTATTCGGTAGCTTTCAGCTGAAATATATTGATCAACATTGTTGAACATTTATTTTCGGCTATCAAACCCAAGACACAATCTGCATTATCATTTTTTCGGCTAACTTTAACAAGCTGAAGATTGCGGCATGTTTGAATTCGAGACCATTGACACCAACAAGTAAGGTAATCCAACGGATTTAACGACATTAACACCGGGTCATTTTCTGACTGGCCAACCGGTTATTACACCCAATGAAACATTATTAGCAGAAATACCACTGAACCGGTTGTCTGCTTGGCAGAAATTGCAAAAATCACAACAAGAATTTTGGGTGAGGTGGCCGCAAGAATGTATCACCGAACAGCAACTTTCGACGGATGGGCGAATGAAGAGAGATCGCTAAAAATTGGAGATATGGTGTTTGTTAAAAATGAAATATACCTAGTCAATGGATGATGCGGCTAGAATTATTGTTTTCCCGCAGCAGTATTTTCCGCACAAGATGCAAAAGTAAGAACGTACAAGGTGACACACCCAATACTAGTTTTCCTTATGTTTTTCCAGTATCATTAGAGCAAATGCTGGATGCTCATGTAAAAGTTTGTATTTGTAGAGCAACGGGGTTGGTTGTATGACGCTAAGTTGTATAAGCGGTCAAGGCAGCTCACAAGCTGGCCAGGATGTTACGGCCACCGTAATGAATATCAACGAAACGCGCCTAATTTTATATTACTTGTTGTAAATTATTTAGTTACTAATTTTCAAAAAGCAAGCGAGCGACAATTGAAAAAAAAGAAGAATGGAGTTTTTTGTTTTAGTATAGAAGAAAATCGTGTACTGAACGAAAGGAAAAATATAAAATATTACCTCTGAGGAAAAAGACATTTTTTCGGTATCCATGTAAATGTAAAAGAACAGGCCAACATACTGTTTTCTCACATTTTTGATATGTCTTTTGGGAAGGCCACAGAACATAAGGTTTTTATTAAGAACCACCAACTTTATATTTTAATTTCCTCAATATTTTCTAATTACCAAATTATACATCCTTAATTTCGGCAACAAATCCAAACCTCATGTAACTTTATAATACGATAAAAAATATTAATCGATTGACCTCTATATCGAGAAAAGAATAGATAATCGTAGAATGAAAAATTATAATAAATCGAAGAAATTCGTCATTAATCATAATTTTAGTGTGATTACAGAGAGGCAGTGGGGTGCATGGTGGTATTTCGCAAAATTCAATTTCCTAAACAATACAAACAACAGATATCTACCATAATACGTATAATGCGATTTATCATACATGAATATGTAAATTCATTCGCGTGAACTGAATATTTGGAAAAATTTAATACAAATTGAGCGGATTTATGTACAAAAATATTATTTTGTGGTTCTTATGTCTGGTTTTGTATTTAGCACGTACACACACATTACTGGAATTGTGCTGTAATTAAATTATCCATAATATTTATAATTCATACATATTTACATAATATTTATGTAGTTGAAATTTTCATTTTGTGTGTGTGCTAAAACAATACATCACCATCATCACAGTGTCCTACAGGTAGACACAGACATGACATGTTTAAGTAAGTACATGTGCATACAATATTGAAAATTGAATGACTGGGGGCAGTCAGTCATGAATGTTAAATTATATATGTACTTGATAGTAATCGAATGTCAAGTTTGATAGCTTAATGTTAAAATAATTGTATAAGGCGGAATGTGGGTTAGGCAGTAATATCGACCGGAAAATACTTTACACTTTTAATTTTTAATGATTATGCGATATTGCATGCGGTCTAGTGTGCCTTAAAACGAGTATTCACAACCTGCATGGCACATCATACTAGGTGAAGAACGCCTCCCACACATAGTTCAAAAACACAACCGTCTAAATCTACCCACCTTTTCTCGTATTCTGATAACATTTTAATTATGATAAATTGGCTCAAAACTTCAAAATCCTACCCAAAAATCAGAAAGTTAATTAGTTTCATTTCCTAAATTATTATTACTACAATTATTTTGTTGAAAACTAATTTTTTATTAAGTCAGAAGAAAATGAAAAATCTACACATTTTTTTTTAACGAATAACGAGTAGGAGTGTAGCAAGTAGTTAAAATACTTAACCGTTCTAATTTCTTCTTGAAAATCAAATTATAAACCACAAAAACATTTTCTGTGGTTTTTTTTGTGTGCGAAAATTTTGTAATTTTCCAAATTAATGAAAATTACATCCTTCAATTAATGAACGCACAACAACAAAATATGTAATTTATTTTTGTTTTTCGGATAGTATATAAATAATAGTGTTAGTAATAATTTTTAATACTTTTGGAAAACTAAACAAATATTTTTTTTTATAAGTCAGCAGTTTGGATTAGTATCGGGTATTTTATGTGATCGGTAGAAAATCAATGTACCGAAAATATGGTTAATAAACAAAAATTATTGAAATAATGCAACCAGACGTTAATTTATTGACTGGAACATTTTTTGGTAAATAGAAAAATAAAAATAACTTTGGGGGCGAAATAAATTGAAATAAATTTTTACGGTCATTATGCTCGTTGTTATACCTTTTGACGTTCAATTAAGCACATAATACATGAAATAATAAAGTCTTAGTGAATCAAGAAGCTGTAAATGGACATTTCGGTATTTTTACAGAATTTTCTTCTACATGAAAAATTATGTTGGTTAAAAATGATAAAAAGCTAGTTGTCTTCACTTTGTTATATTTTGTGGCCAAACTGAGTGAACAACACAAATGGAATGAAAATGTAAAATTGGTTTTGTGCGTCAGAGTACTGCGAACGCTTGCCATATACAAAGTTTAGTTTTTCAGAACAGCGAAAGAAAACGATAAGGAAACTGCCGAAAATAAAGCGGACCCAACAACAGCAGCGGAAAAAGAGCAAGATAATACTGTACTGACGTCTACGACAAAGCTATCCAGCAAATACTAGAGCTATTCTCTACGCCTTACCGTTACAAGGCCAACAATAAAACGCAAAAATTGATCAGCTTAGTGAGTTGACACTACAATTTCAACAACAAAATGCGAATTTGAATGAGCGGTTTCAGCAACAGGATAAGAAGCTGGTGAAATTGAAGGCACAACAGAAGAAGTTGGAGGCAGACATTAAAGGAAAAAAGTTACAGTTGGAATGCTGGATCAAAAAAATCGAAGCCCGCCAGGAAAAAGGTCCGACAAACAACAACAATACCTCCCAACCAAATAGCACGAGCACATCAAACAAACCGCATAATGAAGGCCATAAAGGAGTTTTGAAACCTCCATTATTCGATGGCGAAACTCCAATATAGACGGAGCTACAACTTCAAGCCGAACTTCAAGCTACAACTTCAAGCCGCAGTAAAACATAATGGATGAGGAGCAGAAGAACAACTTAATGCATTAATCTTGGCACTACGAGGTAAAGCAGCAGATGTGCTACTGACCGTACCTGAATCAGAGTTAAACAATGAGAAAATTTTTAGGGAGTTGGAGCTGAGGTACGGACAGTCCCATGTCCAAGAGTTATGGAAAATACAGCTCCATAACCGCCGGCAACAACGAGGTGAAAGGCTACAAGATATCGCTCGCCAGGCGTAGCCAGGAGTTAGCTCGCCAAGCGTATTGTAAAGTACCGAGTGATGTCCTGAATGAGCAAACAGTAGATGCTTTCATTAACGCTGTAATCAAAGGGAAAAGGAACGAACGAAGAATTGGGATCAGCTCTAGAATATCGAGGATATAGCACAAATAGAGACCATAGTAGATGCTAATATGAGAAGACCAGCACAAAGCTCCCAGAACAGCAGACGCCGCAGATCTCACTAACAGTCACGATGTTTTAGATGTCAAAAACCTGGACCCTACATCACAGACTGTAAACAACCAACAGCAGGGGCCACAAGACAGCTAGGCAGTCGAGAGAAACTGAGACAGATCGATTTACAGCAGGAGGAGAGTGAGGCAACTGGTTTAAGTCGCCTCATGAGCTAGGACCAAACAAACTAAAAAGGGTGTACTTAGTGCACCCAGCTTTGCGGGGCGAATTGACGACACCTTGGACACGTTATCAAGAGCAAACATCTTCAGCACGCTGGATCGCAAAAGTGGGTACTGGTAGGTAGCAATCCATGAAGAGGAAAGAGAAAGGACGGCCTTTACTGCAGGTAATGGCCTATACCAATTTACAGTAATGCCATTTGGACTATGCAACGCTCCTGCCACATTTGAGATATTGATGGAGCACGTTCTATAGAAGCTCAATTGGGGAACATGTTTAGTATACCTTGATGACATCATCGTATTAGTACGAAATTTAATGAGCACCTAAAGAATCTACAACAAGTCCTACAAACCATCAAAGCAGCCGGATTGAAGCTGAACGCATCCAATTGCACTCTCTTCAAAAATGAAGTCAGTTACCTGGGCCACATTGTATCAAGACAAGGAGTGCGAACTGATCCAATAAAACTAGCAGCCATAGAAAAGTGGCGCACTCATAGAAACATACACGAGCTGAGGAGTTTTCTAGGGCTATGTTCCTACTATAGACGATTTGTTCCGAACTTTGCGGATGTCGCAAGAAGTGGGTTTACTGGGTAAAGGAGCATGAAGACGCGTTCGTGCATCTAAAGAAGAAAGTCGCCAATTCTGTTACGCCGGTCGCCAATTTTGGTGTATCCACGTGCAGGACATCTTTTCATCTTGGATACCGATTCCAGTAATAGGAGTAGTGCTGTCGCAAAACCATGGAGGTACCAAACCTAAAAAAAACTATTGCGTAACCCGGAGAGAATTTTTGGCGGTGATCGATAGTGTCAAACATTTCCATAAATACCTGTATGGACAAGAATTTCTTTTACGAACGAATCATGCAGTTCTGAAATAGTTAATGCAGTTTAAGGAGCCAGAGGGACAAGTTGCGAGATGGATCGAAATACTACAGAGCAACACGTTTAAAACCGAGCACAGGCGAGGATTGTTAAATATCAACGCAGACGGAATGTCCAGGAGGCCCAGTAGTCTTCAGTGCACGCACTGTTCCAGACAGGAAAAAATAAATCCCATTGCGCAAGTTTCGAGGATCAGAGTAGATACCGAAGATCACTGGACTAAGGAGCAATTAGCGGAAGACCAGCGACATGATCATTCCATTGTCCCAATTATCAAATGGATAGAGAAAGGTACCAGACCGCAGTGGCAGGAGATCGCGACCTTCCGTGAAAAGTTATTGGGTCCAGTGGAATTCGTTGAAGAACGAGAATGGGTTGCTGATAGGAATTTGGGAATCGATCGACGGCAAAGACAACAAACCCCAAATCGTACTAAAAGAAAACCGGATAGGAGAAATCCTGCAAACGATTCGTAATAGCAGATCTGGATCACATTTAGGCGTCATTTAGGCGTAAACAAAAGATAGACAAGACACGGCTCCGATTCTATTGGGTCAATTGCAGAAAAGATGTGGAGGATTGGTGTAGGAAGTGTAAGGTGTGCGCAGCCAGTAAGGGACCACAAACAAGAACAAGAGAAAGGATGCAGCAATACAATGTTGGGACACCGTTAGAGCGGATCGCGATAGATATTGCTGGCCCATTTCCTCTGATAAAGGATGGTAATCGGTGCATACTTGTTTGCATAGACTATTTCAGTAAATGGAGCGAAGCATATCCGATAATGAATCAAGAAGCTCGAACGGTTGTGGACGTGTTTGTAAAAAATTGGGTATGCAGATTTGGCGTACCGTTAGAGTTTCATTTCCACCAAGGCCGAAACTTCGGATCATCCGTGTTTCAGTAGTTGTGTCGAATACTCGAAATCAAGAAAACAAAGTCTACATCACTGCATCCACACTTTGATGGCATGGTTGAGAGATTCAACAAAACACTGGAGGAGCACCTACGCAAGGAGGTCAACGTCAACTAGAATAATTGGGACCAGTGCATTCCATTGTTCATGATGGCACATCGTAGCGCAATCCATGATACTACAGGATACTCATCAGCCATGGTCGTGTTCTGCAGAGAACTCCGAAAAGGTTCAGTGTTATTAGTGCAAAATCCATAACGAATCCTTGTTAAGCCTGAAATTCGTAACAGTATTATGCATGTACTCGTATAAAGACAACCCTCGCGCCGGAAAATACGTTCACCATCTGGGCTGTTTCCTAGCGTAAACAACAAAACCATTAAAGTTCACATAATCAAATATGGGATTCAAATTACATTCTATATCGAAATGAAATGTACTGCACAATATATTGGGTATTGGGGAAAGTAATATTGTGCGAATTTTGAAACGACCTCGCAATGATTGTAACGTAGCTCAGCTAAACCGAGTAAAGATTGGTGTTGCTGTGGAGTTAAAGTATTTCTGCATGGGGCAACGTTATAGGAAGTGCGTCTTCGCTTGAACGATGTTCCAACAGTTACGCGCTGCATGAAAAGAATCAACATGTCGCTGAAATGGAAGAGCACAAGAAGACTACTGCAAACCGAGCTAAAGCGGAAGAGCCGTATTTGTCTTGTCGAAAAATTCTAGGGGAGGGGGGGGGCAAGGTCGAATAACTTTCTAATAACTGTATTCCAAAGACTGAACCGGATAAAATGGCTCAAACATTACACACCAAACTAAAGCAGAAATCGCACTGATCACTTTTTCTCAAGACATCATGAAATCGAAAAACGAATTCATAGAATACTTAAACTAGCTTGGCCGAAGTTCCAATATTTGATACATGCGTTGAAGGATACTGAGACGTTGAACTCTACGGAATAAAATTATGAGGTTGCAAGAAATATTCTATGCGAAAGGTATACGAAATTGGAATCAAAGGATATTTTGACGACAAGGATGTAGATAGGTCTGGTCCACGTTGTTTACTAGAACTTATAGATGTTTTCAACTCACATTTGCATTATTTAAGAATAAGGCATTTCTTAAAGAAGAGACATTACAAACTTTAAAGTACGATGTACGAAATTTGATTTAATATCAACAAAATTTTTGACTTCAACTGCATCTAAATCTTGAGCTGCGCCAAATCAAACACAGAACACTTAAGCACAATCAAGTCCACAACGATTTCACAATTCATCTAACGTATATCACGTTTTGTTGAATGTTTATCAATGTGTGTTTTGCAAAACACTCGCACCCCATTTAAGGTTATTTCGCGAAACAGTTGAGAAACGTGTTGTTGGATTCTAGCACACAAACTTTAGTTTCCATTAAAAAAAAAAGGTTAGGAGCACCTGGATGCAACTTTAGTCAATAATGTCAAATTACTGTGCGGAGCTAAAAGTATTGGTACTGCCATCAATCTCGAGCATGATTCCATCGAAACCAATAAACTAGTTGTGTTTGGCACATTTAGTCAAATGTTCGTCTAGCAGATCAAACTTTCGTTCAAGTCAAACTGGATCTTATTTCGAGTTAAAGATGGTCGATCTTCAAGTGAATGTTAGTAATTATCATTGGTTAATCTGAGCTACGGCATATTCTGCCATATTCGGGTATAGTATTCGCAAAAAAAATTGTGAAGCTTGAACTACAACGAAAGGACTTCGTTATTCGCTCCAACTACTCCTCAGTTCCTTACTCCTGGAAACCTCTTCTCCTATTTCCTTCTTCACATCCATTTACCAAAACTTTGCTTACGTTTATTCACAGGAAGCATCTTCATATCGGTCCTCAGGCACTATTGGCTACCATGCGCACAAAATACCATCGGCGACGTGCAAGTAACTCGAAGCGATTTTAAATTACAGACCCATAATACCACTAATATCGCTTCCAAACGGTATATCAGGGGTCTATTATGAAACTTATTCGATTCCGGAAAATTCGATTCGCGGCATATTTTGGTATTATGATTTTTTTTGTCTATCGAATTTTTCGAAATCGCCAAATTCGCCAGATTAATCGTGTAAATAAATTCGGTCGTGTATTTTTATATTTTTTAATTAAGGCAATTTTAATTATTGTTTTTAAATATCAACAGTTATATTTACCAAGATAGACGCCGCAAAATAATTTAATACAAACAACGTATGTATTTTAATAATATATAAAATTGATTTGACAGGTCTACAATAAATTAACGATTCGCTTTGTTTCATAATAGCAATATACGAACCGTATCAAATTTTTAGATATCGAATTTTTCGAAAGCGAATAATGTTTCATAATAGACGCCCAGCTCTCACATCTGGCCATTTTTTGATTGGTCAACCACTTATTGCTATTCCTGAACCCAACATAACTGATGCAGCAATAGGATATAACAAACGTTGGTGGTTATTTCTGTAACGAAATTATTTTCGCCCCAAGTGGCGTTCAAGGGTCCACCCCTTAATTTAATAATTTATATGTTCACGATTGAAACATACTATACCACCTTATGAATGGAAATTGCAAGTATACCGAAATTCAAGTATTTTGTAAATATTGGGAAACGGTATGTTTTGTTCCACCCTGAAAAACAAAAAACAATATAAAAAAAAAGTATGATCATTTGGGGTACAGTTTCTTTGCTTGGCAATAAAAACGAAATTTGAGGAACACGCGGGACAGTGGTGTTTGAAAATTTGACTTAAATGAAGAAATCCCTTAAATTGAACAACGTCATCAAACGGATTAAATTTACAACCAGGCCGGCCAACGCGTCGTAAAGATACCTACAACATTTTTTTTCTCTAACATTTTTATTAATTACACGGTTAATTTTTTTTTATATTCGTATCAGGGGCTATTGAATTCATTTTGTATTGTCATTGCCACAGAATGATAATTTGTCATTTTTTTCTTATTTTCTTTATGATTTTGTTTTGCTTTAAAAAATACGGTCACGGTTCCATGTATAGTAAATCATGATTTTTTTCTTTTAAAATTCCACCATTCATAATTTTGTAATTTTTTTTTCTTCTGATCGTTTTGCTTTTCAGGATGGAGTAATTTAATTAATTATAGGATGTGATCGTGGTGAGCATCGGCAAATCTTAGGTAAGTAAGTTTCATCATGCATCGGAAATTCCATAATATGTGTTGCAAGTTCCCATTTTCACCCACCCCATCCATAGCGGGGCTAACGCATTAATCCGCCGTGGAAACCTCTGCAATTAAATAATTTCAATTTTCTGCTAACGATCTAGGCAGTAACCAGTTCTGGGCTGGAAATTTTCCAGCCTTGGCCACCACACCCGTCTTGCGGATGGTTACAAATCCAACAACTGATTGAGCGTCTTTAGACCAAGACGTCTAAGGATTATCCAAATATCAAAATTAAACAAATTACAGTGGTAAAGAATAATAATCTCCCTCCAATGAAGTGGCAACTGGGAAGAATTGTTTCTGTAGTCCCTGGGGCAAACTGAGATAGATGGCTTCTATAACCGACCAGAGTTTAAGGGACCGAAGGGGGTGGAGAGATTCGTGGTTACACCTCTATTCGTATAGTTACATATTAAATTATGATTCAACTTGATGTTTTTCGGATTTTGAGGATCATCGGAATTTTTGATTTATCTTTCTACTTCTTCAGTTCAGCAGTCGAGCACAAAAGCTTGCAACCGCAATTTTTACAATTAAAATCATAGCATTTAAAAAATGAACCAAAATATATAAGCTTTTTGACAGCAAGAACCAAGCATTTTCTTGGTTATTTTTTGTGACAAATGAGTGCGTTTTATGGCAAATACTATATAAATATTGAGAAATATTTTATTATTTTGTTGCGAAGGAACATTCGGATTATGATTTTTATAGCCTTAAATGCTTTCGGCAGTAAAATAAATATTTTGATAATAATCTATGCTTTTGCGGTAAATGCAACAGCCATTTGAAAATATTGTTATTTGGAGCGCCACGCATTAAGGCATGGAACAAAACCTCTCGTTTAATGAATGGACCGAAACACCTGCCACAGCATGCCGTATTGCTAATATTTAATGGCCCAAATATCCGTTACAAAATTCTTGGCCTAAGTTAAGTGAAATGGAAATACGGTGGTGAAGTATGCAAAATACGAAACACAATCATAATCTTTTGCTTTGCTCCAACAGAAAACACTGTAGAAACAACCAAGGATGTGTTCTATGAACAACTACAATCCACAATGGCAAAGAAACATAAAAAAATAATGTCAAGATAGTACACGGAGATTTCAATGCATAAGTTGGAACAGATAACACCGACTTAACAACCATCAACGATAAACAAGGACTCTAAAAAGCAGCTATTCATAGGATACAGTAGATTTCCACATAAAAATATACACAAATACACATGGACATCACAAAAACAAAATTTTTTATTTTTTGATTAGTTTCTGTATAAATTTCACTAGCATACCGGAAACAGTAATAAGCGTAAAATAGGGCGAAAATTGAAAAGCGAAAATGTAATTTTTGTCGAAATGCCGGCATTTATTTGGGGATGGTCGTCAACAGGCAAGGAATCACCACAGATCCATCGAAAAATGCGGCAATAACTTTGATGCCCCGTGAAAACATCACACAATTTCGATCGTATTTAGGTGCAATAAACTTCTATGGAAAGTTTGCCCGACAAATGCATAAGTTGCGATCTCCATTAGACCGAATACAAATATCAAATAGGAATGATCACGCTAATGTCAACAATGATTTAACAAACTCAAACACACACACACCGAATTGAAGCGTCGATTTGCCACGTCCATACGAAACGGAGAATATAATTTCGCATGCGTCGCGAACCCTAACAGTAGCTGAAAAATTAAGGCCAAGTGGAGAAAGGAGGTATGGCTATTGTGTACGCAGTAAAGAAGTTCCATCGAAAACGGTATCCCCGTGTATACGGCAAATCGACTTTAATGGTGGGCATTGATACTACATCTCGAATATAATAAACGATCAGTCTTATCCATCACCCGGAAAACTATCGAAACTGAAATGCGATCGAACTCTTAGACTAATCGTTATGTATTTGAAATCCGACTGGCCAAATTCAAAAGCAGAACTTCCAGTCGACGATGAATGGGCCCAGTTTTACAACCGACGTAGATCACTGTCAACTACTTCCGATTGTGTCATGTTTGGCGACAGAATCGTCATCCCGTGACGATATTTAAAGGTGATATTACGACATCTGAATAAGGCACATTTGACCAACTTGCAGTCAATGCGCCGAAAACGCCACATCAAATTTCAATACACTTCTGCAAACGTGGCCACGCGCAGTTGGTTCAATGGAACGAGTGCAGACCGACATCACAAGACCACTTAACGGAAATTGGCCAGGGTTCATTTCCATTCACGATCAGTTAATTATTCTCATCATTATTACAAACGGGAAACATTCGTAACCGACACACTACTCAATTTGTCATCAATAACGACTAAAAAGAGCACTAAAAAGAGGCGGAGGAGAGGCAACCAAAAAGGAAAAATTTACGAAATTCGTCCATGCATATCGATCAACACCAAACCGAAACGTGCAACAAACTAAGTCACCAGCAGAAGAATTCGTGAGTCGTCCTACTCGATTAGAACCCGACTTATTGAAACCTACTCCAGAACACGGCAAGGATCAAAATAGTCAACAAGAGCCACAGTTCAACCGACGCCACGGAGCCCAACATCGCAGTTTCCCTCCAGACGACAATTTATCCGCAAAATTTTATCGCCGCAATGAACAATTTTGCGCAGAAAGAACCACACGTCACTACATTCTGCCAATCAATTAATAATAATACCGATTCTAATTAATTACCATTTTATCTGATTATGGCGCCGAATCCGATATCAGCAGTTGATGAAGAGACATCATTCAATACGGCGGACTGGTTCGAGTTACGAGTTCGCAGAATTTCAGGATTCTCTAGGCAAATCACGACCATCATCATCATCAATGATGATGTACCCACTACTACTGAAAAATTATGTGGAAGCTCGACCACAACAACAACAACGACGACCATCTACTCTCTTAGCAGACTACATCTGCGAATAAGGAGAGAGATGCTGACGTCTAACAAAATTGGGTCTCACTAAAATTTATTTATGGGATGTTCTTGTATTGAGGCCAATAACGCCAATATGCCATCATATTGTTATGCATTTAAAAAGTAAAATGACGGAGTCATCATATTAACGCTATACCCTCAATAGTAAAATGGTGGTATAGATTTTAGAAAATATTTTTAAAAAAGGACTACACTAAAATTTGTGTAGGGGATGTTTGGATGGCAATAACAGGACGCAATCCGACGATCGCCTGTTATTGGCTCTCAAACTACTTCTACACAAATTTTAGTGTACTCCTAATTTGTAAAATCCACCACTGGTTTATTGAGGTTTAGCATTTTAAAAAATTAAATGATGACGTACTCAGATTCTGGAAGCATTCCTTACGATAACCTGTTATGTTAAAAATTGTTGTCTTTTATTCTACACTTGTTGCCTGTTTTAAGGTTTTTGTTATTTTGTCATGAACTTCTCACTGCCAAGAAAAATCAGAAAATTTTCCTGATTTGATTTGTGAAGAATTTTTTAATGGAAATATTTGATTTTAATTTTACGAGAATTTTCCGGGTTGGTGGGCACCAATTTCTAGTTAATTTTGCGGGTTTGGCAATTTTTAGACCAAAGTTTTGATTACCTCGTAAGGTGCCATGCCCTAGCACTTTTGCTAATGCGAACATTAACTGAAAAAGAAATACACTATTTCCAAACCAATTTTCTTTTATAGCTGACTCTTCACAAATAATAAAATGCTTCGAAATATTTTTAATAACTTCCGGTCTAAAACTTTTCTTTATACTTGTAACGTACAATAAAATAAACAAAACTCAATGAAAATTTTATACAATTTTCATTAATTACCATCCTTTAGAAAATTACCTCTGTATATTTATATTGCTACATATTTCCAAAGAAATCAGAAAGCTATCGTCCTTAAATCGAAACGTCAACATATTACGAATTAAGTGAAAATAGGAACAACAAAATAAAATTTATTGATTAAACCTCGCTGTCGTCGGGTATACCTCTAATTCACAAAATTAGGTTACCCATCATAAACTATATACCCGTCATAATATAAATTTGACAACAAAAAATAATAAATATTGTTAGGATTATCCATTGTATTTACTAAAAAAGCACAATATAATGGTGTACCCTTGACCTAGAAACGCTGCATACCAATACTACGAAACAACAATACAACGGAAATCGACGACATTTGTACTCCACATAATATTTATGTAATTCATATTTCTTTTGAGACAGAGTCACGAAATTTGGAAAATGTAATAATTTCCTGTTCATTTATAAATGTACACAGGAAAATTATTATAGGCGATGGAACAATGTAGATTGGAGTAGAACTGGGGGAATTACACCTAATATTAATTTAATTGCTTATTTGATATTTTGGACAGTTTGGGTGTTAGATATAATTACAAGCAAAACTAATTTTGTATTTTTAAACGATGAATGATTATTTGTTTTATTTGAATGTATATCAGGGGTGCAACCCGGTCTCATGTGCCGAGGATCCCTCTCCAAAATATTTATCATAACATTATCGTTATATTAAGTAAACATAAAGTACAGGATTTTATTGTTTCCAAATCACAAAATTCTTTAATTCTTAAACTAAATATCCTCGCGACCTTTAAGTTTGCTACCCTGATTTATATATTATATGCTATTTATCGATCAACATCATTTATGGTTTCCATGATTCGTCTACATGCTATATTTTCGGTTTACATGTGTTTTATTTTATAGTCAACAAAGTTACTATTTTTATAGGACTTGCAATATCGATTAAAGAGATTAGCCAGCAATAATCCACAATTCGTGATGTAAAGAAAGTATTGTAATAATAACCCACTGACGTAACATGGGTTCCAGAAATATTCTATATGTAAGGCGTAATCCAATATGTAGGTTTAAAGGAATGTTGCGGAAACGCTTACAATAAGTGTTTTCATGCAATAAGAGATGCTAGACACGTTTCATCTTACACATAAATGTGATGATAAAATTGGTTACCTTAACTAATCCAAGATTAAATATGATTGTCCTCAAATTAAATTTCGATTTTGGGCTACATTCAATTTATGGAGCTAAACATAGCTCCTAAACACAGCATTTCGATTGTGTTTATACCTATTATTTATGTACCAAACTACAAAAGTAATGAAAATACTTTGAAAGTACACACAAAGTATAGGCTCCCTGAAATAAGAAAAGCGAATTAAAAAAAGTGGTATTTGTATGAAAAATTTCCACTTATTTTAATTCATATTTTTAACAAACTTTCTGACTTAACAAACTTCTTCTTACAGTTTTTTTGTTGTATTGTAGAGGAAAATAAAAAACATGCATTTCCTAAATTTCATTTTGTGAATTATTATTTATGTATTAAGTGTGAATTAAAATATGCATTTTTTAATTCATTTCAAATTTGCACATTTTCAGTTGAAAATTTTGAATAGTTTAATTTTCATATTACAGTAAAAACATGGACACTTAGTTAACCGGAAATTTAATTTTATGGATTTTTTTTTTGTAGGGGAGAATTCTCTTTGACAAGCGAAATACTTTTGTTTATTATTCGGGGGTTCACAGAAAATACGATTTAGTAAATGCTCTGTTGTCCGGAATGCTTGGCGATGAGAACATTCCGGATAATCGAATATTCCGGATAAGGGAATGTTTCATTAAAACTAGAAATTTTACAAAAATTTTACTTGATTTCATTATTTTTTAGGATTCTCCTTAATTTATTTTCAAATTATGTACCGGAAAACATTTTTCGATACATCTGTTCATTGAATTTATTACAAATAATAAATATGTACATACATATTATGTATCCCATACGAGTACCCAAAATTTAATAATACAGTGAAACTCCTCTAACTCGGAAACGCACGGGGCCAAAAATATTTCCGAATTATACGATTTTTCCGATTTATGAGAGTTTTGTATAAAACTAAAACTACAGTACATGCATGTTATTTGGTTATATATACCAAATGGGGTTGAGGAGGGGGGTGGTTCTTGCTTGTATGGAACAAAAAAAATGTAGAGATATCTACCGGGACACCCCTAGAAATGTGAGGTTATGCTAAACACTTAAATAGAAAAATAATATTGGGTCAATCGAAGATGGTTTAGAGGGTGCGAATTTAGCGCCAAGTTCAATAAATCCGGTGGTATTTTTTTAATTTTTCACTTTAAAAGAAACAGTAAAATGATTTAAAATTGTTCCTTAGACAAAATAAATGGTGAATAGAAGGTATAATTACCTTTCCAAAACATCAAATATACCGAAAATCGGTTAAATAATAGCGAGTTTATTGCCCATTTTCGAAACTAATAAAAACCTAAATAATAAACGGGCTTTTTAAATTCTGGAATTTATAATCAAAATAACAATAAATTAAATAAATAAAGATGAGGTATAACGTCTAAACAAAGGAATGTTTTATTATGTCATAAAAAGCATAATGATTAAACATGGTTGTGTTTTATGATGTCATTATCATTCGTCTCATTAGTTAAATCCGCCTACCGCATTAATTATGACCTGTTATGGCCAATATGTCTCATTATTTCATATAATATACAAATATCTCGAGAAAAGGACACAATTTTGTATTGACTAAATCTGGTCCGTTTAACAGTTTTATTAATATTTTTAAGAAAGTGCTACTAAAGTGGACAAAATGGCAGCTAATTTGCGGTCCGATACAGAAATACAGGGCGTCCCGGATGTTTGGCTAGAGTCAGACAATATGAAATTGAAAAGGAAAAGCGGAAATCGTATGGAGGCAGATAAAAATTGTAAACGAAGGTATCTTGAAGAAAAACGTTAATCAATTTCAATAGACTCACAAGCATTATTATCGACATCGGGAAGTGACAGCGAGAGGATATCTGATAACGGCATGAGCTTCGAAAATATTGATTTGCCCATGTTAAGTGCAGAACGAGTACTTAGAAAAAGCAAACGTTTCATTACTCATAGAATATTGCCAGCTTTGGATAAAAGCAAGATTACTGATCGTGCAGCAATGCATTTAATCAGTGCTGTTGTCGAAAGTCTTGGACATTCTATTGATGAACTCCTTTTGAATCGAACAACACTGAGGTGTCTTCGTGAAGCAAACAGAGTAGAAATAGCAGGAACGGAGTCTGTGGATCTTTGCCGGTGATTATTTCCCATATAGATGGAGAACAATAATTGGCGTCCCCAAAGTATCAAGATCAACTGGTTTTGAAATGGGGGAGGCCATTTCCAAAGCTAAATCGATTGTATAGTAAATGGTGCAAAATGATAATTTTAGAGCAGACACTTGAACGAAGTTTATTTACCTTCCTTGTCGACATCTCTCTCTCTCTCTCTGGCACTATATCCCATCAAGGGATTTGGCCGCCCCAAATGAGGTTTCATAATCATATTTTCATTTCGGATAATGAGTGATTAATTTATTGATCCTAAAACCAGCCGTGCCTCCGATCGCTGGAGCAAGCATGCTGACTACTTTGCCACCGGGGCGGCAAAGTGGTCAGTGTCGACATCACATATGTGAAATTACATTGCGCGCTGCACCTGAATCAAAAATGAGCAATACTTCAGGAGTCTGCCAGGATATCCAAAGGATTCAATACATTAATGGCTTTGGATATCCGCTGGATATCCAAAGCCATTAATGTATTGAAATTATTTATCTGTCGTTAAGAATATAAGTTAATAGCATAAAAACAGAAGAATTTATGGGACATTTGCATTTTTGTCGTACGATTGTATTTGAAAATTTGGTTGCATTGCACTAAAGCTGTAGAAGCACCAAAGATTGATTTCAACTATTTACGACATATTTATTTCTACAAATCACATCATGAAAAGTTGGCGATGGCTGTATTAAATAAAATTGTGATATTTGTCCGACGAAAGTATCACATTCTCTTTTTTCGACGAGACGTAATTTTTGTTAAACGCTTCATGATTTCCTCAGATTTCTTAAACAAAGATCCGGACATGTGGCCTCCAGGTGATAATTTCAAAAACGGAATGAAGATTATCAGTCAAATAAAAATCGTAAATGATATAGCAGAACCTGGTGCTCAATGTATCCCCTTTCGCAAGTATATAGTCAGTAAGTGAGCCAATCTCTAAGATTATTGCTATTTGGCTTAGAGTAGTAGAACATCCGTGGATATGCAGACTCGCTGTATTGGTAAAACTTTAACAATCAATTCACGAGCCTTAGTCATCATATCGAGATAGAGCTTACTGATATGATTGTGAAATACATACCAAAAATAATACCAAAAAATTTACACTCTTAAATTTAACAATATTCCAATTGAATTTGTTTTGTGGCGAAATTGAAATATTTTTATTATATTAGATAAGTCCCTATGTTCCTAATAGTGTCACTGTAAAGATCAAATAATTTTCCAACGGTTTGAAATAAACACGAGAAAATCGTAAAACGATTTACTTACTAACGTTTTTTTAATTCTAAAGAAGGCTATTTTAGACTATGTTTCTACTTTTATATATCCGATCCTAGAGATGTTCACGGGGTCCCACCTATATGACCGAATAGCTAAATCAAAACCCCACGTGTGTAGTGAACAGGATTTAATTATGATGGTTTTTACAACGCCCAGCGCATTTTAATAAACTATGGTTTTTGATTACAATCTATTTTCTAACTTTTCTGTCACCGCTCCAACAGACATTCACAGTTTTTAAAATATAATTTAGAAAAGCGTAGACAAAGTTGTAACACTGAAATGAACATAGATAGTTTAAAATGATATGTACAGTGCCATACAGGCTATATAGAAATTCCATAAATTTTAATAAATTTTCAAATTTTATTTCATCGATCCTAGAGATGTTCACTGGGTCTCGCCTACATGGCCAGATAGATCAGTCAAAACCCTATGAGTGTAGTGAATGGGATCTAATTCTGGTGATTTTTAACTTGCCCAGACACATTTTTACGTTTACGGTTATATCCCATATACCAGAATTGTTCTTTCATATATTCGAATAGGTCAGAAAATTATCTATCAATATTGTGTAAAAAGGACACGAATAATGATTTTCACCTTGTATTTCGAAATTTAAAACTTCTTCATTTTCAATTTCTTTCTCAATTGGAAATGTTGGTATTTTCTCCAATAGGATTTTTACCCAATTGACATTCCCAGTATGCTGAATTTAAACGTGGCCGTACAACCTCCGATGATGCACCACTGTGACTCCAGAAAACATAAAAAAATCCACGAAATTGTTTTAAAATGCCGTAAAGTGAAGTTGACATTGTAAAGACATCAGTTTCAGGCGATGAGTTAAATAAAAATAATACACAGCGTTAAATATTTTTATTGTACATATATCCTAATAACGTTTTTAACTTCAAATTAAAATTAGAAAGTAAATTTTAAATTCACGATATTTATAAATTCATAATAATTAAGGTAATAATTTTATAATCCTCTTATACATGGTTTCAATTTTATTTGCTACATAAATTTCAAAATTTTCCATAAATAATAAGTGTTGGGTTCATTCTTATATTGTTTGGAATCTTTCGGACTGTTGTGCGCAGATCATCGTGTTCTTCCCATAGGCCGCTAGGTCGTACGATGTAGCTTTTATAATGCTTAATTGTATTATCATATCTCTAACAGCTTTCAACACAGTTGCTTCATTAAGCATACTTCTGTTTCGTTTGTAGTTATAATTTGCCGCCATTTTTAAAAAATTATAAAAAGTAACACAACAAATGACACAGAACTGAATAATTTCACTCTATCTTTCACAAAACAAACTTTTCTGCAAATCACAACTTACAAATTGTTACAAATATTTCATCAAAATTTACAACAAATTACTACTCAACAGCTTTCATTTATCCACATTTTCATACAATATTTAAGCTGTAATTAGTTTATAACACCACAAAATTTTTGCACAAGCTACAAATACACGATTATATTTATCAAAACTGTACACGGATCAAAACTATGCGTGCGCAGTTTTTCACACTGTATTTTACACGTACACGTAAACGAATCATATTGGAATACGAAAAGTCCAATTGAATTCTAATTGATTTATTAATGTATTCCCAGATGAAATTTTCCACGTTTGGAAAAATAGTTCTAATTCCAATTGGAATTCTTAATTACAAAATATCAAAGACACAAAAAACCCGATTATGAGTAAAAATAATTTTCCTAATCTGCAAATTTTGGATATTTTATTTCTATATCGTGTCCAATTCGTATAAGTTGTTAATTAGCGTATTGCATTGGTCATTTACAACAACAATCGCATTAAAAGTTAACCCTAATGGGTTCATCTAAATCCAAAATGATTTTTGATTAACGTAAATTCAATCCAATTTTTAGTACTAAAGCTTTGTACTAATACAATATTTCAAACTAAAAAATCGACATAAATATTATCCCAGTAGGCAATTATTCTACTGTGTGGAAAAAACTGCTCAAATTTCGTACAAAATTCCGTACTACAAAATATCAAAGACACAAAAATATTGATTTTGAAGAAAAATAATTGTTTTTCTCTTTCTATTTCGCGGTAATATTATTTTCGTTTTATAAGTTTCGGTTGTATCTTTTCTTGTCAGTTTCTTCTGACAAGTCGACGTGCACGGTTGCACTACATAATTAGTTTTTCTACTTTAAAGTGTTGTGTTTCATTATAATGTTTTTCGATTTGTTAAAGTAAATAATTTTAAATTTAAATATATATTAATAATTATTAACTTATTTAGTGATCGCGATGTGCAAATTTGGACTAAAACGGTAATAGAGATCTGTCTTACAATGGCGTCGTCGCGAAATACATTTACGTAGTAAATTTTCAATGATTTTTTTTTCAAGATCTCAATATGCTGGCGGATGCAATACAACATGGCGGATGCAATACAAAACTCAATTTATGAAATTTAAATATGTAAATAAATTTTCTATGTTTTTTTGTACACAAATAAAAAATAATGTGAATAAAATATTAATATTTATTTTATTATAAATGGAAAATTTTGTTTTATTTCGGATAAGAATTATTATTTATTCCAATTGGAAAATATATACAAACATGTGCCTTTTGTTTCTGTGATTTTTTTCTCTTTTTAGTTGGGATTCACACCGACACCGGAATTTTTGTGACACTTTTCTTTGGCTGGTAGTACGAATTTCCGTGTGCTACACATGGTTCTTTCCATATAAGCAGTGTGGTTTTAGAATGCGAATGTAAATGGAATTCCATCGGCATTGCATATTGGGAACTGACAGAAACCTGCGAATAAAATGCATTTTTGATACAAAACTAAAGACACCTTTATTGTTGCGTACGTTCGTTCATGCAAATAATTGTTTTCGATCAATTATCTCGGGTGTAAAAATGCTGAAGAAAAATAATCGTCCTTTTGGGGCAATATGATTGATCGACAAAAACTGTTCAATGAACGAAGGCGTCTCACATCAAATTCTTTAGAAGGAAAATGATCAAAAAAAAATTGATTATGATCAAAAAATTTTGATCACAAATACTTTTCATGTTCTTTAGAAGAAATAATTGATTTTTTTTTATCTCTGATCAAATTTCAAAATCACAAATTTTTGGAGGATTTGTTTTGAGATCAAAAAAAAAAAAGAAAAACGGCAATGACAAAAACAAAGAAACAAAATACGCGCCATTTTCATTATCGGCATTATAATTTGGTGTTTATATTTTAACGTGCGTTACTAAGAGTTTATTTAAATTAAATATTATAAATAATATTAATTTTTGTGTAATTTAAAGTGAATTTGGTGTAATTAAGTGTTTTTTTATGTGTAAAACATTTGTTGTTTGTTTTGATTTCCCTTTAAACAAATGTAAACCAACCATTTTTTTTTGTCTTCAAGTTCTTTAGACCACAAAATAATTGATTTCATTTCTTCAAAAGAATTTTCCATTACTCTCCATATCGTAAACAGAAAATCATGCGAAGAAAAATTTGAAACATAAAAATATGTATTTTTTCTGTAGTCGTTCCCGCTCTTGATATTTTTTGTTATTATCGTGCCGATCAGCCAAGCTACACACGATTTCCGCTTCTGGTTTCAAACTAAGTCGTAATAGATATTTATTGTTAATTTAAACCCTTATTTTATATTAAAACACCAAATTTTTTTGTAATGTTTTATTCTGTTCTGTCGAAAATAAAATTTAAACAAAAGTTTACATCTCAAAAATGGCCTTAAATTATTTTATTTTCATTTCTATTTGCGTTAGTTCGGCTTCACCAAAAAATTTTATGTCGCAGTTAACATCGATTTTATAGGTAAGAGGAGAAAGAAACGAAGGTGAAGCCTTTCTTTTGAAACCGTGTATAGATTGGGCCGATCGATTCGATGATGTTTGTTATTGTTATTTGTTTAGTATATGGAAATGGGTAAGGAAATCGAAGGAAGACGAACAAATATGAATATCCGATGATCTGCGCACAACAGTCCGAAAGATTCCAAACAGTACAAGAGTGAACCCAACACTATCTTTGTCTTCAAAATAAGTTTCAATTTCGGCAATCACTGGACAATGCTACCCACTACTGATATCTTTACAATGTCAACTTCACTTTACGGCATTTTAAAACAATTTTAAAACAATACGACCACGTTTAAATTCAGCATACCATAGTCAATGATGGTAGATTTTCCTGCTGCAGAGTTCGGAAAACACTTATCAAGCCACTGCTCTGCTTGAACGGTATTTTTTCCATCAAAAACGGTGTTTAATCAACACACGAAAAATAAAGTGAAAATCATTATTCGTGTTCCTTTTGCACAATATTGATAGATAATTTTCTGACTTATTCGAATATATGAAAGAGATCCCGTGAACATTTCTGGTATATGGGATATAACCGCAAACGTAAAAATGTCTCTGGGCAAGTTAAAAATCACCAAAATTAGATCCCATTCACCACACTCATAGGGTTTTGACCGATCTATCTGGCAATGTAGGTGAGACCACGTGAACATCTCTAGGTTCGGTGAAATAAAATTTGATAACGTATTCAAATTATTTCATGAAACTTCTAAGTCGTGTATGGCACTGTAAATGTTGCCATAACCGAACCCTGTCCGGAACTGTCGAAAGTCGCATCTTTTAACTATTCAAAAGTGTATACGAGAGCCCGTGAACATCTCTAGGACTTCTGTTATTTGATTATTATTACAATAAATCGGGTTCGTAGCTTATTTGCGAATATCAATTGGCTAAAAATCCTATTGGAGAAAATACCAAAATTTCCAATTGAGAAAGAAATTGAAAATGAAAAACTGCGTTATATATGAATCGGTTGAGAAATGGCGTAAATTTCATCTATTCATTTCCAAAATTACACTCAGAACTACCATTAAGATCCCGTTCTCGGTGTTACAGTTTGATCTGTATATTCATAATTTCTATTTTCGGGACTTTGCAAACCGTAATTGTAATTTCCGCGATTTTTTAAAAATTTCCGAACTTTAATAATTGTAGTCTTTCTTAATATATAATATAATTATGTATAAAAGATCTTCGCACAATTAAATAAATTTGCGTTTATCTCAGATTCCTGTTGTTTATTGTATGACATTCAAATTGAATTCTTTAAGATATATGTACGAGTACATTTTATCTTATATTTATGCTAATATTTTTTAAAATATAAAATGTTATATTGTCACGTCCTTCTCGTATATCGTGTGTAATTGTGTATGTGTGTGCAAATACATTTCTTCCAATTTAAATTTCATGTTCATCCGTTTGTTTCCTAAATTGGGGGATACGATTTAGTATGTTGAATACAAAAGAAACACAAGATATGTTGTGTTATACATACTTCAAGGATTCTATGTAACATATATTCTTGTTGTATGAGAAAATATATAAATTTACAAGGAAAATGACTTTTTGACTAGGGAACATGTGAAATGGTTCAAAATATAAATTTAAATTGTTTCCTTTTAAAAACGAGGTATAATCAAATTAAAGTTCAATTTTTTACACTCACATTAAAGATGTATACTTTAGTTTTTATTGGAAGAAGTACTCATATTATTAAGACTTAAAAGCTCCTATAATTTGACAAAGGCCTTTTTCCGAACACTTATTTGTGAAGACTTACTTTATCCCAACAAACTCGCAAGGTCACTTATTTTAATAAATATTCTACAGTACAAATATTCGGAAATTTATGTCGTTAACCCCACACGACCGACGTACTAAAAAATTTTGTTTTCCATAAGAAACAAAACGGATTTTATTGTTTTGACATTTCCCAGCAAACAAGTATGCAAAATAAATTCGTATCCCTCAACCTATAAGTAGGGGCCCTTAGTAACGTTCCCATACGCTCTCTGAATTTAAATAAGTTAAAAAAAAAAATTCCCCGGTTAACTGCCTCCTAGAAACCTAACTCAATAGTATGTAAAATATCTAAGTAGCAAATGTAAATTTTGCTTAAATTACTCTACATACTGGTACTCGAATACTACGCTAAATCATCATATCTTGAAATCGGATCAGCCCATAATGTTTTGTTTTCTTTTCTTCAATATTACTAAAGTATAGTTGAGAATGCGCTATTCGTTCTCATTTGTTTTTTTTTGCAAATAAAATTATAACGTGATGCAAAAGTGCTAATATTACAATTAATCTTGCAATTTTTGAGTGAGAAAATATAAAATCTTTGTCTAATAGTAGGGAATTAGCAGGTGGTGTTACAGTCGTAAGGCTATACACGAAGCACTATCCTAGGAAGTCGATAGTAGACGAGTTGATTACAGGTTTAAAAAACTGGTAGTTTTGTACCTAATTCGGAAGCTATGAAAACAAAAGACATTAAAAAGTATAGAAGGTAATATTTTATAGTTAATTGAAGACCAAGGAGGAAGATGTATCCGTGGTATAGCCAATGCTTATAAGAGGTGCAAGAGTCATACCAATTCTGGCATTGGTATATGAATCTACGTAATTTGGATAACAAGTTCAACAAAAATAAATTGTGGACCGATGGAGCCACTTTAACTCAATTGGAACTATGTATGAAGTTCAGTTCGCAAGAAACTTGGAAACATATCTAATCGGGCCTATCATACTACGAAAGTACGAAACAAACTAAATACTCAAAATCATTCAAAAATTTTAATAGAAGATAAACCAGAATATTTTGAAGATATTCCACTTATGGTTTGCAATATATAGTTGTATGCTTATAAGGCACCCTGTAAGATAGATAACACGCGGTGAACTGGTGGCCTGGCATCCAAGATCATCAGATTTGAGACTTATTGATTTTCTATAATGGGTTTAAAAAGTCTGCAGCAATCGATGGCAATCATATTTCTCTTTGCTCAATATTTTCTGAAAATGCTAAGCTGGCAAACCTTTGATATGGGGAGCCTAAGAGGTACAAATTCACCAGTTAAAGCTCAACAATAACGTGTGTTTTACTTTAAATATGGTTAAAACAGTGGCTGCCACCAGACAATCTGAAACTGGTTAAACGAATCCTTTAAAAACAATATATCAATTGTTTAGGCAGAATTCGTTTAACCACTTTCAGTTTGTCTGAAAAATTTCAATGTCAAAAATTAAAAAATTAATTTGGAAATCGGAAAAAAATAAAACTCATCACCTTGTTCTGCTGAGCTGGCACTTTGTGGTTTCTGATTGTTCTCAAAAATAGAAAATAGTTGAAGAACAGAAACATTGGTTTACATGAGGAGATTATATAAAAGCAGTACATGTGGACATTGAAATTCCTCAACTAGGCGATTTGATAAGTATTTCCAAATGATTGCTGTACTATTTAAAATAATGTATAAAATTAAATGGCAATTTAATGGAACCAGTACAAAGTGGAGAAAATGTGAGTTGGAAAAATTTATTGTTAGTCCATCGTAATATTTACCCGTAAATACAAAAAATAAACTATGCTATCTAGCCCCAAAAAACTGATACTGACCTACGAGTGACCCCAGTAATTGATCCTACATTTTTATTAGTAGTAAATAAGAAGGAAATAATATCTGATCGGGGCACAATCAAGCCTCATACCTGATACAGATTTTGACTTTCAGGTTAAAATATAAATACGCCACACTGCCTTAGATACCTTCATAAAACGGTTAAAATTGCTTTTTTTCATCAATCCAAACTACATCTGCTACACAATTACAGTCATAGACCTTACAAGTTCCCTCTCAATCTGTGACATAGAAAAAGGATCGGCGCTG
The DNA here is from genome assembly GCA_932526605.1 of Nephrotoma flavescens. Taxonomy (NCBI): domain Eukaryota; kingdom Metazoa; phylum Arthropoda; class Insecta; order Diptera; family Tipulidae; genus Nephrotoma; species Nephrotoma flavescens. The sequence goes on from OW052220.1 coordinate 38,996,154, forward strand.
AGTTTTGTACTCCATCCTAGGTCGTCTAGTTATGTTAAATTACATCACTCATCGTAGTCAAATGAAGAAAATGTACTATTGCATCTTGCCTCTTCTAACAGACAACATTATCGTAAAATAAACCACCTACCTTGAAATTGATTTCGAAGAAAAGCTATTTATTTTGAAATTCCGGCCAAAGTAGGAAGAACATTTTCTCAGTTATGTGATTCGGTCTGTTTTAGGTTTCACTGTAGTTTAAATTCGTTTGTGGTTTCACGGAACCTTGTGCCATGCAAACAGATTTTTTCATAAAAGAATAAACATTAAAGGCGGGAGTTTGTCTAACTTCAAAAGTTTTAATGTATTTTAAAAAAGCACTAAATTTATTTGTGGTTTCGCAAAAACTCGTATTAGGTGGACTAATTCTTTCCTAAAAGTATAATTTTAAAATAAAAAATAAATAGCTACTAAGTTAAATATAACTAAAATGTTGGTGATCAAAAGGTCTTATTAAGGTTTTACTAAATTTTACAATATATGAACGTTAAATTATCTGTGATTTTAAGAAATTCGTGTTACGCAAACATGTTCTTTCATATAAAGAAAACGTTAAATAAAAACTCGACAAAATCATTATTTTTTGAAATTCTCGACCGACGAAGATAAAAAAATTAGATTGCCATGAAATTTCCCCCTATTAACAGCGTTAAATTTGAGATTTTACAAAAACTCGTGATAAGCGGAACACTAAATATAGCCTTAGAATAAAAACTTGTAGAAGCCGTAAGATGTTTGTTGATCATGAGATTCCGTCCATTAATTTGTGGTTTACAACAAATTTAAAAGGAAAAACTTCAGGTGAAAATACACTATTTGAAATTACAATCTGAAGAAACGGGAATATTTTATTGAATTTTTTGTGCTTCTTAAGGTTTTTTTTGTGAATAACGGAATGATATGAACTTTATACAGATTTCGAACTTTATACCGATTTCGAAGAAAAACTATTCAACATAGACATTAATCATGATTTTCCGCTTATTAAAGGTTTTACTGTTTATAAAGCATTTTATATTTGTAACTCATGGATACTCGTGTCTTGCGGAAATATTCTTTCGAATAAGAATAAAGGCTTGTTAAAAGATAAAATTTGCACAACCAGTATGAAGTTGATTTCCAAAGAAAACTATTTTATTTTGAAATTCCGGAACAATTATGCCGGTAAATTTTGTTAGTGAAGAGATTTCGCCTATTAAGCTTTTTTCAGTAGTTTAAGGTTAGGTAGGATCTATTTTTTGTTATTGTGGTCTTTGTAAATTAACAAAGCGTACTTTAATGACTAAATAATTATTCAAGCTCAAAATTTTCAATTCTTACTAATAATAAACAACCAAAATAGGCAGAAAGATAATTACAATTTTACGTCCTGCAGGTTCAAATGTTGAAGCTTTAACCATTGCCCACTGGTCCCGTCAAAAAGTGAAGTACTAATATTGAATAATAAATATATGGCTAGAAATATTTTTACTATACTATCACGATTTACATCTTACTACAGCGTTTGTTGGCACAAGGACTCATTCCCAATGAATCAGAATTAACCAAAAGAGGACTGAAAAATTGTCCATTAAAACAAAGACGCAAAATACAAAACGCAAGATTTGGAAAAAAGAGATGATTAGGTAAGAGAAAATGATGAGAAAGGTAAAAAAGACTTGAAAAAATTAAAAAAAATAAAAAATTTTCCATAATATGCTTCCAAACCTTTCCTGATCTATTCATCTATTTAGTATGCAAGATCAATACGAACAATTTCTACTAAAGTAAATACTATAAAGTAGGCTTTTTACAACCTTTCGAAAGACAATCAAAAAATTTCATTTGAGTAGTCAGAATATTTTTTAAAATTGTTTAGAGAAGAGGTAAAACAATAGACAGAGATGGTCGGCGATTAAACGTCGTAGAGTAGAGACGTGTTTTTGGGTCTCTCCTCTAAATAATTAAAAATAAATAGTTTAAGTGTGTTTTGATTAATTAAATAATATACATCTAAGTGTTCATAGACATAAATAATATGTTGTGTGATTTAAGGAATTTTGAAGCCGTAATAAGATACATATTGAATAGTTATATTATATTAATTTGTGTGTGATGCGCTTGCAATGGCGAAGAATATGTATATTACAAATTCGTATATATGTATTTTGATACCGTTGTTTGAATGCATCATACGCATTGTATGTATGTAATTTTTCAACATGTATAGAACTTTTATGATTCCAGAGGATGAATAAGATAAGTGTTTTCTCATTTTTTTCCATTAACACGTTTTAATACATATTAATTATTAACATAATATATTTTTCCAAATAAATTTAAGCATATAATAAAATGATTACTGTATTCTATAACTCATAAAGGTGTAGAGTACTAGTATTCTCGTGGTGGTAGTATTGTTTGAGTATTGTTTGTGCCAGAAAGTGTTTTTCAATTCTGTTATTCTGTTTTGTTACACTCGGGGTATTTTCGTTAATTCATTCTTCAGAAAGAATAGAAGGAATAGAATATTGATCACGTGATCTAAGAACATTCCGAACGAAATGTAATAAAAGAACATAAATGGAATAAACAGAATACTTCGTCACAGCCGCGACTTGTTTTTATTTTTGCAGCATTTACTTTTGTTGAACCATAGATAAAATACAAATATTATATACATATACATATATAATACATATATTTATATTATGTTATTTTATTAAAAACAAGAAAAAATAAATTATTTGCACACGCACTATCACAGCTTGACATTTCAAAACAGAATATTCTTTTTGTTCTACCTATTGATGTAGATGAAAAAGAATGCGTTCTGAAATTCCGAATGAATAAAAGAATAGACAAAAAAAAGAATAGAAAACATAGAATGAATAAAAGTACGATTACTGTCAATTTTAAAACGTTCGGAATGTTCGGAATGAATAAACGAAAATACCCAAGATAACAATTTTTGTTGTTCTTTTTGCGACGATTGTTTTTCGTTGGTACTTTTGAATTCTAACTTTTGTTTTTATATTTATTTACTCGTACGACGTACATTATATTTCGTATGGAAATTAGTATTGGAGGTGTATAGCGGGATATAATGTACATTTCAATACCACCGAAAATGTGGTTTTGCAATGTATATACAAAGCTTGTTATATGCTTTCGGCTGTGCTTTGTATGGATGTGTATGTATTGATTACGAACGAAACATATACAACATCAGGGGACTTTTGTTTTCGTTTTGTTTTATTTATGTCATTACATAATTATTATATTCTTACTTTTTGTGCTTGGTAGTGTAAATGTTTTTCTATATGAAAAAAACGATTCAATCGTTGATTTTTGGCTTTTTCATTTTATTTTGTGTGATCAATTTACACAGGGGCGGCGAGGATACGGTGGATGTGTATTGCGATAAATTTTCTTTTATATTGATGCTAACGGGCGATCGCTGAGTTTTCATCTATTGGGATTGGGAAATAACTTTATGGGTTGCAGTGTGTTGGTTTTTTTTATTCTAGAGAAGCGGGTAGCGAGCACTCCTGGATCTACATTACATATTTTTCTTGGTACATTTTACTAAGATTATTTATGAAAAAGATTCTTTCCACATTTTGATTTCAGAAATTAATTAATTTTACTAATCCCTATCTCCAATTATTCACCGTTTGAGTATTAAATTGTTATATTTATCATGTTTTATATGATGAGCAATTTAGAGTTATCAAGGTTTATCAGGGGCTGCATGAATTAGGGGGGTCTGAATTGAAGGTTTTTTTTCTAAATTAAAATAAGTGTTTTTAATTCGTTTTGGAGATGAATTAAAATCGGAGTTGAAGAAGAAATGAAAGAGTTCGATAAGGTGAATTTGGGCGGGGCATTTCTTGATTCATTTTTAAAATGAATTAATATAAATGTTTATAGAATGAAATAATATAAGCCTTTTTTATTTATATTTTATAACTAATCAATGTAAATCCATGCAACTATTATTTTCATTAATGAAAATTTTGTGGAATTTAAATTTAAATTTAAATTTGAAATAGAATGTGCCTTTTTTAATTCATTTTGAAGGTGAATTAGGGTACGTGTTTTAAAAATGAAATAGTATAAGCCTTTGTTAATTCATTTCTGAGTTATCTCCTTTTTCTGAATCGCTTTTTTTTAATTCATAATTTTAAGTTAAAAATATGAATTAGAATAAGTCGCTGGTGTTCATACAAAAATCAACTATTTTGCTTCATTTTTGGAGAACTTATTGTAATATAATGCGGCGGAAAGTGAAGTAGAGCACTTGTTAATTTAATAATAAAATATAAATAAATAAAAAAACTTAAAATTTAATTTTAATTGAATTTTTATTTAGCGAAAATTATTTTTTTTATTGCTGGTGAGTGATGAGCCGCTCCGCGTTGCAGCGATGTGTCAGTGATGTTGCTCCGGCAAAAATCCAAATTGAATGGGAAGAATTATCTTTTCAATTATTTCTTCTTAAACCAAAATACAAAAAAAAAACAAAACTGGTTTTCTTCCAGTTTACATGCACCAAAATATTTGGGTGCACCCTATAAAAATTATGTTTTATTAAACATAAATGTTTGCCATGCCATCTATTGTGCAGTGGCATGGTGGTGTGTATGTGCGTTTTACGTGATTTTGGTTATGCAAAATCCATGCGATTTTATGTATCTCTCAGTGATTTGGTTGTAGAGGTTGTTGTAATGCGAAATTTTTGTGAAACCAAAATATAATTTTTCAATTATATTTTGCTTACACAGGTTTCGTATGTACAAGTGTTGTTGTACGATTACTATGTACAAGTTGATATGTACATTGTTTGTATATACGGGATTGTTGTATATTGTTTGTAATGGTTCTTTGGATGGAGAGTGGTCCGTTTATAAAGGGTTGTGTGAACGGAGGATTGTCCGTTGAGAAATAATTGTGCGGAGTTTCTTATGGTTGAAGAAACTAGCCGCTACGGACTTTCTTGATTCGGACTTTTTTAGTTCGGTACCCCTTTATCAGGTGTTTATCAGGTGTTTATTATTAATACATACTATATTATTCATTGCAGTTTCTGATTAAGCTAATTTATTTAGTTCTAATGAAAATTTTTGATTACAGAAGAATTTTGAAGCCGTAATGACTACATTTTTATTATTTGCAGCTTTATTATTTTGTAAGCGTCGAGGAATAAATACTCTTGGGATAAATAAGTTTTTGCCTGAATAGCTAATATACATATATGATTTTTTGCTATTATTGACATTTTTCCATTTAGCTAAAGGGATTTATTGTTGTGTAGCATTGCTTTTAGAGTAAGATAATTACGGTAAATTGAACAAAAATTTCCACCAATTAAAAAGAGTCATCTATTATTTAACTCATTAACTATAATTTTATATAATAAAAGAATCTGGAGGTTCAGATATAGATGGAAGTGGAAGCTGAGTCTTTTAAGCCTCATAACAAATAAGGCTATTTACCTTGGTTTAGAATAATATTTAATCATTGTTAATACTAATGAAATTTTATTTCTTATTTTAATTTAATTTAATTGTATATTTAAGATTTAATTTGTCTCACGACAATTGGTTTTATTTTAATAGATTAAATGACTATGGCTATATGTAACATTGAAGTGTCGTTAGAGGGAAATTTTATGGGTTGACTTATTTTTTGGCTTGGAGGCTATACAATAAAATTTATAATCAAAGAAATATTGATACATGGATGTTTTTTGTATTTTTGAAATTAATGACACTTCTTTAATTAGATTATTTTCTAATAGCTACTTATTACTAATTCTGTCATCTTACAGATTCCTGATTAGCTTAATAGTTTTATTTAATTCTGATTGGGAATAAATTGTAATGGGTTAATTATACATATTCATTATTGATATATTACCTTTTAAAAATAATCATAGTTTAGATTTAGATTAATCACATTACAGTTCATATACAATATTTAGAAAACATTATTATACAAATAAAATGGAAGTCAGCTAATTTAATCTTATTCTTAATCTTTATTATATAATATGAATGTTGAATAATTATATTATTAGTATTCCAGGTTATGTACTGTATCTACAAATCTTCTCCAGGTTGATATTGGGTTGTAGCAAATAACCACTATTATATTAATGCTAGTTTTTAAATTAAATTTAATTTAGAATTAAGTTTATAATATGTTATTGTATGATAGAAAGTATACTTATACTTGGTAAAGCAATGAAGCTAATTTATGATGGGTGCTGATTAATGACAAATATTCGGATATAATGTTTTAAAAATGGATTGGAATAAGTAAATTAATTTAATCCGGTTTTAGGAATGGATTCCGGAATTAATAGTATCTATGTATCTCAATTTACTAACAAATTTAAATTCTAGAACATTGGTGTTTTGGAAGCAATTTTGTTGGCTACACTTTCGAATATTGTAAAGTGAAATGGTAGTCATTAATCTTAAGTTAATTTACAGAAAAATTTCGGAAGGTGACCCGGTTAATAACTATTTAAATTTAGTATTTAGTTATAATAACTTATTATATTTAAGTTGACAGTTTACTTATTCTTGGTAAAGTAGTTAATCTATTTTAAGAGTGGTGCTGGTTAGTTACGGACACTCTGGGTGTTAGTGTTTGGAACTGGTTTATAATAATAGTAAAACTAAATTTATTATTGTTGTAAACCAGTTTTAAACACTAACACCTGTTAAGGAAAGAATTCCGGAATCAATAGCACTTATCAGCAAATAATTTAAATTCTAACAATTTATTGACTCTAGGAGATAAGCATTCTGGAAGCAGTTTTGATGGCTATACTTAACTAAAATATTTCAAAATAATAATTAATTTCTGATGCGGTCCAAAGGGAAGCTGACACAATTTGAAAGTACTTTTAGAACTGTGTTGTCTTGTGATGGTAAACTTACTAACTATCGGCTATTTCTAGGTGTTTGTAATAGGGCCAGGTCTGTCACATCTAAAGTACCTTTCCCATTTTTTGTTGTTTATAAAGCAGGTGTATGATGGGCGCGGCAGTAACTGTGAGTTCCTGCTTTAAACTTGGTCGTGCATTCAAATCAAATCAAAATTTATTAATCCTACTTTAATTAATGATGAATTGACATTTCAGATTTAGAGGTAGAAGAATAATATAATTCTTAGTGTAGGTTTATTTTAGTTAGGTGCTGATTCCCAGGAGAAATTGTTGATGACCATTAAAACTTTTATCCTTTGTATTGTCTTGTGTTGTACGATCCCAACCTATCGGCTATTTCTAGGTGTCTGTATCCGGGCTGATTCACTCCCATCCAATTAACCTATCTAATCCCTCGGTTTTGTTATATGTAAAAAGAGTGTGCGGTGGGCCCGGCGTCAACCGGGAGATCTTGTCTAAGAACTTGGTCGTGCATTCAAAATCAATCAATCAATCAATCAAAGAAGAGGTAAAACAATAGACAGATGTTTGGTTTATTTCTACTAAATTTCACTGAATCGCTATACTTTTTAGCTTCCATTCTAGAGAGTTTTCTCAAAAGAGAAAAAGTTAAGAGTATTTAAAAATATTAAAAAAGCACAGTCATTTTATCTTACTTAACATAACGTATATTGGGTCTATTTTAAAATTAAACGTTCTCTTTTTTTAATAAACCTGAATAATTTTACTCGGTACACTTCGTTTTTATTTGTGAACGGTGCTTAGACCGTGCATACTCGGTTCTTCAAATTTTACTCTGAAATAAATGTGTGTCCTCTACCAAGAATGTGCAAAGTAAAAAACAATTGATTACTTTGCTCGGTGTAAGCCCGGGGTAAGGCTGGTTGCTCGGGAAAACAACAGTTGACGTTTTAATAAAAATTTTAAAATCAATTTTAAAAATTAATGAAGAATAATTTTGGCGAGGTTAACTTTGGTGTGGACCTCACCCTCTCCGTAAAAATGTTTCAATGAATTTTCGAAATGCGCTCATTAAAATAAGATATGGGTAAAATCGAACTTTACTTAATTAGCAATACTGAAAAATGATTTAATTACATTTACAAATATTTGTTAACAACTCAAAAGCGAACACTAGTTATCGCGAAAAGATTGGAAAACCGTAAATATGCTTCTGAAACATGTTGATGAAATTATCGTATAATAAAAACTACAGTCATGGGCAAAAGTATTTCGAAATTAAAGTTTTTAACGAAAGGTTGGTTATATTAAATAAAATAACAAATTTTTAAAGTTATATTTATAAAATACCTGAAATTAATGTTTACAAAAATCATAAATAAAAAATATAACAACTAAAACAAAATGCTAGGAAAAACATTGCTTCTATATTTTTTATTGACGAAACTTTTAATATCGAGTGAAGTCTTCCCTTTGAGTCTCAGCTTGAAAACGATTTTGTATTGAATCTATAATTTTGGCAAAGGCACAAGAAACAAATCTTCAGCAGCATTGTACGAAATACAACCCCAAAACTTAATCTATCCGCCTATCGCGAATAAACAAACGACAATAATCTTCATGGATCGCAAACGAACTTTTATCAATCCATAAAATATTTCTCCAATAATCCAAGGATATGTTCACATGCTGCAAAGAAATGTTCCCTCGCGTTTTCTTGTTGATGTCTGTGATATTAATGATTGTTCTGGTTATGAATCGTTAATAGCAACTGCCTTAAGTCTTCTTTAGAGAGTTCATCCGTCTAATGATTCACCTTTCTATAATATTTTTTGATATTTTTGAAACATTGGAAACTGACTGTCTTGGACATTTAATAAACTCTCTAGCTAGAGGGCGATCAACTGCTTCGTGTATAACAGTTTTATTTTACGTTGTAGTAAATGGTACTTTTCTGCAATTTTAACTGTTTACTTAGTTCTTGCACTGATATTCGGCATTCAAATTTAAAATTAGTTATTTATTGGCTGGTTAACGTTACGACAATCAAACAAGACTAAAACAATACCCCAAGTAAAACAAAAGACAAACCTCTAGAAGAAAGTTATGTTGCGATGTAAACAAATGAAATTCAAATTCCATGCCCCGATGAAATAAAGCACTGCTACTTAGATTTGAGTTTTTTTTTCGTCTCGCTGTGTCAGTTTGTATTTACGAATTTATAAAACTACGCACAATTAAGTTTTGAATGTAGAAGCAAAATTTTAATTTGAATAAATGCTACCCTATTTGCAAACATTTTGCTTGAAATATAAAGATTCCAAATACTTTTGCCCATGACTGTAACAAATTTTTTATGAAAACTCGTTCAAAGCGTATACGTTTTTGTAATTTCACGCAGTGAGTTCGAATATATTTTTTAGAAGTATAATTTACCGTTTTGCCCGTGGAGGGTAATTTGAAAACCTGGGTAATTTGTGTAAACAACCGAAATCGTAGTAAAAATCGAAAAAGCATTTGCGAGAGCAGCGGAGAGCATTTTTCGATTTTTAGGCAATTGAGAGTTACAATTGACTAATTACTGGATTAGTTCTGGTTTAGGCGTCCAGATCCAGGAAACTAAACTGTCTATCTAATTATACGCGTAACTTTCTAAATTGAATTGAGTAAGTTAGTAAATTGTGCACTTATAAAAAAAGTTAGTTGAAGGTCAATCCTCAACCAATTTGTAAGTTTGCATTAAAATTAGAATTATCATATAAATTAACAAACAGCATTTCATTGTAATATGGTTTCATTGAAAATGAAGCCACTCAAGTATCGGGTTTAAGTATGATTATAGTAAAATAGTACGTTGCATTTTATATATTTTCCATTATTTATGTATATCGGGTATAGGATTTTCCAAGTACTTAGTAGCTCAATTTTAATTTTTCGTAACAAATCCATTTTTATATCGATTTATTATTTTTACTCGCTTAGAAAATTTTCTTATACCAATTTTACGCTATATACCCTGGTCAATGTCACTTAATGACATATAACATACATTGATCAACAGGTAGACGAGTACATCGTTTATATTTGTATACCTTTGTGGGGAAATTATGTTGCTTTTATATTCGTAACATGAGCATTATAATATACCTTTTTAGGTTTAAACCTTTAATCCCAATTTCTTGATAATTTTGTGCTTGTGCAATACATCATCATGATCTGGCATTATTTTTCTAAATCATTTATTTGATATATGAAAATCCTCTTCACTCAGATACAAATCAAAATTTTGTGGTATTCTCAACTTTTGATAGATGGTATGATGATGACAACGCAACATATTTGGAGAAGCACACAGAAAACGTTTTTGTGTCGCAGGAAATCAAATTTTTTTTATACCATATCTCGTATATTAGATGATATGCAAATAAAATTTTTAAAAATTTGATGGGCGAAATTTGAGTATATGGTAATTTGCAGTTTTTTATGGTCAATAAATTTTTTATTTTATTAAACACAATTGGATTTTTTTTTATTCTTTTGTATAAAATTTCAATAAACGGTTAATAGTTTTTTCTTTATAATTCAACCAGCTTCACTGTGCGAAATATAAACAGAACAACGACGAGAGACATAATAAAGATTAAATTTTCGTTTGGCATTTTCCAACTCAACAAAAAAAAAATCGTTAGAAAAGTATATTCTTCAGTGGTTTTTTTGTTTGTCACACAAATATCCATTTTATTAGCTTGAGTTTTCTAAAGAAGATTTGGGTGTTAAAGATTTTTTTTGCGGTTTGAAATGAGATAAGAAATATGCAATCCAATTTACTGTGAATTCTTTTAAAGCTGTCTCAAATTCTACAAGGACCCAAATCTTATATTGGTTTATATTTGAATTCTATTAAAAAAAATTATTGGCGTAGCTTAGATAGAATTCTGTTTTTAAAGGTTCTCAAATTACCAAATCGATTTACTAAATTAATAACTGTGCAGGATCAATTTACTATTTTAGTAAACCACCTTTCACTATTACTTTCAATATTTTGGGCATCTCGTGGCGTTTAGTGAAATGTCTCTCAATATCTCAAATCCGACCCCATTCTTTCGGAGTATCTAACGATTTTTAATCCACCTTTACATGAGTGTTTCCAACTGCCACAAGAACAAATCACTTGCAGATTTTGAATGACAATTGTTCGAGGAAACAAGTATCTAATGCAAAAGGATAGTGGTTCAAGAAAGATTGGAAGATGAAAATTTGTAATGGCACCCATACAGGAATCATACAGGCAAGCATTAGCTAGGGGACATAATCATCGTTGTTAATTGAGCAGTAACGCAAGCAACCATAAATATACAAAACAATCATTGACAAGTTAAGAAGATAATTATTTCTATTTGCGTGAACTTTATGTATTTGATTCATTTTTTTCCTTATCATATGCTTTCTTGAATGTCAGAAAAAAGAAATGAGCCAAATTGTTCCACCGCCAGATAATAGAATCACTTAACAACCAGCTGATGTTGATAGCATAGAATCAGATCGGATGAATAAATTAGTAGAGGTTGTGTTAAAAAGGTTTGCTCTAGCAGATGGGATGGTTAGTGAAAATTGCAATACCTGTGGCAAATTATTATGATGCGCCGCCACATACAACGCCATGGACACAAGGTTCCCAGTCGAGCGTTTTATTTACTGCGTGGGACGACTAGCTAGAGCCGCAACAAGCCGCAGACAAAGCCTTGGAATGGCATATGATATTTATCGAGATAATCGATTAGCAGAGTTGAAACATCTCTGGTCCGCAATGGCAGATAGGTTCCAAGATCAAGTAAGCCTTGGAACGAAGAAAGCAAAAATTCATGGACATTTTGTTTTTTGCAACCGTTGTTACAAAGCGAGACAATCAGTTTACTCATTCGAAACATGAGACCTGGGGCCTAACTATTGAGCTCGACATTAATTTTCGAAGGCTATCGTTTTCCTATAGTATACAAAAAAATAAAAAAGACAAATATATGAAATTTTTACTAAAATTTTCTCTTTTGTTTCTACGCTTGCATTAGGAAAATGATAGCCAAGGAAAATTGACGTCTAATTCAATAGTAAGACCAGTGGCTTACAGTCAACATTTGCAGAACAACACTTTCTAGATATAGGCGACAAATCAATGAAATTGAAGTGGAATGTGAATATGACCAGCAATTTGGTGGTATATAGTCAACTTTTTAAAGCCAACTGATTCCTTGTGTACTGTAAACTGGATAACCCAATCAACATTAAATATCCTAAAATATGATCAGAATCAGATATTTTGTGGAATTATGGAAAATCCTCTCACTTATTTAAGGACACGGATCCCGAGTTTTACAACATTCTCGGCAGAAACAAGGAATAGTTCATACACCATAAACAGGGTAGGCCATCTATTGATTTGTTTTTAAATCGTATGCTATGGCAACACTTTTTTGAATAATTTTCTTGAAATTTTTAGCTTGAGGAGCGTTTCGAAATATTGAAAACTTGTTTTCAAAGTCAGTGTTGCTAGCGAGATTGGTTTATTCGCCTACAATGGCCAGATGACTCAGCGAAAAATCATATTTTCAGACGAAGTGCATTTCTATCTCGGGAGCTATGTAAACAAGCAGAACTGCCAAATTTTGGACTCGGAACAACTACACGTAATCGTAGAGAAGCCAATGCATCCATCAAGCAAGAGCGACTGCTTGGTGTGGATATTGGATTGGTGGCATAAATGGCCCACGTTTCTTCGAAAATGCTGCTGGTTACCATCAATAGCGACCGTTACAGGACCATGCTGGCCAAATTTTTAAGGCATCAAATCGAGGTATGAATAAGGTCAACCGTTCGTTTCAACAAGAAGGCCCCACATGCCACATAAACCAACCGTCAATCGTTTCTTGCGTGCCACATTCGACAACCGAATAATCCGCCGTTTTGGAGATGTCAATCGGCCTGCGCAGAGCAGCAATTTGACGCCGTTGGAATTTTTTCTAAGGGGTTTCGTTAAGGATAGATGTTATGCAGATAGTACACTAGGGCATGTTTTAGTGAAATAATTAATAGAATTAATTTTTGTGATGTATTCGGTGTCATTTCCTTAATGATAGAGAAGTTGGATAGTATCATGAGCCCATCAATTAAGTAACGAGCAACAGACAAAACTAGAGACGGTTAACCTAGACTTTCCATCATTTGAGAGGATGGGCTAGGTAAAACCCATGTTCAGTCACAAAAAATTTATGTTGGGTATTTCTCAGTATGGTCCAAAGTTCAAGGTGACATTTATAAGGAACTAGATCGTATGTTATCAATGGCTGTAATCCAACAGAGTACCTGTTCCTGATCAGTCACACGAGCGTGTTAAAAGCGAACGAAACGGTTCGTCTATGTCTCAAGACACAAGAAAGATTAATTCAGTCACCGTGAAAGACAGACTGGGCAAGAGGAGGGTCATCAGTATAATCGATCCAAAGCATGCTATTCCTCAATAGTTACTCAAGCGGGTGTTTAGTTCGTATTTAAGGAAACAAAATACTTTAGGTGTGTTTGGTGAGAGTTGTCTTAGAGTGAATCCCGAAAAAGTGCGAGGCATAGACGAATACCCAGAAATTTCAAAGTAATATGTGGATTCCTGAGGATGGTCGGCTGATGATACCATCGGACGACTCTGCCACTGAAGATGGGAAGGTTCTTTAAACGTGGTGCCAGATAATTTATCTCAAGCAAATATCGAAGAACAAACATTTAACATGGAAGATATTGAAGAAATAAAGAGTGGATCGAAGCGCAACACATATATATATAGAATCGGAAGCAATTAACGATCCTTAGTTTGTTGCCAGAATCAAGGTCTTACAAGAAACGCGGCTATTTTAACAAACTTCAAGGTTATCGATGGAAAGGTATTTTGCAAAACAGTTTAAGTTTCAGATACACACATCAATAAAAACTTGTTGTGGCTGGGTCTCAGACAAAGAATTTAATCAAGGATGCGCATAATCCTCCCTCAGCTGCCAGAAGGGTAATAATATATGCGAAATTGGTTAAGGTACAAAAACAGTTAACCATAAGAAATGGGCAAACCTTTTTAAGTATCTCGGCCCTGGCAGATACTTTATATGGATTTCCTAGACCCATATCTGCGGATAGGAAATGAATTTACTCATATCCAACAACACTTATTATTTGTTTACAAAGATTGAGAAACACTAAAAACTCTTGGAATATATTTATACCTCTACATAAAGCATTTATTTATTCCGTTATAACAAACATTACGGTTAAATATTGAGTATTTTAGTAATTGCACAGAATTAATCATGTATATAGAGCTTTTATTGCATCACGTACAAAAGAAAATTATCGTCTATTATTTCGTTGTCGCCATCCACTATAGCGAAACAATACTCGTATGTACCTGCGACTACATTACATTACCAATTCAATACACCACCGCCAATTAAAATTATGATATAATCATGAAAATAATAAAACTTTATCGTAAAATTTTTTGTATTTTACCAGCACGAATATTTATTATATATTTAATTTTTAAAGTTTTAATAGCTTAAGGCTTTAGTAAATAGTAAATTAACTACTTTTAGTAAACAGCAATCATAAAATTTATTTAATAGTATGAGAATTTAATAATAGTAGATTTCAAGAAAAAAAAACAAAACTATAAAGGCTTTAAGGAACGGGGATTATAAACGTGCCAAGAAATTATCTTAATATACAAAAAAAAATTTTTTTAGGGCAGGACACACACACGCACACATCAAAACTCTATTTCCCTTAAGATAATATCCTGAAGATAAAAAATCTTGGGTCATTCTCCATAATCTGTTATTTTGTATACAGAAAAAAATGACACAAAGCCGTAGGACGACCTTTTGTTTGTGAATCTTTTAATTTTTAATTTCTTATTCTGGATCCATATCCTTTATTTATCGTTGTCGTCGTTGTCGACGTCTTTTAATCTTTCATATTGTCTTTTGCTCATCATCACCATCGTCATGCTCCTTTACACCTCATTAATCATAATTTCTGTTCTATTATTATTTGGTGCCAGTTTTTCTTGTAAAATCTTGGGTGTGTGTTAGAAAAAACGAAAATTATAGAAAAAACATTTTGCAGTGTGTTTGTCTTATGTCTTTTGTTAACATTTTCGTAATGAAAATGATATTTCATTATAAATAATAGCCAGGGATGGATCTATTGAGTTTTTTTTGTAAAAGAGTTGTGTCATTGGAAATGAAGGATAAAGAGAAAGTTTTGAGATTGAAAAGTGTCGAGTTTGAAAATAATTGAAGAAAGAATTTCTACGGGATGATTTTAAAAGTGGCATGCGAAATATTATTGGAAATTAAACATTAAAATAGAAAATCTAAAAATATTAGGAAAGTTCAAATAGTCACTGAAATTCACCTTAAAAATTTCTTAAAATAAAACTGGAAAAAGTTTTGTATCAGATTGAAACGGAATTGAACAAAATAAACAACACAATTTCTTGGTTCGTGCTAAACTCGTGTGCAACGGTTTTGAAAAATAAATTTACCAAAAAAGTATGGTAGATCTCACATAGATTGTCTTACTACTTCTCGATATTAAAAATTGTAACCCCAGCTCACGAGCGAGAAGAAGGTTCATGCCAAACTCATTTTGAAACGAATTAAAACAAGAAACTGTCTTGAGGTAGTGTTGGGTATCCATCACAAACTCTGATTTTGTTGTCTCAAACCAATGTCAAGCTAAAGTTATACGTCGATTGGGATTTCGACAGCAGTAAGGTGGTTTAGGTGAAACTTTTGCTGCTGAATTACAGCACGAGTTTCCTACCATGATCACATGCTGAATGCTTTAAACGATTAAAGAAAAATTGTTTTCCTTCCGAAAGATGGAAAATCGGAATATACTGACCCTAAAACAGCTACAGTAAGATAAATCGTGTTAAAATTATCTTGTTATACGAATTGGACGTTCATTTAATACGAAGGAGTTTATTGTCGTTTCTTTCAAGGATACTTCAGATGCCTTTGTAGCACTACTTTTTCTACTATCACCAATAGCTGTTAAATGTGGCGTTTGGTTATTGATGAATTACTCATTAAACCCTTAAGATTCGTATCTGACTAAAGTTTTGAATAGGTGGTGTCTTGAGAAGAATTTGTAAGAGATATTGGTGAGCAGACATTGTGAGAAGATAGTAAGGTTGAAAGAACAACTGTCAATGCGGAACTTTATTTGCGCCATGTTCTCGACTCTGATCCTTGCAATGTGGACCATTTGCTCCTCCTCCGTTTCCACCATTTTTATACTGCGGTACGTTGGTACTTGAGACAACGTCAGGTTGATTGTACGACACAATATACAAAATCCGCACTTCGATGATATCTGCAGAAATCGATAAAATATTAATCCAAACAATAACTAATTACCGCTAGCAGAGAAAAGCGTTCACAGAAAACAGGAATGTAAGGATCAGCTGATAAAAAACATGATTACCATTGTATTGTCTATTAGAAAGAGTTCAGCAGCACATCACATTTCAAATCGATGAGGAATTAACTAATCGAAATTTTAGAACAAATTGTTCCGAATTTAGAACTCATTACAACCAAAAACTGATCCATTGCTGTTGTTTTGTGATACTTGAACAACTTCTACCAATTTGTTTGCATTGCTTTTAAATAGGGGCCCGGGCCCGATCTGAGAACACAATAAATATGATAGATCACATGATGAAATGCAACGAAAGATATTGCAACATCACGCAACATGGTGCAACATCACGCAACATGGTACAACATCTCGCAACATTACTGAAAATAACGGGAACTCCCCCAATCAGGAATTTTCATTAAAATCATTCGAGCTGATCAAAATCAAAAGAGGAACTAGGCCTCCACAGGGACCTTATAAACGAATTTTCCCTAAATACGGTTCTACCGTAATCGATCCCTGGTTCTAGCTAGAAAACAGCGTTTCAGCAATGTCCATCAATGTTATTTAACAGAGAAAAAATGTAAAACGGGAACCCGAACCCTGCCGGTAAACCCCTAAACAAATTTTTCCGGCATTGAGATGGATCTTTGGTACAATTGGCAATTGGTTTTTGGTACTCGAAAACACACTTTTAGCAATTTTTATGAAAGTTGACTTAGCGAAGGGAAAATGAATATAATTAATCAGGACCAACCGAAGGACTTTCTAAACGAAATTCTTACTTCATCAAGTTTTATAAACATTTTTAAAAGCGTGCGGGCCTTAAATAATAGTGAACGCTCCATCAGATGAACGCCTAACTGAATCTTCCCGAAATCAGGATTCAACATTTCCAAAAATATATAATTAACGCAACCATACAATATTTCATCGTAACGCAATCAACACAATATGGTGCAGCATGGCGCAACAGCCATAAAATAATGAAACATGACGCAAGACACATAATTAATGCAAACCACAAGACCCAGTACAAAGGAATATGACGCTGCATGGTGCAACATCCCACAACACTGTGCATCACGAAGCAATTGAAACAACATACAACATTCCTATATAACATGGAGCAATATGCCACAACATTACGCAGCGCCCCAAAACATAGTGCAACATCATGTAACACAGTGAAATATGATGCAACATTCCATATCTAAGAAATAAATAATAACTCCTTATAATCTTTTCCTTGTAGTCGAAAACTATTGTTCAACCCGCAGGAGGAATGCCTCTAGAATAAAAAACCACCATCACCTAGGGACGCATCGCAATCGTTTCCTGACACTCGAAAAGTATCACTCTTCATTAATTTTTGTCAAAATCGTTTGAGTCGAAAAAGAAATTGTAAAATTGACTCGGCCCGATCAGATGAGCCGTTATTATATCAAAATTGTGCGAACCGAAAAAAATTAAATAGTGGCACCCATAGCATCCAACGGATGACCCTCCAAATAAATTTTCCCAAATCATGCCTCATCATAATGAGTTTCTGCTACTCGAAACATAAGAAAAGGATCCGGGCCTCAACAGATGGCATAATAACCGTGAAGAAAATTTCGCTGAAGAAAATATCAAACAACCAGGGTTACAACAACATTAATTAAATATCAATTGCTAAAAAAACACAAGACGAAGTAACATAATACAAAATTAAGCAACATGGCACAATATCACACAACACGGTGCAACATCCAGCAACATGCTACAGACTGATACAGCATCCTCCAAAATGGTGCAACATGACGCAACATTGTGCAATATTACGCAACGTAGTGTGACTGACTTGTGGGAGGACTCCTAAAAGAATTTTCTACAAGAGAATCAGAACTCCCTGTAATTGTTCCCTTGCAATCGAAAACCAAGTCCCACCAAATTCTATCAAAAATTGTTAAGTTAAATAAAATTTAAAAGTAGATCGAAATCCCCACCCAAAGCCCTCCCACCCCCAAGAACAAGAACACATCGGAATCAATTGCAGGAGTATTTTATTTCATTTTTTTTTTTCAAAAAAATGCGACTCGGACCCCACCGGAGAACCACTAAAATAGATTTTCCCAAAAATATAACTAGAAACCTCTTTTCACCGCATTTACGTCAAAATCAAAAGAACTGACAAAAATTAAAAAATAGTCTCAGGCCCGCCCCGTCGAAAGATTCTCTTAACTATTTCTCACGAAATTAAAAACCACCGAAATTCCTGTTTACTGATTTTGTTCGAAAACCCCGACTGGAGAGTTGGGAGTTTTTTTGTTGTTTCATCAGCCCACAAGACGCAAATATAAAATTTAACTATTATTTACATCAAAAAAATAATAAATACTTAATAAACACAATTTACTAAACACTTGTTTTTTATTCCGCAAAAATTAGATTTTTGAATATTTTAATAAAAAAATTTGTTCAAAAAGTTTAAAAAATCCCTCGATCGATTTCAACTTGTTAGGTCATCATCAAGAGTATCTACTGATTTGTAAAAATAAAATGTTTATTATATATAGTAGAAAACTGCCGCCCCGGTGGCAAAGTGTTCATTCGGGGATTAGTATCAATGAATTAATCACTCATTATCCAAAATGAAAATATGATTATGAAACCTAATTTGAGGCGGCCAAATCCCTGGATGGGATATAGTGCCAGAGAAAGAGGCAGTAGAAAAAACAAAAAACAGGTAAAAGAAAGAGGGACAAAAAATAGGCAATAAAAATTAATCTATTGATCGTCCAACGGGGGAGCAGGATAACAGGTAGGCGATTAGTCAAAGCTAAGTAACAAAATTCAAGGTTTATTGAAGTACATTTAATTACCCGAAAAAACCACTTTTAGCAATTTTCATGATGATTGA
Source organism: Nephrotoma flavescens (assembly GCA_932526605.1). Lineage (NCBI taxonomy): Eukaryota > Metazoa > Arthropoda > Insecta > Diptera > Tipulidae > Nephrotoma > Nephrotoma flavescens. Next base: position 39,015,461 of record OW052220.1, read on the forward strand.
TCGAAGGGAGAAAATGAGTAGAATTAATCAGGGCCCCACCGCAGGACTTTCTAAACCAAATTGAACTAAATTGCACAACTACTTCGTCAATTTTTATCAAATCCCAAAATCAGGACCCAACATTTCGAAAAAGAACCTGACTAACGCAAACATGCAACATTTCATCGTAACGCAATCAATACAACATGGTGCGTTGCAACATGTTGCAAGATTCCACAAAATGATGGAACTTAACGCAAGACATCTAATTGACTCAAAACACAAGACGCAATACAACATCTAGAAACATGCCGCAACATGATGCAACACTGTGCAACACGAATACATGGATCAATATGCCGCAACATGATGCAATATCCCACAACATAGCTCAGCATGGTGCAATATGATGCCACATTCCGCAACATAATGTAACATTGAATAACCAAAAAATTATAACTCTTTTTATTTTTTTCTTGTAATCAAAACCACTTTCTCGACTCTTTTGTCCTTCTGCAGCCGAGAACCGACTTGAACAAGGACTCATCGGAAATCATTCCTGGCTCTTGAAAAATACTCGACTCATCGCAATCCATCCCTGACATTGAAAATTCTTATCACAATTTTTATTCAAATCGTTTGAGCCGAAAAATAATTAAAAGTAACCCGGCTGTAACGGATGACCCATTACACTAATTTACCTGGAATTAGCATCCATCGAGATCGATGTATGGCAATTTAAATCCCACTTTTACCATTTTTTTGAAAATCGTGCGAACCGAAAAAATTAAATAGTGGAACCCAGCATCCAACGGATGACCCTCTAAATGAATTTTGACCCATCGCTAACGGTTTTTGGTACTCGAAACACTAGAAATGGATCCGAGCGCCACCAGATGTCATCAAAATCATTCGAGGCTTAAGAAAATGTGGAAAACCAAGGTTACAACATTAATTAAATAGCGGTTGCTACAAATCTATTGTTACTCAAAACAACCATTATTTCAAAAGGACGTAATTAACGCAACCATAAAATATGTCACCGTAGTGTAATCAACAAAATATGGTGTAAAACGGTGCAACATTCCGCAATGTGATGATAATTATATGATATCACAAGACCTAACACAAAACAACACGATGATGCAATATTCTGCAAAATGGTGCAACATTCACGCAACATGGTGTGATATCATGCAACAAACATGGTATAACTTGATACGACATGGTGCAACATCATGCAACAGACCCTGCCCCACCAAATTTTATCAAAATCGTTAAGTTAAATAAAATGTTAAAAGTAGGCCCAAAGCCCCACCTAGAACCCTCATGAACAAGGACCCAGCGGAATCGATTCCCGGCACTAGAGCACACCTCAGTAATTTTTATCAAAACCGTTCTTATAACTAAAACAGATTTTCCCACAATTAAAACTAGAAACCCGTTGTCACATTTATTTCAAAATCGAAAGAACCAAAAAAAAAATAAAAACGGGCCTAAGACCCCACCGAACGATCCTTTAAACTATTTCTCACGGAATTAAAAACCATCGAAATGCCTGACATTTACCATCTCCCCTTCTTCCAAAAATTATTAAATTAATAATGGAACACGGCCCACACCAGATAACCATTTAATAGAATTTTCCCGAAATCAAGACTCATCACAATCGATTTCTGGTACTCGAAACCGCTCTTCCAGCAAGGCAGAAAAAATTAGGCCCGGGCCCGGCTCGACGTCGTTTTGAATTGATTTTTCCGAAATTAACACCCATCGCAATCGAATTCCGGTTCTCGAAAACCCTTCATCACCAACTTTTATAAAAACCGTGAGATCCGGAAAAATTTAGAGAAGGGGACTCGGATTAACGCTAAACATAGCGGCATTCATAAACAGTAAGTTCAGAGTGTTAAATATTAACCAGAATTTCAAAATTTCCCAAATAAGGTGAAATCATTACATTTTTTTCATATTTCGATACCATGTAATCTGAAAGGTGGGATGAAATGACCTTAGAAAATGTAAATGATGTAGGCCTAGCTCATAGTGGTTTAATATTAATCTGAATTTTTTAAATTTATTTGTGACTGCTGAAAAATTTTCAATATTTCATCGCATTAGAAACAAAATATTTTTAACGTTGCAAATGAATTTTGAAGGAAAATCGTGAATCGCCTAAATGTTTACTCCAAAAATATTTTTTCATATGCATACATTTCCAAGTCGTGTATTTTTAACAGTTTGCCATATGTTTCTAAGGGTATTAAGAACCATCGCGCTATTTTTAAACAAGCTTTAATCCAGATCCTATATAGTAAATAAGTAAACAGTGAAAATACAATAGGCTCGGATCAGATTTAATTTCATTAAATTTTCAACAATTTTTGTAAAAATATTTTTATTAAATTGGAACAATAGCACCCATTAAAAACTCTCTGGATTATATTTATATTTTGGTAACAGAATAACATACAAGGTTGGATAAACAAACAATCGTAGTTAATCCCATTTATCCACTGTACAAATGCAATAATTGATTTTAATGGTTTTAACAGCATACACACACATAAAAAGAACCATGTGGAAAATGCATAAAACAAACAAATGAATGCAACAAAGCTAAAAATTAAATCGATTTTCCAGTTGTGTGGGGCGGAAAACGTTGAGAAAACTATTGTACCAAATAAAATTTTGCTCTAAACATAATGGGCAGAATTTACCGCGGTATTTAATTAAAACATTTTATACAATAGTTGCTCGGGTTAAAATTTCAACCTGAACTTCAATACCACAACCTTTGTAAAATATTGTATCGTGCCGTAACTTTTAGTACACCCGTTATAGTTATATTTACAAGCCGATTTATCACCATACTGTATACATAACAACGAGCAACTGGATAAAACGATTTAAGCGATTTTAAATGAAATTTTTCTTCCATGACGATTCTAATATTTGCGGATTTGGGAAAATTTATCGTTTTATCTAACACACTGATACGATTCAATTTTAGATTAAATTTGCATACGAGACGAGTTAACGTAATAGTTCCACAGATACATATACTTTAATTTCCTGGATCAGCTGTCTAGAATGTTTTTGAGTCTAGACCAATATTAATTAATTAATTGTTTTGTAGCTGATCATTATAAAATATAAAGCTTACTCATCACTAAAATCTTAAATCGACAATTTTATTGGATTAAACAGAAAATCGTAATCAAGTTAATCGAAACAGTATACTTTCGTCTTATATACCCGTGATGGTGTTGGTGTCGAATACAATTACATTAATTTTTCGTTTTGTTAAATTTGTTTCCAAAAAAACAAACTTTTTATTGCTTTTGATGATGATGTGGCTTCATTAAATTTGGAAACTCAATTATATAATTTTTTTTTGAAAAATTGGCGTGCTAATGTATACAAGTTTTTGGTGATGTTGTGGTAATTTTCAACTTTATTATTGTTTTACCAAAATAGCAATTTTAACTTTATTAATTATTAATTATGATTATGTTTGTTTGTGTGTTCAAATTTTCTGCAAATGGCTTGTGTTTGTTAAATTTCATTAATTTTAATTAAATTCAAACATAAAAGTGTTGTTCGTTAGGATTATTTTAGAATTTTCCAACATTTTATTGTTGGCAACAGCGATGGGCAGATTACATAATGTAATCTACGCGGATAGCGGCACGTAATCTACTACGTAGACACATTACATCGAAATTTTAATAATGTAGACAATGAACTCAATTTTCATAATTTTCTCTTTATTTAAGAAGTCCTTAAGTGATCACGATTAGTTTAATCCCATTTCGCCGAAAGGTAGGGGCGACATTTGCCAACATAGTACAATAAATTGCCAGCACTTATAATGTCAATTCAGAACAGCGAAAATCCTCAATATTAACCATCCATTTTAAGGAAATATTTACATTCAAATTTTTGGGCTATTGAACTGGACGCAAATCCTAGTAATTTGGTCTAAACAATCAGTATATTTAAAACTTACCATTAAAATTGTGGTGTCATGTTTCTAGTACAGTACGATTACATGGAGGATCACAAATTCCTGAACAAACAGAAATTTTTAAAATTTTCGAATTGTTATTTTAAAACTAGTTTTTAGATTTAATAACAAATTAAAATTTCTCGGAAAATTCAAAACGACAAAAAAAATTGCACGAGATTTTTAATTTCCGAGGCACGAGATTTTTAATTTCATTCCTTGTGATAGTCGATTAATAATTTTTGAACACAGAGAATAATCGGGACGCCAGCCATATATTTAATTAATTTTTGATACAAATTGAGAATTTGAGGGTTTATATCTCAGAAGAGGTAATATTCCATTGAGATAGTTGATTTGTGGTTTGTCATTAAATTAAATACTCCAAGCTATACCGCTCAGATTGAGCCAGCTATGGCGTTCGAAGAATGCATTTAATATGAAACTACAATATATATATACATAAACATTATTGTACTTACAGTTGAATTGAGTTTTCAAAGCATGGAATAATTACTTAGTACATACTTACTTTACACCTCTTTCTTTCAAGTCTCAAGTTTCAGGAATAATAAATTGCTGAGATTTCGATAAAAGCTTAACACGAAACCATAAAAAAGTGTAATTACTAAACGAGCAACATGGGTCCTCAAGTAAAATCGAGCGTTACGATTGACGCAGTTTCAACGTATTTCTTGGCACATTTACAAAACCTTTTTAACATGAATATGGTAGAAAATATTAATATTGTGTTGACTTGCTGCTGACCGACCAAATGGCATAGTGGTTAAAGATTAAGATCTGTGATGAAATGGAACACAACTATGACCCCCCGTTGGAGTGCAAAACTCATGGGTTTATTTATAGGCTGGCATCGAGCTATGCAATGTGCATATAGTGGATAAAAATCGGTCATAAAGCGGTACGCCTTCAAAATGGCTGGCAACGGCGGAAAAGTATGGATAGAAATCGCAAATCGCGAAAGAGTTGGAAGAGCCTTGGCCCCAGAACAGATTGCAGTGATAATAAAATAAAAAAGACTTGCTGCTGACTAATATCGGTTAGTATTTATTTTGGTGTGGGTTCCCATCAGACTTAAATTAATGTATGTAGAAGGTGCAGAAAGTACTTCCTAAAAAATTCAGTACTTTTGATTTTCTGCACATATTATCCCTGATAAATATATATTAACAAATTATTTGCTTTGTGCGCCATCTCTTATCAAATAGACTTATTTATCGCGATGGAAGATTTCTGTCGAAAATAACAGTGCACAATTTCGTTATTTTCTATTTGTTTTGGTACAGTGTCAAGTTAAGAAGATGCTAACTGGGATTAACAAATATTTAGTGAATTATGCCAACCATGGTCACATCATGCCAACCATTTTCACAACATTACAAATCACAAAAAGTTATATTTGCTGCTTTCCCAAAATATCCTATTTCTAGTGAAACATTATCCTTTCCCAAAAATGAAATAATTGCCCCTACAAATAAGAATATGGCATTGATAGAAACAGATACCTAAGTAGTTATTTCCGTAAAATACGCAGTATAATTCGGATTCACACCTAGTTTTCTCCATGCCAGTCATAATTTTTCTTAAGTTGGTCACCTACGTATGTTGACCAAGAATCTCTGGAGAAATATGTAGCATTCAATCACAGCTGTTGTGAATTATAAGGGGTTATCTACTTGTCTACAATGAGTCAACGAGGAGTCGACGAGTTGACGACACTCTCTCTCTCTCTCTCTCTGGCACTATATCCCATCAAGGGATTTAGCCGCCTCAAATGAGGCTTCATAATCATAGTTTCATTCTGGATAATGAGTGATTAATTCGTTGATCCTAAACCAGCAGTGAAATTTTTTCCTAGTGTCACCACCGGGAATCGAACCCGGGACCTCCGGTCGCTGCGGCAAGTATGCTGACCATTTTGCCGCCGGGACGGCACGATCACGTAAAAATCAGTAGATAGTGTGCTCAATTGTTTTCGGCATTGTTAACTACAAATCTCGAAAATTATTTAAATCGTTTAAATTATTAAAATTTATCTGAAAATCTCTTTGCCAAATCACAAGACCATAGCTTGGAATATGGGTTTCAGTTCAATCTTCTGTTTCTATTTCCTTCTATTTTATAACTAGCAGTAAGGCCCGTTGTCATTGTACGATACAACGGGCTCTAGAATAATTCAATATAATCCCATACTATATACATTTAAATTTATTTACGCAATTAATTTCAAATCTAAAATTTCTTTATACAGGGTGTCCCCGATTGGGATGCTAATCCGTTAAGGGGTGATTACTTGGTTCATTTCATTAAAAAAATCGTATGGTAGGGGGGGTCAATTTTTGATATCCTTTGAGATATAGGGTGTTTAAAAAATTTGGTTCGGGAAAAAAGTACAAGCGAATATTAAACTGTAACTTAAAAAATATTTATCGGACGGCAACCAACAAAGCCTCATTTGACGGACAATTGAATAGGCTATATTTAAGATCTGATTGGATATCTTGCATCTGTATCCATTTAAGGGCTATGACGTGATGATTTTTTTTTATAAAACTGAGTTTTTCTCAAAAAAATCCCCTAATAATTTTTTTTTGTTACGTAATTTTAACCCGCTATGATCTCCTCTACAATCCTCCAATCCGTTATTTCCGTTATCCACGTGCTATAGTTTTCTACTTATGAGATAAAGAATGAAAACACTACACACAAATTGTAGTCTAAAAATTGCAACAAGAATTTTTCATCAATAAAAAATAATAGGCGACGAAATTGTTTTACACTACAATTTGTGTGTAGTGTTTTCATTCATCATCTCTTAAGTTAAAAACTATAGCACGTGGGTACAAATAACGGATTGGGGGATTGTAGAGGAGATCAGAGTGGATTAAAATGACGGAACAAAAAAAAATATTAGGGGATTTTTTTGAGAAAAATTCAGTTTTATAAAACATACGATTTTTTTCATGAAATGAACCAAAGAATCACCCCTTAACGGATTAGCATCCCAATCGGAGACACCCTGTATACGATATTTTTTGTATAATATTTATCGTCATCAGCAATCTCCTCTAGTTGCTCACTACTCTCAATTTGAATCTTTAAATCTTTGAAACAACGAACTCTACAGCGTGCTACATAAAGCTGACCATGGGCAAACACAGGCTTTCTTAGCAAGATACCAAAATTTTCCAATGTTTATCTCTGCGATTTATTGATGGTCATAGCGAATGCCAATTTGATAGAAAATTGCCTTCTTCTAAGGGTGAAAGGAAGGCCAGTATCAGTTGGTGCAAGCTCTATTCTCAGAATAAACACTGTTTCACAAACACCTGATCCAGTTAGTACAGTCGCAGTTATTAAATTTGGCTTTAGGTCTTGCACCAACATTCTTGCTCCATTACAAAGCCCTCTTTTTTTGTATTTAAATTTTCACAGCTTATGTAGAGGCATTCCTGATGGTGATTGTTCATTGATAAACTCAACAGGATAATACCCTACATCAACTGAACCGCCATCATCAATTGAGTCAACACTTAAATAAATTGTGGATGGACCTTCTAATAAATTATGTACCTCTTCATTCAATTTGTCGATATCTGATTTTTTTGGACATAATATTAGTTTACTTGAGTAATTTTTATAATCTGATTTAGTTAATTTTTCTCCAAAAATATATTTTTAACTATGTGGTGTTGACATAAAATTTCTTTTGGTATTTGCGCCATTTCTTCTGGTCGATCTCCATTGCTCAATTGCAAAAGCCAACGACTGAACACTTCGTCGTCAGATCTAATATTATTTGTCAAAATTTTATGGAAGATTCAACAATTTTAATTCTATTTCCGTGCTTAACCACTGCAGAGTTTGTCTGAAATCTCCACCTACATATATGAGTAGGAAAGGCAAACACCATTATAGAGAGTACCAAGCATAATTTTTTGACACTATTGCGTGCGACATTTTTTATTTAGAGTTAAGGCAAGCTATCAACTTTTTGTCACATAGATACTTAAATATTTTTGCAATTGAAATGTCTTATATCGTATAAAAATTGATTTTCTTTTATAAATTCTGTAATTTTCTCCTCCATCTTTACAAAATTTAGTTTTGACCCAAAAAATTATCAAACAATGTCGCATGAAGTTGCCGAAGATTTTTAGTTTGATTTTTTTTTTCATGTTGCCAACACCGACAGATGCGCAGTCAAATTAGAAATAGTACGAATAGGTCGGAAAGAAGGAAACAAGCTCAACTTCCCCCTCCCTTTATCAACAAGCCTGTACACCAAAAATAAAAGTGACGATTTTCTTCTTGGACTCTAGTTTGGGAGACATTACTTTGCATCGGTACTATTATTTACATTTCATAATTTCAGTACCACATGGGATTTTGTAACATCGCTACTTTCGATACTACTACGAAATTTACGTTGCTTTCACCACAAATAAAATTTAACCTTTTTAAATTTTTCAATATTTCAATTTATTTTATGTTTCAGATTTCCAGTTGTTTCTATCGCGATCTCTTGCCTTTTACGTAATTTATGAGTGATATACTCTATCAAAAAAAGCACATTAGAAAAAGCAATATTGAAAAGCGGGACAGCCAGCAATTTTATTCTGAGAAAAGGAGATATTGGTGTCGATTCCTTGTAAATCTTTTCTTCTATTCTTCTATTATTTCAAAAGATACTCGATATTTATTTCAAAATTTTTATTTAAATTGTTAGGTTTTTTGCTTAAATGCATCAAGTTTTCCTAGTAAAAATATCAAGATAGGAGAAAAAAAAATAGAAGGTTCACATTGAATCGACACAACTATCTTCGATAATCATCGAAAAATGTATGTCGATTTCAATGTTTAGCCACATCAAAAAATTTTACCAATTATGTATGCCTAAAGACAATTTAGAACTAACATTTGAATAATAACACACATTTTATCGTTAAAAAATTCCACATAAGATTTTTTTTTTAGGAAGACTTGGAGAAAGCAAAGGCTACTAGACTTATTTTGATTTCAATGTATTATTCAGTAAATTATGAAAAAAAATTATTTGTTTAGTTTTGTTTCTTTGACCACCAAGTAAAAACAAAGGCCTGTTACGAATTTATTTTGGATTTTGTGTATATTTTATTAACTGCGACTCAATCAAACTTTGAATATTCGATAGAGCATGATGGACTTAGACAAGGTTTCATAGCGTGGTTGGGGGTGATCTGGGCTGACATGTTGTAACTATCACTATTTTCGCTTCGATGCATTTTCGATAGAATAACGATACTTTGGAAGTAAACATTTTTTTTTTCATGTAAATTTTAAAATTTTCATCAACGTAGCGCGGTTTTTTCGTCGGAGCGAAAATAGTGATCGTTACAACATGTCGACCCTGAAGAGTTTGAGAGATGGAATTCCGAATTTTCTCATTTTATGAAGCAAAAACGGTTCAAGATTTCGGTTGGAGGTGAACGGAGGAATTTGAAGTGGTACCCGCCAAAAATTTTACCAGTTGGTTGGTTATCAATCTAGCTATAAATATTCAATGAAGCACGGATTTATGCGAAATTTCATAGTATGGTAGAGGATGGTCTGAACAGTTAGGGAATTTCGAATTCTAAAATTAACATTTATTTGCACATGAACAATTGTAGCAAACCGATCTAATTTCTTCCAATCGAATCTGTTTTTATAGCTCAACAAATATTTGTAGAATGTCCATGATAGTTCTGTTAAGAATTCGAGATTTCGTTTAACTACCCCTCCAAACTAAAATTATTCTCCAACATACTGAAGTAGTTCAGTTGAAAGTAAATTACGCAAATGTTCTCGAAAATTATTCAGCTGTAATATTCTTGGAGCGCTAATGTTGCTATAGAGAATTTAATGGGGGCATCTGTAAAAAATTTGATTGTGCCTTATAACTGGGAAGTCTAAGTGGATCAGCCCAAGGCCAGTGGCTTAATGCAAAAAAGGCTTTTGAACCGGTTCAACTCTTTTATAGTATGTACGTACATCATGAATAATAGACCTGACCCGAGGTACATATTTAAGCTTAGGTCTAACTTTGGTGCAATATAACATTTTTGGGAGGTGAGGATACTAGAACTCTTTAGACTTCTGTTTAATAAAACCTAAAGTTGAATATTTAATTAAATAGTCTAAGTGTTTTTTACAGTTGAGGTTCTTATGAATATTAATACTTAAACATATTTTTAATTTTCCCGAGCCGTAGACCATATCACACAGGTATCCAACAGTTGATGGCGGTATTGTGGTAAAAAAAAACTATTCTAGCTCATACTTATCTGCATGCCATTCATCAGTCTGTTGCCAGAGACTACTATACTCTAGACAATTACATATATTTGGAAAACAACCCAAAAAGGAATCATTGATAATTAGAGGAGCATCGTTCATACATTCGATTGAAGAGCAAATAATTTTAGAGGAAAGAAAAGAAAAGTTACTGTTAATTTACGTCGCTAATTGTGACAAGTTCGATTAGTTTGAGGAAACATCAAATAGTAAACCCGCTCTACAGGAACTATGAAGGACCTATTCGAGATTTTAAAAATCGTTCTGTGACGATAAATTGAGTAGGCTGACAATGGGAAGGAAAAATTCTACGGCAATTCTTGGTAACCTTTTGTGAAGTACCATCGGAATCAGAGGTATAGCCATCATTTAAACATTATATATAATTAGTGATTTGCGGGGTCAGACAATACTACTTATCCCAAAACTGTTATTTGGTTTCACATCAAAATAGCTATGTATAAAACTCTCACCACCAAAAGTAGATAAAAAAATTGCAAATAGCAATGATTCCGGAGTCATTGGAAGAATTGTTCAAATAATGCAAGGATGGGGAGCATCCATCTGAATTACTGTTTTACGTTATCAATTTGCGATAGTATTTGTAAACTTGTTGAGATTTTACTTTAAACTCGTCGACGTGCTAGATAAATTGCAAATATTAAACAGGGTCTTTCCATCTCACGTAAGTTTTCCGTAAGAACTCTTCCATTTACGTCAGATGCGAATCTTGTTTCCTAACATTTTCTAAAAAACATTCGAAAATATTAGAGTAAAACAGATTTATACACTTAGTTGACATTGTATTATCCAAGATCTTGTCATTTAAGGTCACTTCCAGTTACTTTAAAATGAAACTAAATATAGCTACCCCCTTCCGAATACGACAATTAGCCAACAAATCCAAGTCGCTGTATTATCGATATTGAAACAAATCAACTGGAAATGATAGACGACAAATGGCGGTAAAAATATCCAACGAAAACTTTTTATTAAAATAGAGAATATTTTATAATTTGCATTTATAAAATATTAACAGTGTAAATCACCGAAATACTAAAACAATTCAATATGGCGGCTATTGGAATTTATTTGAATCCAATGATATTTCTGTTTTCGCCATGTTTTCCAATTGAAACCGTGTTATTTTTTGTTAGAAACTTCACGGGCTCGCTTAAACTTGTGATTTATTGAGTAGTTTGATGGTATGAATTTTTTGACAAAGAATTGTTTTTCGCAAAAAAAAAAAATCGGCATATTTTATGAATTGAAAGATTCAAATATTTTTTGGCGGAAATCAATCCACCGGAAGTGGGCGCCCCCATAGGAGCTGGTTTGCTTTTGCAAATATTTTGAGAATTTTAACAGTAATGAGAAATATGACTATGAACTGTAAATTAATTTTGCAACAATACCGGTTCAGATCATTTTCCAAAACTTAAGCGGAAACGACGATTTGACAAACAACTGTTTTCCGCAAAAATTCGGTCCCTGCATAGCTCCCGTCCCCGGTTGATTGGTCGAGATGAAACTTCATAACTTTTTCCATAATTTAGAAGACCACATTGATTTTCGTCGATGTCGGTCCACCGGAAGTGACAGCAGAAGAATAAACCTCGTCGGTTTTCTGAAATTTAAACCACATTAGCGAACAAAACATTTCGTTTCGTTAAAACTTTTACATTATATAATCAAGAATGAGATAATCTCATGTATGAGATTCTAATCATGTTACGTTCCCTTGTACTTTGTAATTGTTCAACACCCAAACTGTAAAAAAAAACACTTGTTAGCTATACACAGAAGAAGTACAAAGTGCCACTTATTCCTTTTAATCTACATGCCAAGCATTTTTATTTGTTTGTTTGTAGGAAATTTGAGAAATACATTTTGGGCAATGTGCCAACAAAATAGTTTGATGGCGCTTTTTTTCAATGGAAATACATAAATAACAAACTATACCATTTTGCAAGTGCATCTAGATACTCACAAATTACTGTTGGTGGTTTGCAACTATGTAGGTATGTACTTTGTAACAAAAAAAAATACACTTTTGTTACAAACTGTTGGTTTTATATGTGCATGAAACAGCGTGGAAAACAAAACAAAGTAGAAAATTAATTTTATTGTTTTTCACATGTTTTTTACGGTTTGTTTACATAAAACAATTGTTCGCGAATTATTTAAAATTTTATTATTATAAGCTAAAAATAGTTTTTGTTAACAATTTTGTGTACAACAAATAGTCAAATAAATTGTTTTGTTGTTGTCAGTATTTTGTTAAGTTGTCATTGTGTTTCACGCGCTCTCCCTCATAAATATATATATATATTTTTTTTAAATTTATTTTAAGTGGAAATTTTTAGAGTAATTTTCAACAATAAATTTGACCAACAATAAAACCACACAAATTAATTTAACTAATTTGTTGAGGTTCTTTTATGTCGTGACAATTTATATTGGCATAATATTATTCTGTGGCGATTAAATTAAGTTATAGTAGTCAACGGTCAATTTTTGCTAATGAGTCCGCTTTATTTATAAGATAAAAATTGACAATTTAATTTTTTTTTTTAAATGTAAATCCTAAAATTCTTATATCATTGCTAAACTTCTTATGTCAAGACACAAACACATAGAGTACTAACTGGTACGGATAAACATGCGTCTTTAAGGAACTGGTATGGGTAAATATTAAAGTCCAGAATTAGGGCCGGCCCAATTTTATCTGTTTGCGGAAGCAAATATATCATGCCAATCTTCAATTTTAGACAAGTTTCATTTATTTGCGCCTTAAGAACTCTATTGCACCATCTACTAATCACGTTTCACTTATACATTTATTGCACCAAAATCTATGTTGAACACCGTTTGCTTGAAACTTGACAAATTAATGAATTTCATATTCTTGCCAATTTTCTATTTTCTGTTGATATAAAATATAACTAAAATCAAAAGTTATAACTTTTACTGTCAATTATCCGGATATATATGTGTATTCGAACTTGATGTGTAAAATTACTGCCATTTCCATATTGGATGTTTGAGGAAAGCACATCGAAAAAATAAAAAATTTAAATTTAAAGATCGAGTAGGTTTTGAAACCCACAATTCTCCACATTTGCCGTATTTGCCTTTATATTTCACGCCATAATTTTAAACTTGTTTGGACTATAACAAAAATCCTGCCTGTCGAAAAAAGGAAGGCGGGGAAAATGTTGCCATAAAAAGTATGAAACTCAATACATTTTATGGCAACATTTGTTTGTCTTTATCACTCTAACGTAATTTTAATATGTACTCTCCTCTTTTCGGTTTCCCAGTACTTTTTACTGAACAAAACTGTTTCACTGTGGAATCCACGCATATATGATCCACTTTTATTAGAGTATAATAAACATTGCATGGTAAAAAAGTACTAACATTTTATGGTTGGATTTCCATGTTCTACAGGATTCTTCCTTTCATTTTAATCGCGTAAAATCGAGTATTTTTTTAAATTTTCTTTTGTTTTTCGTAATGTCATGTTCAAATATACTTCAAAGTGACAAATTTCGAAGTGATCGACATTCATAAAAAATTTGGGTTTATAAATGTGTCAATGTCAAAGTTAACAACAGACTTTGTGTTTGAAGGCATAATTTCATTTTGACCAAATATGACACCAAACTAAATATTTCTTGGACAAGTTACTGGAAGATCGAAGAAGATGAAAGCAATAAGAGCGGCTGCCACAACTAAACAGCGTAACAGGCGGCTTGAAAACGATCAACACACAACTTCTTTATCAAGTGATGCTAAAATACCTGAAAATTCTGAGAAACTATTGATTCACAACAGAGTAGATTCTCGATTGGCTAGCAAGCAAGCAATATGCTAGCCAAAATCTTGGCAACTCAATTAATTTTACCAAGAAAATATGAATTTCAAATTATGTTTTTATAAAATTTTTGTTTATTTTTGACATTGCACAATAAAACAACACAAAAATGTCCTGTTCATTTTTTAAAGCCGCAACATTTACTGTAACAAAAAAATTACATAAATTACATAATTTGGAAATCAAATTTCCTTGGTAAAATTGATTGAGTAGCCATGATTTTGGCTAGCGAACTGCTTGCTTGCTAGCCGGTCCAGTATCTACCCCAATATCTTGAAACTAAATCACTCTCCGTAGATGAATAAAGAACGGTTACCCAAAAATTTCGAGTGGTGGCAGAAAATACATTCGATAAAATAGGGGCAATTCATGAATTTTCTTTGGACTAATGAACATTGTGTGCAAACATTGCCTTTTTAACTTTACAAAGAAAAAACTACAGAAGGGCCAAGTTAAATTATATGAACTAATTATCCTGGATATTTCGAAAATCTTTTGACCGATGCTCTGTCAGAAAGTGAACAATTTATAGAACCTATACAATCAAACAATAGTTCATTTACGTTTGCCGCGATCGGACTTAATATTAAGCCACTTGAAGGAAACGGTTCGTAATGCTTTCGCGTATGCGAACAAAGAGTTTTTTAGACTGGAACAGTGCATGCTGAAGGAAATGAAGCCAGAAATTTGTTCAGATATACGTGTTGAACACTGATGATTCAGTCTACCAAGGAATGAACCTTCAGAGAACAAGCAGTGCTCAGAACTAATAATGACAAAATTAGCTCATATAATTAACAACTATCCGCTTTAAAAAATCAATAAATATTCTTCATGAAGTCGAAGAACAAATCATTGAAACTGTAGTACGTAACCGACGCTTATGTTCGCGCAACGTGAAACGATCTTTATGGTAAAACAGAAATTGTGACGCAGACTCTAAAAACAATCAGGTTGAAAAATCTGTAATACTGCCATCTAGCTTTCACAGCAGCAGACGAAAGAAATTAGGTATTGGGTTTTAGATTAAAAAATATTTAGCGCGGTGTTAATGTTTACGGGAGTGAAGAACGCATTATCACCAATTGTTGAATCAGTCAGTCTAACTATTCTCAATTCTTGAATAGCACCAACCTTCCAAACCACAATTCCAACCAAAATAATCATCCAAAAGATTTTCCACCGTTTAGTTGGTGAGACGATTCGATGAGGGGGACATATACAAGGTGTGTAGCAGGTGGACCGACACAATTTTTTGGCAGATTGGGTGAGGGGGGGGAGGGGTCATTGGGAAGCTTTCATCTCATAGAACTGATGACCTAAGTGTCACGGTAACTGAGATATGATATGTAAGTTTTTTTTTTAAATTACACTAAATCTCACCTCTAAACGGTCATAGTTTTTTTGTTTGTAGTCGTAAAGTAAAGACACGAAATAACTTTTATTGCATTCTGCAATGTAATTTTATTCTAAATTCTAAATTTAATACACTGGGTTTTAAAAAATGAGTTATGGGCTTCTAAATCCTCTATTCCAAATCTAATAAATGAAGTTGACTAAAAATGTATCAATAACTTAAAAGGTATATCCTTAAAGCTGACTTCGGCAAAATAGTATCTCTTATTTTGACCACAAAATGAATGATTTCAATGACATAGCATACAATTGGGAAAGGTATAAACTAGAGAAGTTTTTAAAATAAAAGTTATTTCAAAACAATCTCTAGTTTTTTTATATGCATTTAGAAGGCAGACATTTTTTATATTTTTACAGATTGTTTAGGATTTGGAAGCCCATTACTCATTTTTCTTAAACCTATTGTATTAACCCTATTGTGAGTGACGTGGATACTCGGGTACCTTTTGCACTTTTACACGTCTATTTTTGTATGTTTTACTCCCAATAAAAAGTTTAAATTTTATGAAAACTTTAGTTCAATTGGTAGATTACGATCATACTTAAAAATGACAAATGTCAAAACTTGGATGACCGTGGAAAAAATAAGTTTCCTTATAAAATTCATGTAGGTACTAATCACTCAAATTAAGATATTTTATCTTCACTCACATGAGGGTTAAATAATGATTTATTTAGAACAAAATCCCATTGCCGAATGCTATAAAAGTTATTTCGTGTCTTTACAACTACAAACAAAACAGATATGACAATTTAAAAGTGAGATTTTGGGTAATTAAAAAAAACTTAAAAATATCGTATCTCAGTTACCGTGACACTTAGGACATCAGTTACATGAGATAAAAGCTTCCCAGCCATCCACACCCTGTATCACTAAAATTAGTACAACCCTTCTTGTAGGTGGGCGTGGGTAACATTGAAATTAAAATAGGAACCCCTATTGTTTATTGCAGATTCGGAT
This sequence comes from Nephrotoma flavescens, assembly GCA_932526605.1. Taxonomy (NCBI): domain Eukaryota; kingdom Metazoa; phylum Arthropoda; class Insecta; order Diptera; family Tipulidae; genus Nephrotoma; species Nephrotoma flavescens. The sequence continues at coordinate 39,032,042 of OW052220.1, forward strand.
TATATGGCTTTAAGAACGTAGGATTTCTTTGAAACAGTTTTTTCGATTTTTCTTACCGAAAAACTATGCATACGATTCTGCAATACGTTTGAATTAAAATTAATCATTATCACAACCCAGAAACATGCGATTAAATCTGCTGTTAAATAAATGATTTATTTAGTACACAATACAAAATGGTAAATACTCCATACAAGAAAAATTTTAAATGGTCCTGGTTTATGGGGAAGCTGGCCGTAGTCTTGATAATGATGTCACTCTCTACGCTTTGCTTTTTCCGGATAGGATTCGGTCACGTGCTTCATTTTACCGGACTGCTAAAAACAACTTACTACTGATAGAAGTGTCCAACCGAAAAAAGGACTCGTCGAGCAACAGTTACTGAGGAAAGTAATAAAATTGCTGTATTGGCTGCAGTAACTCATAATCCTCATATTACTACAAGAGAAATAGGTATAGTGGTTCCGGATTGTCCCAAACTAGTATTGGTAAAATTTTAAAACGTCGTAAGTATCATCCAAGATCTTCATGGCGTTGATTTCCAAAATCGGGTCACTTTTTGTCAATGGGCACATGGACAAATACAGCAAAATCCAAGTTTTCTTCGCTATACGTATTGTTCTCCCGCGAGTCGTCTTTTACAAACCATGGAACCGTTAATCGACACAACATGCATTACTGGAGTGTCGAAAATCCGCACTGAATTCGCCAAGTTGAAGATCAGCGCCCTTGGTGACAGTCCAACGTGTTGTGTGGAATGATTGGGAACAAACTTATGAGACATTTTGGAAAATGAACTGCCAACATTATTTGGAGACTTGAGGTTAGAATTGCGACAGAACATATGGTTTCAATATGATGGTTGTCCAGCATGCTTCGTTTGTAGCACGTGAAGTATTTGATGGTGATTTCAATGGTCGCTGGATCGGTAGCTGGTCCGGTAAATTGGCCTGCCAGATTACCAGATCTTACTTTGCCAGATTTCTTTTTATGGGGCTATCTCAAAGACAAAGTTTGCCAAGAAACACAAACAACACGTGAGAATATGATTGAGAGAATCAGAAATGCTTGTGTCGAAATTTAAGCAGTCACGCTTCTCAGTTGTTTACATTCATTTGAAATGCGGATTAATAAGTGCATTGAAGTCGAAGGCCATCATTTTGAGCACTTAATTTAATTAAAAGATGATGAGGCAACGGGACCCATGTAAACCAAGCACCAGGGTACTAATTTTAGCACTAATGTGGCAGCACTTCACCCAGAAATATTTCTTTGATTCGAAACTAAAAAAAAATGCATTTATTGAAATCAAGATGACTTTAAAAATTCTCTTTAATTGTATTTTTCAAGGCTAAATTAAAATTTAATTTGAATTAATGAATTTCAAAATAAATTAAAAACATTTGACTGCGGTAAAATAATAAAACGTTCAACAGAATTGTATAAATATAAATTTATGTAAAGAAAATCAAAATTTAATTAATTATGATAAATCGCCCCTAGAGATAATTTGTGAACGCTGTAAAAAATGTAAATATTTATAGGCAAGAATAATTAGAGTTCATTTGTAGAAACAACAGAAGAAAATATCCATCTATACCAATTAATTTTCCATCAAATGAAAAAGACGTCCATTTTATATCAATGCAAAGATAAAAGAACAAATCTATGTACAGATACCGTGTAATCCCCACGACTACTGATCAAATTCCCAGTATCCGATAAAAAAAAAATTTCAAATTAAATTTATTATTATTTTCGCTAAAATTTAATAAAAATTGCTTTCTTTAAAAAATGATAATAAAAATAATATTAGTAATACTAATAATAGCAGAATAAAAAATTTCACTTCACCAGATACCCGCGCGACGCGATGGAGAAAATTGCCTTATTGTTATATAATCGCTTTTGCGGTGTTGGGTATAGGACGAAACCAAAGTGGCTCGGTTGATTTATGGACTTAAAAAAAATATAAAAAAGTTGGTAATTTAGTTTTTTTTTTTCAATAATGTTACATTATGAAACAAAAGAAAGTTAAAGTGATTTTTTTTGTCTTTATTATACTTTACTGTACTTAACAACAGTCTTATCATTACATAAAATAGAAGAAGACTCTTTAATTTGTAACAAAAATTATAATTTTTTTGTGATAAAATAAACATAAAATTCTTGTACATAGAATATGCAACTTTAAAGTGGAAAAATGGGGTAAAAGAACTTGAAACTTTCAAGTTTTGCCTTTTCATGTAAACTGCGATACGAAATGAGTTTAATTGGAAATATGTGCTTATATTATAAAATTGATTGCCCCAAGCTTTGTACTTACGGTACTTACGATTAATGAGAATCAAATACGTATATAGTTGTGGACTTACCTGAAAATAGAAAAAATAATAAAGGGTTAGACCTATTTTGTAATATGCAAAACAACTTTGAGTATAGTCGACGATATTTATGCCTACTGTATATAAAATTGTATCAGGCTATATATAGTCTATTTCAACATAGAATACTATTTTGAATGCCAATACTATGTTCATTTGTTTAGTGTTGAAATATAAGCCGGAAGTACTCGATATTGCTGATATTAATAAAAAAAATAATGCGTATTGCTTAAGGTGCAGATGAGTTTTCGTGGTAGACCTAAGATGAATCTGGCACTCGGCTGTTGAAAGTCAAGGTGGAGATTTTACTTATAGCCGCGAGAATTGCTGTCCAATATAAGACCCAGAATATAGTTCAGGAACGTACTATGATATGAGTACTATAAAAATTAAGGGTCCATCTCTCTTACGAATTCGGAAGTCACAACTGTCGTCTATATTTTAAACTATTTAAAAAAAAATACAGTAACGTTCATACACAAAAGGTGAGCCACTCCTTCCAATTACTTTTAACGTTCATACACACAAGGTGAGCCACTCTTTTCAATTACTTTTAAACTAACCTATTTATATGCACCATTGTATAAGCCAAAGTAGAGAGAATACCAAGCTATTCCGAAAGAAAATGGGCGGTTTCTAATCTTCTTAGAGAAAAATAAAATGAACTAGGATTCCGATTTTAACAATTTAGCTACTTTAAGTGAGCACTTCCTTCTAACAGTTAATAGACCATGGAGAAAACCTCGGCTATCATGGTGATCGAAAAAAAAGCTCAGGAACAATACTCGCAAACTCTTCTATGGCAAAGATTGGACTAGTTTGGAAAGGTATCTCAACTACTTAAGGCACGATCTACCAGTTTTGCCACCCCAGTGTTACCTTCTACGATAGGATGAAATCTGGACTATTCTTAGCGTGGAATTCCCGTGGCGAGCTGCAGCTATCGGGGGGGTCACAGGTGGTGGACACTGAACGTAGGTTAGCGGTGAATTAAATAAGCCTTTCCCAACCGGACACTGAACGTAGGTTAGCGGTGAATTAAATAAGCCGTCCCCAACCGCAGCTCTGCTGGAAGGAGAGTCTCAGAGAACGGGGAGTGGTTAACCTCTGTTCACCAAATTCTGAGTGCCTAGGATACCCAGTAGGAAAAGGCGAACTGATGGCGCCATAAAACCATCGACCATAACCACGGTGAACTGACCATCACGTCTCCCTGTGCTCCCGGGCCTCGAGGTAGTGAGTGGGGAACCCTATAAACGGTAATCCCATGAATGAAGTGGGTCCCATTTGTTTGGGATATCCATATGAATGGGTGAATGAGTGAGTGAATGTGGGAGGAGGGCGAGGGTGCGGGGGGTGGGTGCTCGGTAAGCCAATGGGCTGGATTAAGGTGTTACGCGACCCGTGCTGATGATCCGCTAGACTGGGGGCCCATTTAACAAAGCCCAGTCGTGAACGGAGCCCTCTGGATACCTGGCGACCTCCAGTTGTATTTAGCCTTGCTTGCGTACACGGATCTCTGCGCAAGTTGACCTATATTTCTCCGATACTCGTGGGAGAAACATGGAAGAAACAAAGGATATTAAAATTAAAGGGGCCGGCACCCTTCAAAAACCGGAAGAAGTTAGCAACTCTAACCGTAAAGGTGGGGCTTCATCATCAGGGTTAAGCGACAATTTGGCAGCGAAGCCAGGTGGTAGCGGAACCGCTAAAGGAAATAAGGGGGAATTGAGGAAGATCCCTCAGTCGAAGCGTCGATACAGGGAGGGGCAGCTTACAGTAGAACAACGAGGATCTGTGGCATGGGCTAAAAAAACTGTCGGCCGTGACAGCTCGGAAAGGGCCCTTGTGTCTAAAAGACAGAGGTCCCAGGAAGAGCTGGAAACGGGCGAGAGTAAGCGAGCCAAAGCTTCAGGTAGATAAGACGTCGGGTGCTTCTAGGGATCAAAAACTGAAGCTATTCAGTGAGATCCTAAAGGAGCACGTGCTGGTGCTAGCCGTCATTGACAGAAGTCAGGAAGATGGGAGCATCACGTCAGAGAAATGGAGAGTAGTGTTTAATGCACTAAACTCCATTTTTCTGCGAATCCTGAGAGAAAATCCGGGATCCCCTCCGTCCTACAGAGATGCGGGATGGTACCAGGGGCGCGTGAAGTTGACTGCGTGCTCGGATCAGAGATCGATCGACCTTTACAAAAGGGCAATTGCCGAAGTAGGCGAGGTGTGGCCGGGCGCGAGGCTTGAGGCAGTCTGCAGGGAGGAAATCCCGAGCAGGCCGAGGGCACGTGTTTGGCTACCAACCGAGCCGGATAAAATAGAAGAGATCCTCGAGATCATTCAGGCCAGTAATCCCGATCTTCCAACGGAAGACTGGAGGATTATTAAGCGAGAGGAAGCTAAGGGAGACTTTAGATTGGCAATCATGCTGATTAATAAAGAATCCCTGGCTTCCCTTGCAAAATTAAAGGGAGTGATCAACTTCGGGTTCGGGTCGATCACTCTCAAAGTATATAAAAAGGACGAGACCGACGCAACTGCGAAAGACCAGCCTGGGGGTGACGGCAAACGACCCAACAGGAGACGGTCAAGCAGGCTGAGGACGGCCAGGAAAGTAATGCTTCGGCTCTGGGAAGCATAGTTAAGGGAGGTAGCCTCCTCTCTCTGGAACCTGATGGGGACATCCTGTCAGGCTCTCGACGAGAGGAAGACAGCTTCCGGAACAAGGAGATAGATGGCACTATCCTGATGCAGGGAGTGCAGGAAGAGGTGAGTAAGGTCGACTACAATGGTTAGCATTGTACAAATAAACCTACATCACACGAAGGCTGCCTCGGCAGCTCTCGTGCTCAGACTGACTAAGTCAGATGAGGATTTAGTGTTAATCCAAGAACCTTGGATTAACAATAACAGGATATGTGGCCTCAGAATGAAAGGGTATAAATTACTATACTCAAGCAACTCTGAGAAGATCAGATCGTGTATTTTAGCGAAAAATAATTTGAATATTTTTCTTCTTCCACAATTTAGTAGCGGAGACGTTACAGCGGTGAGCGCTGAGGTTGGCTGTGGAAAGCTATGGCTAGCCTCAGCCTATATGGATCGCGAGAAGGAGGTTCCACCGGACAACCTGGGGGAACTGATCCGGGAAGCAGATCAAAGAAGGGTAGTTGTTGTACTCGGATGTGATGTAAATGCGCATCACACAATCTGGGGAAGCACAGACATCAACGAGAGAGGTGAGTTATTTTTTGATTATTTATTAAATACCAACCTTTTAGTTTGCAATATTGGATGAGAACCGACATTTATTGTAAAAAATCGACAGGAGGTTTTAGATGTCACCTTTGTGTCAGAAACGACCTTTCATATGATCAGAGGGTGGAGAGTGGCGAAAGAGCACTCATTCTCTGATCATCGATATGTAATTTATAACCTTGACATTAAACCTGTTACCCGGAAATCCTTCAGGAATCCCAGAAGGACAAACTGGAACAAATATGGAGAGGTGTTGAAGGAACTACTGCCGCTGGAAGTTCCTGGACTTCCGGCGACAGTAGAGGAATTAGATGGCATGGTTGATGTTGTCACAAAGGCATGCAATCTTTCATTTAATGCTGCGTGCCCCCTAATAAAGCCTAGGGGTAGGCAGAAACCGATATGGTGGACCAAAGAGTTGGGAACATATCGGAGTGTGTGTAGGAGAGCTTTTAATAAAGCTAAGAACACAAGGGAGGTTCGGGATTGGGACTCCTATAAGGAGGACCTCAGAAAGTACTAAAAAGAGATGAGGAAGGCACAAAGGGAGTCTTGGAGACTCTTCTGTTGTAGAATGGAAGAGGTCTCTGAGACTTCTCGCCTTAGGAAAATTCTAGCTACTAACCCAACCAGTCCTAGTTATTTAATTAGACCAGACGGGTCATGGACAACTTCAAGTGCGGAATCTTTGGAGCTCCTCATCGAGAACCATTTTCCGGGAAGCTTTGAAGACTCGAGAGAGCCTGGAGCTAATCGAGTAACACCTTTAATAGAGATGGAGGGCATCGCGGATAAGGAGCGAATCCGTTGGGCGCTGAACGGGTTTAGACCTTATAAGTCGGCGGGCCCGGATCGGATTACACCAGCAGAGATCCAGAGGAACTCAGCAGTCATCCTCCCCTGGCTGGAAGGAATCTTCATGGGATGTCTGAAACTGGTATATATTCCTAAAAAATGGAGGTCAGAGTGGTCAGAGTGGTCTTTATCCCGAAATCGGGAAAAAGCTCGCATGCCTATCCAAAGGATCTGAGACCTATAACTCTATCATCCTTTCTGTTGAAAACCTTAGAAAGGTTGGTGGATATAGGTATTCGATCAAAAATTGAACCCAGGAGTTGGGCAATGCCGCAGCATGCGTACTGTAAGGGAAAGTCGGTGGACACAGCTCTGATCGTGCAGTACGCATGATTGAGAAGTCAATTTACTCGCAAGAGTTCTGTATGGTAGCATTTCTCGACATTGAGGGTGCCTTTAATAATGTTAAAACGGAGGCGTTCATGGAAGGATTGCTATTTTTGAACGTGGACTACCCCATATGTAGGTTGATAAATCAGATGCTGGTAAGCAGGATTATTACATCGAAACTGGAGGACACCATTAGAAGGCGGGTGGTTAGAGGAACCCCGCAAGGAGGTGTAATGTCCCCCTTTCTTTGGAGTGCTGTGATGAATGGATTGCTCTTAGAACTGGAGGGAGAGGGGATAGGGGTTGTAGCGTATGCGGATGATGTAGCGATAGCTATCTCAGGCAAATATCTGGATACGATTAGGGATGTTATGCAGAATGCACTTATAATCGTTATGAAATGGGCCAGCAAATGTGGATTAGGGATTAACCCCTCCAAGACAGAGCTGGTACTATTTACTAAGAAATATAAAATTCCGGTAGTTAGTCCTCCTACCGTGAACGGGACTAGACTGGCGTTTGCTGACAGAGCGAGATTTCTGGGCATAATCTTGGACAGTAAGATCAGCTGGAAGCCTAACATTGTAGAAAGGGTGAATAAGGCTAATGTAGCCATTTACTCGTGTAAGAACGCCATAGGGAAGAGATGGGGTCTAAAACCAGAGCTGGTACACTGGCTCTATACCGCTGTGGTAAGACCTGTGCTGATGTACGGGGTGGGTGTGTGGCGGCCAGCTCTGGAGAAGGTAACATATAGGAAGTTGTTGGAGAAGGCGCAAAGAACGGCCTGTATGCTTATAAGCGGGGCGCTTAGGTCAACACCTACACGCGCTTTAGAGGTTATGTTCCACCTTATTCCAATCGAACTTTTTGGTAAGCAGATGGCAGCCAATGTGGCTACAAGGCTCTCGGCTGTCTCTCAGTGGAAGTGCCTTCAGGCGGGACACTCAACGATAGTTAGAGTAGTTAGGGAAGAACTGGCGAATCTAGATTATATTAAACCAACGTTGTGCTTCGATAAAGTTTTCCGGACCATCTGTCCTTCGAAAGAATCCTGGAGGAACGGATCAATACTGGAAAACGAGGTACTGCAATTTTTCACGGACGGTTCTAAGCTAGACGGCAAAGTAGGAGCCGGAGTCTTCTGTGAGAAGCTTAATGTTAATATTTCCGTTCGTCTCCCTGACTACTGCAGCGTGTACCAGGCTGAAGTGGTGGCGATAGGCGAAGTCGGGACATGGTTGAAGCATAACGTGGTATCCGTTAGGGATATCGCGATTTATGTGGACAGTCAGGCGGCGGTCATATCGCTAGAGGCGGTTTGTCTGAAATCACGGGTGGCGCTGGATTGCCGATCATCTCTTAAGGAGATGAGCGAGTATTTCAGTATCCAGATAATCTGGGTCGCTGGTCATTCGGACATCACGGGAAACTGCAGGGCGGACGAACTAGCTAGGTACGGTACGACTCTCCAGATGCAACCGGAAAGGGCAGGTCTGGGGAGGCCTATAGCAGCGCTTAGATCGGCGCTCAGTAAAAAGGCAATCGCCTTGACAAATGAGAGGTGGACCAACACCCTCACGTGCAGGGTAGCAAAACAGGTTTGGCCAAAACTGGACTTGCGGCGCTCCAAAGCACTAGTATCCCTGGGAAAACGAGAGTTAGGATTGGTCGTAGGGATACTGACAGGACACTGCCTTTTTGGGGAACATGCAAGAAGGCTGGGTCTACAGACGAATGACTTTTGTAGAAGTTGTTTAGACGAAGAGGAGGAAGAGACGCTAGATCACTTCCTATGCTCGTGTCCGGCACTATCATACAGAAGGCATAAGTATTTAGGTGTGAACGGTATGGACAGCCTTTCGGAACTCGCGGGCTGTGGAATACGAGATATTTTACGCTACATAAGTAGCTCTGGATGGTTTCAGCAGGAGTAAAGGGGAGATAGGATCCTGTGGTATCACAATGAGCTAATACTGGCCTAAGTGTGCAATAGCAGCCACTCTAACCTAACCTAACCTAACCTAGCGTGGAATTGTAGAAGATACTCTTCTAGAAGCCTTTTGAAGCAAATAATAAACAAGAAGGAAAATTCTTTGGGTTTTAATCAGTTTTTAATCATCTAATTTGGCAGGACAGAATAACATCAACCCTCCCGATGCCCTGAATTTCAAAGACATGCCGATAACGGTGGTTGAGATTTATTTTAAGGGTAGGCTGAAGCTAGTACATAAACTGAAGTAAATGTAATATTTATGGAGGATCCCTCCAAGAACACAGTACTCAAAGAACACGGATACCTATTCCCTCAAATTATACGGTTTCGAACAACACGATTTTCGTTATTCGCTTGATTTTTTCATTTGCTGTTAGTCTCGATACCAGTTGAAAAGTCTCTTCCAAATGGTGAGCAAGTAGAAAGACTTTCATTTGGTTCTTTTTAGCCTCTCCGTTACTCTCCAAACTGAGCAACGGTTATCCTTTAGTTCAGGGAGCTTTCGGAGTCGCTTACTTCACACTGTTTTACTTGTTTTTGTTTTTTATTTCATTTGTTAGTTGGTTTAATTTATTGCACAAAAAATTGAGGATATTTTTATATTGCGGAGCACGAATCATCTTCCGGATTTTATGAGGTTCCCGTTTCTCTCTAGTTAGAGACCTGACCTCAGGAGGCTAATTATGCTTCCTTATGTTGGTATGAGGAGTATGTTAATCTTTACAATATTTTCTGGGGCCGAAGCCCTCCCAGCTGTTTTGCATTTTTTTGTAAAATTCTGTTAGCATTACCATATTTAGGTTAAAATAAAATATCCACATCATTCCTAATTCAATTTATATTACGTGAAAATTCATCTCCATTATACAAATTGTCATGAATCCGTAACTAAGCTCGTTCCGTATATGTAAATATATATTAAACTATTATACGAGTGTATCTTATACATATTTTCATAAAATGAAGGATTAGAATATATGAAAAAAAATTATGTTTTAACGATTTATGAAGTGGATGAATGCGTTCTTCCACAACAAGCAGGAAATATTCCACTCAAACTATAATAAATCCAAAAGAAGTTCACAACAAAAAAGGTGCTTTATACATAGAGAGGACTTGTTGCATGCAACATCTATATAAATATGTAGTGTATACGTAAACAACCGATATGAATGACTATACATTAAATTATAAAGTAGAATCGATTTTTTCGAAAGGATGATGATTTCCGTTTCAGTTACTCTTAAAAAATTTATTAAATTGTTAAACCTGTCGAGACATTTACCACATATATATTTTATATGTTATGCTGTCCTACTTGTATTTAAGTATGTATATCTGTAGTTCTGCCTTAATGGCATTTTAATTGGAACAATGTAGTTTCAACGGAACATATTACTCGTATATGTCGATATGGAATATATTTAAAATATTATGAATTATTGATTTTTAAAAAGTTATAGAGAATCGATTTGTGTAGAATGTCTTTAACCATCTCAGCCTCTGTATACCAATATAACTGTCTAAACGATTTGAGTACAAAGTTCTTAAATTAGCTTTCCATAAATTACGGTCGTGATGTTATATGAACAGTTATTTGCATCCCGTCTATAGCGTAAATTATCATAAATACCTGCACTATTGTGTTTTATTTTATCCTTATACCTGCATACATAAAACAGCTTCTTTTATCCTTATGAAAATAGTTTATGTTGTACCATGGTAATAACATTTATTTCGTTTATGTTGAAGTACTCGTAATAAAAGCCAATTATATTAATCCATATAAATTTCCAATGGAATTGTATTGCTCCGGGAAGAGTTATGGTTTTGTTCCATTTTGCTATCCGGTATTATTGGATTATTTCTGGGTTTGTATAAGCGTTTGATTTATTTTATGTTGTGGATTGATTTTAACGACCCTTTGTTACGGGAACTTTTCATATAAAATTATCAGATTTACTAGCCCAAATGACCGGTGTGTAGTAGTGGCTGGTTTATTAAAATTTTTCATGAAATATTCTGGATGAAGTTTTACACTTTAACGAGCGACGCTTCTGAGAAAGAATTGAATGATTAGATCCGCGGCGTTTCCTAATTTAAAGAACGCAAACACAATTTTCTAAATTTCTTTTCTTCGGAATTTTGACTACACAAAATTTTTAATCTGCTCGATTGTAGATAAATAGGCTTGAAAAAAAATTTTAAAAAAATCAAAAAATTTGTTTTTTCAGTCAAAAAAATAAAATCGTAGGGAAAATATGGGAAAATGTGACAAATGGAAGGGTGTGTGTATGTTGTGGCCAACATCCAACATTCTTCTTTCACTGCGAGATCTCGAATACACCACTTTTGATTTCTAAAGCGAAAGATTAATCCTAACGGCTTTTTGATAAAACTGTCTTGTATAATCAAAACCATTATCGCTGCTTAATTTCCAGAAAACGACAAAGTCAGCCCTTGTTGATTGAAAATTTAATCTTTAAATCAGGGTGGGCCAAAAGTCACCATGGGTTTTAAAAATTTAATAACTTTTTGGTTTATTTATATTTGTTTTATTTTTTTTTTTTTCAGATTATATAAATAACACCTGGATAATAAATAATGGAGAGATTCACAACTGAACAAAGAATCAGAATAATAGAATTTTATTTTTACAAAACAGCGATCAATTATTTTAACGCAAAGAGCAGATCGTCGCCATTTTAATATCAAAATTTCGCCTTCTGAAGCAATGATGCGTTGCTTAGTTTATCGTCACCACCAACATGGCACCGTACGAGATTTACCTCGAGCCGTATAGACCACGTTTAATTCGCACTGTGGAAAATATTGAACGTATAGAGAAAAATGTTAACGAAACACCAGAAACATCTACCAAAAGGCGTTCTGCTCAGCTTGGAATGTCTCGTACGTCACTAGCTCGCATTTTAAAAAATGATTTACTGTTATTCCCATATAAGGTGCAATTAGTGCAAGAATTAAAACCTGAAGATTACCGGCATCGTCTAAATTTTGCAGTTAAATTTCAACATTTGGACAGAAATGAAATCAACTTTACTGAAAATCTGATTATAAGTAATGAAAGTCATTTTCATTTGGATGGCTTTGTTAATAAGCAGAACTGCTGGTTCTGGGGTTCTGAAAATCCAAGAGCCATTCATCAACGCCAATTGCACCACATTAGGTGTACAGTATGGTGTAACATTACATCTGAAAATATCATTGGGCCTTACTTCTTCGAAAATGAAGATGGAAGTGCTGTAACCGTAAACGGAGAGCGGTATCGGTTTATGATAGAATATTGTCTACGTCCTGCTCTTTTTTTCTTTTTATTACGTCACATATAGTTACCAAATTTTGTTACATAACACAAATAGTGTTGTAAATAACGTATGATATATTCAATATATTGGCGCAATATTTTTTTTAAATAAAAATAATAATTGTAAAAATTAAAATATATATAAAAATGCTATGAAACAGAATAAAATGAAATTCAACAATAAAATGTAAAATAAAAAAAAATTAAATTAAAATATTTTAAATTAAGAGATCTTTTGTGTCAAATAACATTAAAATATGTTACTTCCTATCAAATCAATAATGTAAAAAATAACAGAAAGCACGATACACATTAGCATCATCCATATCGGAGTGAAGTTTATGATAAAATATCAAAATATACACTGTGACCTATAAGTACTTAGAATTGAAAAAACACTCAAATCTTGGACATTAATAATAATATCTGAATTTTTTTTAATAAACACAAATATTTTTACACTATACGTAGCAAACATTTAATTTTTGTGGAAAGTTTTGAGTGAATTTTAAACAATGAAATTTTTTACAATATAGTGTGTTTGCACAGAGATGATCGAAGTTGTTCTGAACTGCCCCTACGGATTGTCCAGATACGGTCGAAGTGGTTCTGAACTAGTAATGGATGTAAAAAACCAATCTTATTTATCCCCATGCTCGGAAATCTCTGAGATTTTATTATTCGAGACAGAACATATTTGAGTGTAATATATAGTTAAATAATTTGAATTGTTTAAGAATTTTCATATTACACTCAATTATGTTCTGTCTCGAATAACAAAAATCTCAGAGATTTCCGAGCATGTGGATAGATAAGATTGGTTTCTTACATCAATTACTATTCATTTTCAGAACCACTCCGATCATCTCTGTGCAATCCATAGGGGCAGTTCAGAACAACTTCCATCATCTCTGTGCAAACACACTATATTGTAAAAAATTTCAATGTTTAAAATTCACTCAAAACTTTTTACAAAAATTAAATGTTTGCTACGTATAGTGTAAAAATATCTGTGTTTGTTAAAAATTTTCAGGGATTATGAAAGTTCAATATTTGAGTGTTTTTTTCAATTCTAAGTACTTATAGATCACAGTGTATATTTTGTTATTTTGGCATAAACTTCACTCCGATATCATCCATTATAAATCTCAGAGATCTTTCAAATGTCTTTTGATAAATCTTTTGAATTGTTTAATATTATCAATTTCTTTCAGTTTCTTATAAAATGCGTCATACTCATTAAGACCTTTGTATAGAATGTTATTATCCCTTGAGTTCGTATTGAAAAAATGAATGTGGAAATTGGTTCGTTGTCCCGTCCCGTAAGAGTGGATATCGTAGTTGTGGTAAAGAGGCCGATGAAACTTAAGTAAGCCTGTAAGAATTTTAAATGTAGTTACCAGAAGTTCGCAATCTATTAATTTTGTAAGTCAGTTGTGGAATTTTTAAGAAAAGGTCGACTGTAGAATAATGCGACGGTAGGTGGTATATGTGCTTTAAAGTTGTTTTTTGAAGTACTTCAAGTTCATTACATCGAAAACCTGCACATCCGCGCACACAGGGGTCGTTTCACGGAGAATACGTAAGGGCAAATCTTAGTTTTGATCATTTCTACGTGGTTATTACATTTTAATTTATCGTCTAGCACTAATCCTAAGTATTTAAAAGTGTTTACCCTTTCTCTTACCATACCACCGTAACTGATGCTGTGTTCATGGATAGTTGCATCGGATAACTTTTTATTTGTGAATAACATGTACTTAGTGTCTTTGCGTTTAGATGAAGCCTGTTTCGTTAAGCCATAGCATATAGTCAAAAACGCCTGAGAGTCGAATTACTATATTTTACAACCGCGTCATCAGCATACAATTGGATTTCTCCTCTAAGGTTTAGGCTGCAAATGTCATTTATATAAATGTTAAACAGAACAGGCCCCAGTATTGAGCCCTGAGGAGCGCCTTTGGAAAGGATTAGTTGTTCACTTTCTGAGATAAGGCTCGAATCATAATAATTGCATCGGTTCTAACTTCAGGCCTAACTGAAGCTTGGCGAGCAATAAGTCATGGTCAACCGAGTCAAATGCTTTCCTTAAATCTAAAAACATATTTGCCACAATTAATTTCCTGTCTACGTTTTCCGAAATAAAGTTTGTTAATTCAAGGCAGGCGGCTTGTGTGTTGGATGATTTTGTGAAGCCATGTTGTTTTTGCGCTATAATACTGTTTTTTTTTTCCAAGAATTCAGAGAATCGGACATTAATTATTCTTTCGTATATTTTAGATAATACACTAAGTACAGAGATTGGCCGATAATTCATTGGGTTCTGGGTATCACCATTCTTGTATATTGGTACCACCTTTGCCATTTTCAAATTCTCAGGAAATATTCCCTCGGAAAGAGATTTATTTATCGAGAGGATTAAAGCTCGTTTCAATGTTTCGTGAAAAATTGAAGGAACTTACTTTAACATTTAAATTGACTTGTGGCCAGGGAAAATCACATGCATGCTCAAACCACGGGTTTATCGTATTGGTAACTGCAGCTGGTTCATCGATTGCTAAACCATTTATACTGAGAGTCACTTTTTTGGGTATAGAGCTGCGATTTTTATTAAATATAGCCATTTTCATAAATTGCCAAATTTCTTGCGGTTTTCCATTACAAGCGTTCAACTTTGTTGCGTAGAAGTTACGCTTTGCTCTTCTAATTTTAATTGCAACCGAAGCTTTTAGGGCATTATATTTTCGATCAAACGAACACAATTCGGATATTTTAGCTATAGTTTACAAAATGTCTCACTCATTTTGATATCGAGGAGTCATTCATTTGTCATCCACGGTTGCTTAAATCTAGAATGTCGAGATACAGTTTTTTCTTGCGTAAAAGATTAACAAAGTTTCCGAGACCGGTAACCAGATCATCTAGATTTTGGTAGCTAGTATAAGTATAATTATTTTTGTCTAATTTTTTTCGAATGCAACGGAACATTGACCAAAACACATATTCCACCTCCCTTAGTATCTGGGCAACTGTGAAATACGATATAGTTAGGAAAACTAATTAATTGATAGGACAATAATTTCGATTGCATAATCAAATAAAGAAATAAAATTCATCAACATCATCTTGAAAACAGACCTGAGATATGGTTTCAGCAGGATGGAGCCAAAGTTCACACTGCCCGAGACACAATGGCACTTTTAAGGCAAATTTTTGGAGAGCTAATAATTTTTAGAAGTTCGGATATTAATTGGCCGGTGTGTTCGCCAGATTTGTCAGCACCCGACTATTTCCTTTGGGGTTATTTGAACGAGCGAGTATATGTGAACAAGCCCGCGACAATTGTTGAAATCAAGGCAAACATTGTTGCAACTTTCCTAATTCGGACGCTACAGCCACAAATTTTGAAAGATGTTATGAAAAATGCTCTAAAACGAGCCCATCATGGTGAAGCTGGAAACGGGGGTGATTTAAGTGGTATGATATCAAAGGGCCGAATGTCGAAGGGCCGAATGTCGAAAGGCCGAATTTCAAAGGGACGAAGGTGTCGAAGGGCCGAATGTGTCGAAGGGCCGAATGTCGAAGGGCCGAATGTGTCGAAGGGCCGAATGGATCGATAGGCCGAATTTTTTCTTTGTTTTTTTTTTATTTAATTTAATTATTTTTTTAATTTTTGTACATATCTCTTTTTCAACCAAAAAAAAATTGGCTCAATTTAAGTCTAAACCACACAAATGTGTGAGTAAAAAATCATAGTAAGTAATGGCGTGTTTGATAAAAAATTTCGCTTGCTTTGAAGTACAACCAACACAATTGTGTGTATAGTTATAGTGTTTTTTTCGGACGAAAATAAGATTAAAAGAAATGCACAAATGTGTAAGTTGGGTCAAAACGCATACAAAAATAAATGTTTGACATGGTACTTTTACAGTACCCACACAATTGTGTTACCGGTCAGGAAAAGGGATATACTTATTAGTGGCGCATGACAAAATTTTCCTTCACCAAAATGTATCGCTGACTGGATACGTGATGAAAAATAGTAAAATACATAAATTCATAAAAAATTCATTTTTGTTTAATAAAAAAAAAAAAATTTACAAAATCTTCAATAAAACAACAAATTCGGCCCTTTGTACCCATTCCATTTAAGTGACATTATTTTTCATGCTTAGTGTAAAAAAATTCCATTTTGTATATTTTATATTCTGAAAAAAAAAACATAAACGAAAAAGTTATTTAATTTTTAAACCCCATGGAGACTTTTGGACCACCCTGTTTATTTAAATCTTTTAATTCTTTGCCGTTTTTCGTAAATTCTTAGCTATTCGATATAATTGCAAAAATTGAAAAGTGTCCAACTGAAGCTACCACTGCCGGTACACATATTTCTACCAAATGTTGCAAGAATCTCTGAATTAACGGAGAAAAATGTATCAAGTTTTTTACAACAGTGGAATACAGTTTTTTGACAAATTTTGATCATTTCCGGTAAAATTGAAAAAGTGATGTGTTGGTACTAATTTTGTTTGAAATTTAATTAACAATCTTCTAGTTTTTAACCGTTTTTTCGTAAATGATATAAACTTTTCAAAATATTTACAGAAAATGCAAAATCTTTTACAGAAGCTATCACTTCAAATCGACCGATTACAGACAAACATCACTAAGATCTCCCAATTCTGCCTATCCTTTGGTAGACGCCGAATTTAGTTAGAAAACAGTTTTTTTGTCAAAATCGGGCTTTCCGCTTAAATTTTGGAAAAGTGGTCTGAACCGATATTGTTGCAAAATTAATTTAGAATCGTTCAGTTCATTTGCATAAAAAACAAATCAAAGTATATAGATCAGTGGCGTCACTTTTAAATTTAACTTTTGTTTTGATTTGCTAATAAGTCAAAGAAGAGTTGATTTTATTTATTTTTATTTGTGGTTGCAACGAAACAGTGTTAGAAATTTTAGTACCGCTTTCTTACATCGTAAATAACGCATCGTTGCACCCCCGAGTGATTATTGTGAACACGAGTCGGTTTATTAATCAAGCAATTGTTCGGGTGACATTGTTTCTGACCGTGTTGTTTCTGATAAAGAAGTCGCATTTGATTTAGCTCGTATTTCCGTCGATAGACCTGTGAGTTGGTCAATTTAAGTTTAAGCCAATTTGTCGAAACCGTAGATTCAATGCCTTTGATTAAAAGCGTGAAGTATTTTCCTTTTCGCTTTAATACTGGGAATGATCCCCCAACGGAGGTTGAAATTAATGTCGAATAACGCCGTTCTAAACAAAACAAAATCACACGTTGCTAATTCTTTGGGCGAAATTTCGATTCGGGCTAATGTCCTTAAATTCCGTACGTAACTGCGTGACGAGTTCGGATTGGCTAATGTACTTGCTTCATGCTGCGAGAAATTGCAAATTCTATCCGTACACGAGTTCGGTTGACGCACTTTTGAAATCGTCACGAAGCGAATATTTTCGGATCGTATGCGCCGGTTTTGCTTTTAACGTGGTTTGTTACTTTGTATACCTTTGGCATGGTAAGCAGTCTTTGGCCCAAGAACGTATTTCCTGGTCCATCGCTGGCCAAACAAACTTTTCACAAATTTGTTTTGCTGTTGCTCTAATACAGGGATGAGTACCAGTTGAAACATCACACAAATAATTCTTCTTCGGTTCCAAACACTGGACGTTTTTGAAAGATCAACGTCGGCAGCCGAATAAGCCACTAATAATTGTAGATCGTAAGTACAGTAACGGGTTTCGGCATCGTGGTATTTTCGCGAATGAAAGAATTGTGGTTGACAACCTTTTTACGTAACATCCGGAAACACGTTTACCGTACAAGTGGCGCAGTGGTTAAAGCTTCGGTATTTGGACCGGGAGGTACTGGGCTCGAATCTCAACAGAGGCAGGATGTAAAGCGAATTTTCTTCATCGATTACGATCGGTGATGATGATAAACACAACTTAGACGCTCTGTTGGAGCGCAGAATTCAGCGCCGACCCATCGTTCATAACAATGTGCAGGTTGACATGGAGCTTGCAACGTGAAGGTGGTATACTGTAATTGTGTTAGTATGTGAACGGGTGGGTGTGTGCGTGAATGAAAGGTGGGGTATTGATTGACCTTAAAAGGACATCAAATCCACTGGTAGATTAATACTTTCTTTTTTTCGTCAAAAAAAAACACTGTTCCTATGGCTGGGTTCAATGCGTCGACAAGCTTGTCGGATAAGCTAGTTGAGTGCAATTCACTAATTTGCATAGTTTGCCCGTTTCGAATGCCTTAATTGTTTCGTAATTCCATGAAATTATCGATTTGACTATCTTCTTGCAACCTTCGATGGTCGCGAGACGTGGACAAATTTGAATAGTCAATCGTTCAAAATTTGAATTTTCTGTTTGTCTGGCGTTATGCCATTTGTTGAGATTTAGAAAACGATATTTCGTCTTTCGCGAAATCGCACTTGCTTAGATTTATTACTAGGCCCGCGTTGCTTTTTCTTTGCTTTTCGGCTTAATTATAAGATCATCGAAGTAAGGAAAAACAAAAGCCATTTTTCGAAACAAGGAATGGATTAACCGTTGGAATGTTTGAAATACGTTTCGTAACCCAAACGTCATCCGTTGAAATTCATTCAACCTAAAAGGTATTACCCTGGTGATAACCGCGAACTAAGTCGATTTTCGTGTACTTCGGGCACGATAATCGCTAGTTACTGTCTTTTTTTGTCATATGAAGCGGACTCACCTAATTGCTTTTTGATGGTCGACAGACCCGTTGAGCTAACTCCACTTCGATTTCGGACTTTCCGACGGCCATTTTGTCAGACTATTAGCGCCGATTTTACATCATGTGCAGAATTAAATTACCCTTGTTGTGATTGGTTTGAATGCTGCCACATATTTATTTATTTTCAACTGCTTCATCAAAAGGTGCATCCAAGAATATAGGTTCTAATTTAAAAAAAAACTTTCGTTAACATCTTCCAAACTAATGAGACATTCAAGATCACCATTAAACAACCTCCACGATACGGATCAGTACTTTTCATTACAAGCAGTTTTCTTCTATCCTGTACCGTCTCCGAGATAAAAGCGTGGGATTTATTAATTAACGACATACACCCGACATTGTTTGCAGTTTGATAAAATTCCACAATCTGCATTTTTGTGACATTTAAGAAAATAATTCTGACATCCAGGCACGAATGACAAAATTTTGGCAGCAAAAATATTTTGGCTTTTATCTATATTTTTCAAAAAATAGATGCATTAGGAAAACCTCAAGTGTCACATCGAGCTCTCACGAGAACTAGTTTTTTTTGAAAGTTTGAGAACGAAGTGCTGATGTATAACCTAGTACAGACAACAAAGCTATGCTCATTCCATATAAATTTACATATCAATTTCCCCTTCCATTATCGTTACAACTCCATTACACAAATTGCTGTTACGAACTTAATTTTCTTGATACACTGATACTCGTATCATTGAGTTTCCAAATTTCACACAACACAAATTTTTTAGCGAGCATAGACAAAAAAAATTGAATGCCAATCTGATGATTTGTTTAAATTATGGCACCTCCATAAAACATCAAAAAAAAAATAAAGCACTAAGTAAGCAAGCAAGCAAACATTAACACAAAAAATATTTTAAATTCTGTTGAACACGCGCTCATGGCAGCGCAAAATTTCTCGTCTCACTCAAACATTGAACACAGGGATCTATAAGAAAAGTAGTATTATGTTATAAACACAAGAAATTGGAAAAATGTTTATATTTTATCATCATCGTTTGTCGTTTATTTTACATTTTTTTATTTTTTTGGTACATGCGATAAGATCAAAGACACAGCATATTTTCTTTCATTTTTTTTTTTTTACCTCGAATGTTTACGAAACAAACAGCACAATTACGAAGAAAATTACCCGTACATGAAACTCGTGTACACAAATTTTTTTCTTGCTGATGATGTTTTTTTATACCAAAGGCACTCAGGCACCTATACCAAATATTAATTGTCCATAAAATTGGTGTTTACTTCGGTAGCGAGAAAATTTTTATTTTCTTCCACTGTTGTATTATTTTATTGTTTTATTATTTTATAACAGCGAAACAAATAAGATGGTGGTGGTGGTGACGATGGGTGGATGCTGGATATAACTGTACCGTAAAATCTAAAAGGATATATGAATTACTTAGTTTATTCGCGCCCCATGAAAATTACATTATTGGGCGATAAATATTTTTATGTTGTGTAAATGCGAATATGTCGGTGTTTATTGGGTTGAAGTTCCATTTTTAAGAATGTGTTTAACGGTTTTATGGCGGTTTTTCATTTTTGCTTACATTTAACGGCAAAGAAAGAATTTTGTAATACGTTTATAAATTATTTTTTTTATTGTTATGGTTACCTAAATAATGTTGAGAATTTGTAAAGTAAACGGTTGAATCGTAAACTACCCAGCTTAGGTACTTTAACTACTTTAGAACTAAAAACCGGAAAAAATGAAATTATGCTACTTTTGTAAAACAACAAATTAAGAATTTGTTGCTTGTAGCGTAAAGGTGTGAAATAACCAAGTTGAGAACTTACAAACCCCTTTCCGAATCCTACGAACACCATAAGATGATAACAGTTGGTGATAGAAGAGGGAATTTTCAAATACCAGCCGTAATTAAACCGGAAATAGAAGCAAATCGACAGCGGGAGTTTAAGACAGAACTCCAAAAGCGCTGAGGCAACAAACTAATGGAAAATTCTTTTCAAACAGAAATGTTGGTCCTACATTCAAAAATGACTCAAATTAACACTGCCATAAAACTGAGATAAAAAACAGCAGCAAGGAAATCAAGAGGCTGATGAATACGATGCAACCAAAATAAATTTATTCAAAGAGACAATGCCAATGGGAAAGCTCAACTCAAGGCGGCTCAACTCAAGGCTGCAAAAAGTTCAGAGCAAGGCGAAGTATAAAATAAACGGAAATGCTTCAAGTAGGACAAGTTTGATCACTAGACGAGAGATTGCAACAAAGTATGATTATTTTTGTATGAGACGATGAAGCTACATCGAGCAAAGTCTCCTTCCAAGACAGTCGTAAGTCAATATGAGTGCTTTCAAGCCAACGAACAGTTGACACCACGTTAAGAAAAATCTTAGCCAACTTCAGGAATATTTTGTATTCTATTGGGTATATAGGAAGCACTATATCCCATGAAGGGTTTTGGGTGCCTCAACAATGCCCTTCCAGATGACTCGATTGACTACGAGAGGGCGCCAGACACGATAATCCAGAGTTTGAAGGTCCCGGTCTATGTCGTCGAACTACAAAATAGGGGGTCTCTCGCGAGGTCCTGTTTCAATTACGGAACGTAGAGCGTGCCCGAGCTATCTCAGCTTTGATGATTCAATTGTACCACTTATATGAAAGTTGATCAGATCATTTCTGATCCAGATTCAGACGTATTCTGTATATTTCTCCATCCTTAACTTATTCACCTTTTCGTATTGTGTGCCGCCTTTTAAAAATTAACCTCGTGCTGATCTGCTCGTGATAGCCGTATGCGTTTGGTTTTCGCTTTGTTGTGTGTTGAGCGGGCCAACGACATATTGTAACGTATAGTTGAATATAATTTTGGCTATTGGCTTCGCTTGCCGCACTCCTGATGCCATTTCGAAGGTCTTCGAGAGTTTACCTTTGGTTATCAATTTTGAAGGATGCCTAAATGTTACTATAGGCACTCCCATAACGTGTTCGTTTGAATGTTATCCGTTGAAATGCTATACCTGCTGAGATGCTACTTGCTAGCGCTTGAAAATCTATAAATAGAAAATGCAAAACCTTGTAGCCGGTGTTTAGCAATGCTATACCACGATAGTTGTTGCATTTCACCCGGTCTGTCTTAGTGGACAAATTAGGACTTTTTTTCATTCGTTTGGGAAACTGTCTGTGAGGCAAACAATAAAACCAGCTCAAGCACGAGGTAGAAAAGAGCATTTCATTACAGATGCCATCCTCACCAGGTGCCTTATTATTTTTGATTTTGGATATGACTCTTTGCACTTCATCGTAAGATGGATACGGAGGTGGCATTTCTACATTAATACAAGATTGGTGCAATGATGTTTGCTGTTCGCTGGTTACCATCCTTCTGTCTGTTTAAGCAGATATTTCCCTAGATTCGCCGTTAAACAAGATATTATCGCCAATTTTATTATTTTTCACTGTTCTTCAGTGGGCGAGGGGGGGTATGCTAGCTACGAAGTTTATCTGACTAACTTGATTGTATAATGTTTACGTATTCCAACTTGAGATTCGTTGAAATTGATTATACGTGGTGGCATATTTCGCAACTATACCAGAAAGTGGTCAGAATCGATGTTGGCGCTGCGTTTGGTTTTAGTATCCCTAATTCCAGAAAAATGCTTCTTCGACACGAGGACGTGGTTGATTTGAGTAACCGTAATTGCTCCGTTTGATTTTAACATGTGTTTGTCCATTCGGTTACGTCGGATATATGTGCTAGCCACAACCAGATTATATAGAATTGCTAAATCGGTGGCGTTTAATGTAAGGTGTCGGGAGTGTGTGCCGATGGTACCGCAGAATGCACGTTGCCAAATTGGATGTCGAAGTGACGTGTGTGCATTCTGAGTAAGCAGATCCGGTTGTTCATGGATCTAAAATCTATTATGAATTGACGTAATCCATTAATGATCGAGCTTGTACTGCGACGCCTGGTAGAACAGTTGGCGGGGACTCTCCGGACGGTTTAGGCTGAATAAATTTTATGGTTATTAGATTTACTGAACTTCTCCAATTAGTTAGTTTAGTGTCGTTGTTTTATATTCCTGTGCCATTTATACCTTCTTTATACAAAGCTGCTACACTCCCAAAATTCTGAAAAAATAGTCTGCTTTCCCAGCTAAAAATAAAAAATAACAGAAAAAATCGTTCACACCTAAACACAGATATTAACAACAGTTAGGGTATTTAAAACTTTTCACAGTTTTACGCTACGGTTCGACATATCTTCGACCACTTCAGTCACAGTACCGTAATACTAAAAATAACCTTGCGCAAAAGACAGTCGTCAGGTCCATACATAAGCTTAGTGATATAGACAAAATTCCCGACGTCGTAAAAAGTTTGAGAGTCTCCACATAACCTAGGGAATTTCGACCTTGAAAAAAAGCATTGATGAAATATTAAAAATATTCAAAAATCTAAAGGATACACAAAAGTAACATTTCGCATTTGAATCGGGAGGGACCGTGGGTTCTCGATAGAAACATGGGCCTATTATGACATTGGTCGGAAAATACGACACCGTCTAAAAATACGTTGTCGTAAAATCCGATCCGTGGCAGATATCCGTATTAAGAAATATGTATTTTGACTGTCAAACGTAAGAATTTGTTAAATTTAAATTATTAAATTAAATTTAAATTTAAAATGTATTAAATTTTTAAATAATTAAACAACATATAATAAGTATCAACTACGATCTATTTTTCGTGTGTATACTACAATATCCGTCACCAGCAATGTCCGAAGCGGATCGTATTTTTTTAGTTTTACAATATGAATATCCGACGCGAGACGGATTTTACGACGTCGGAAATGTTTCATAATAGGGGCCCAGGATATAAAAGCGAATTTTTCATGGTTAGATTACGATAGGTACAGTGAAAATGAACACAACTATGAGTTTCTGACAGAGCGGAGAATTAATGGGCCGACCCCTCTTCCATGTAAGTACTATAGGCTGCATAGTTATTCAATGCGCAGATGGTTGAAGTAAGTTAAACTTTTAGCCGTAATCCCTCGATTTGGCTTCTGCTTATGTCAGCACGTGAAACGCGAAAAAGTTGGGTGAGAGTCGGCCCAGAAGAGATTGTGTTTTATAAAGAATGCGTTCTTGTACCAGTGTAACAGAAGACTGTATGTTCTCTTTATTATACTTTTTTATACTTTTTTATACATACACATGTTATAATATTGCTTATAGGGTTTACATTTCATTATATATAACATCCCCTCTTTTTTAAACAAACAGAAATATAAAATTCAATTTAAATTAACATTTCAAATTTTTTGCTTGCTTATGAAATTGATTATCTTTGAAAACTAAATATTCTACATCTTGTAATCTTGAGACTTTATAGGTGGCTTTCTTTTACGAATAGGCCGCTCAGGGTGGTTGATCATCTGATATATGTTGTTGGTTCATTTGTAATGTAACATCGACATTGTACGGTTGATTATACTCCTCAACGATCATTGGTACTTTGTAAATCCGGCTGATATTACCGGTTTCATATGAAATGTATTTCTTCTAAATCTGCGTCCATCAATTTCTACTATATATAACGAATTATTTAAATTTACTACTACTTCCCCTTTTTTCCATTGTTTGTCAGTTGGTTTTACTTTTACAAACACCTCTTGCCCGAGTCTTAGTTTTGGTAGCTCCCTTGATTTCTATAACATTATAAAATTTAACAAGTGTACGATTCTCGATTATCTTGTTTTGCACGTCATCAGCTATTCTTGATTTTAAAATTCCTTTCGATGTCGGTACTATACTTCTTAAATTTCTACCAAAAATTCGCTTTGCTGGACTATAAATCATTTTGTTCGGAGTGTTCCTCCAATGTAATAAACATGCTGGTGATAAGGACTGCTCGTCGCATGTTGAAAATCCCAATCCTTTGCAAATTTATAAAAATCTGCATTTTCAAAATTTTTAGCATTACGATATTTATACCGATATTTATTCTTTGAAATGGATATTCTGGTATTTTGTGCGTTAACATTAGCGTACGCAGTTGCTTCTTTATTTATATTCGGCCAGTATACTAGTTCTTTATTTTATTTTAAAATTCCTTCACTTAGTGCAATTTCTTCTCGATGACTAAAATATTGTTTAAAGTGGATCCATATTTTTACATTTATCAGGCCATCCTTTGCATATAAAATTCATTAGTTTCTGTAAATTTACATCCTTCTGAGTTTCATCTTTCACCTTTTGAATTGAACTGTTCTGCTTATTCACAGAACCTTCATATGATTAGAATTATTTACATCTTCAAAGATTAGTTTTTCCTCTTGAACTATGTATATATCGTAGTCCTTCAATATTTCATTCTCTGTAAGTGGTGCCCTTGAAATGCAATCTGCTACAAACATCAAACTTCCCCTGGTACACATCAAGTTAAAATTTTATCTTTGTAGATATAATATCATTTTCTGCATACTCTAAGTGGCATTCAAAATTGATTTTTAAATATTGGGATCAAAGGTCTGTGATCAGTTTCGATTATTATGTCTTTTTTACCACAGACATATTAATCAAATCTTTTGAGAGCAAAAAGTACTGCTAGAGTTTCTTTCTCCATTGCTCAATTTAATTCTGTTTCTTTTAATACTCTTGAAGCAAATGTCATTGGGCGATCCTCTCAAATTAACACACATCCAAGTGCATATGACGATGTATCTATTTGAATTTTTAATGGTTTCTTTTGATCATAGAATGCCAGTACTGGAGCTGTTGTTATAACTTCCTTTAAGTTTTTGAATTCATTTTCATGCACGTCTGTCCATTCGAACTCATTATCATCTTTTGCTAGCTTTTTCATATTTTGAGACTTCTCTGAGAAATTCTGAACAAATTTGAAACATATAGGTAAACAAATCTAATACTCGTAGAAGTTCTTGCTTATTCTTCGGTGAAGCCATTTCTCTAATCCATATTATTTTTGCCGGATCAGGCTTTATTCCTTCAGTCGATATGATATGTCCAAAATACTTAATCTCTTTTTCTCATAATTTTACTTTCGAAAAATTTAATTTAAAGTTTACCTTTCTCCCTACCTCTCTTTTTCCATAAAATAGCAGATCATCAGCTATTACTTCAACACCTTTAAGACCTTGTAATATTTCATTATGTCGTTTTTGAAAAACGTCCATTGCTGGAATAATTTCGATTGGTAAACGTAGCCACCTGTACCTTCCAAAAAGTGTTCAAAAGGTCGTATATTTGCTGCTCTTTTCATTTAACACCAATTGCCCAAATCCATTTTTGGCATCTAGCGTTGAAAATACTTTAGCGTTGGTTAATTCTGGTAATATTTCCTCTATTTTCAGCATTATGTAATTATTCGGTTGAGTGAATTATGCTGCAAATATTTGACATTATCTTCAATCTTATTATTTTCTTCTGGACTGTCTAATTTTTTAAGCTGCTCTTTCTGCTTGTTCTGCTATTTTGCAAATATTTATTGCTTCCTTTAATGTTAAATTTTCTCTTTGCCATAACTGTCTTCTTAAACCAACGATTGAAATCGAAACCACAATTCTATTGGTTTTTGGAATTAAATTCTAGTCAATTCTATCTAGAAGCGTCGTTGCATTCTATCTATCTTCGCTGTTTATTGGGAAATTATGATACCGTTTCAAACACTCATCTCCTATTGCAGTTGATGGTACACTAATTTATTCATCTTCATTTGCATACCGTAGTGACGTAGCAATTAAATATTTGTCCCATGATTTCTTAAAAAATGTGATGTCATTTTTTAGGTCTTTACTTTCTGGATCTCTTCCTTCGTGTAGTGGAATTTGAATTTTCACTTTTAATTCATGCTTACTTTCGTTTTTCGCTGCATTCTTAAGCCTTTAAGGTGCTATTCCACTAGAAAAAATCCTGAAATTTTACTGATAGTAAAAAAGAGAGGAAAAGAGAAGAATGTAGGAAACTCTATGTAATAGACAAAGACAACTTTTTTTTTATACACTACTACAGACTCAAATATTTTGTTACTGAAAAGGTTTTTTGTTTCATTCCACCAACTACCAATTTTCTTTCTTTTATTTTACTCACAGTACATTTTTTCTAGTGGAAGCTTTATTCCACAATTGGTGTGTTCAGTCCGACCAAAATGATAAAATTTATCATGATATTTTTTGTGACCCTAACTTCACTCCGTATAATTTTATGTCAAACCCGAGTGAACAACCAAATTGAAAAAATAATTATAAATTGATTCTGCACGTCAAAACATTATTGGCGCTGTCATAACAAAAATTTACTATTTACTAATGCCTAAGTGTATTTCACAATAGTTTAATACTTCACATCTTTTCTTAGCTAATAAAACAAACCCGGGGAGTACACATAGTAATTCACTCATTTAAACATTCATTCAATTATAATTTACGGCAGAGATTTGAAGATAATTTATTGCGCTAAAAACGTTCAAAAATTGTTTTTAGATGGCATTTCTATGTGTAAAGAAAATTATATTCTCGCCCAATTCATGAATACACGAATAATTTTAACCACACACCGTTGCACCTAATCAAACATTCAAGGCGGCCGTATGAAATGTCTCTCGAATCTCACACGCCTACAAAAATGTGTGATCTCGAAAAGGCGGTACAACAACATTTTCATTACAACAACAATAATTTACAACAACAATTTGCATTATATCAATCATTTTTAACTTGAGCTGAGGCTCGAGTCGTGACACATTTCATGCGGCCGCCATCAGAGGAAATGAAATGGACATTGAAGATTGAACAAAAACACAGAAAAGAAACTACACACACAAACAATATATTTTTTTGAGTTTACTCCAGACACTGATTTGAACTACATTGTTTTTAATGTATTATTGTTAATTCGAAAATATAACATTAAAGGTGAACAAAATGTTGTTCCTGTCCATATAAAATCATAGCGCAATAACATTAGAAATAAAATGTATAAATTTTGACAGCCAGAATCGAATATATTTTTGGTTTTTTTTGTGATAAATGAGTGCGTTTTATGACAAAAGCTGATAAAAAATATCATGATAATTTTTATCATTTTGGTCGGACTGAACACTAGGAGTGAAACATATTTTTTCAGATAAAAATATAATTTCGCCACGTACCAAAACGAAACAAAAAAGAAATCAGTAAAATTTACTGGTAGTAAGCGGGGAAAATGTTGCCATAAAAAGTATGAAACTGAATTCTTTCTATGGCAACATTTGTTTGTCTTTATCACTCTAACGTAATTTTAATATGGATACTCTCTTCTTTTCAGTTTCCCAGTATTTTTTTACTGAAAAAATGTGTTTCATTGTGGAATAAAGGCTTGATTCTTTGGTCGTGATTCTCTCCTCGTTCCCTTCCCCTTCACTAACAAACTAATTTTTTGGATGGGAAATTTTTGATTCTCTTTTCAGCAATATTTTTTTTGATTCAACTTCACTACTGTGAAGATAAATATTTCAAGGACACCCTGTTTATTTGTCGTTTTTGGGTTAATTTTAGTTTAATTTTTGCTTCGAGTGCAAAAAATATATTTTTTCAACCAAGGAAGCAGATTTCGCAGCAAATAATAAAAAAAATTTACTATACGAATAAATCAAAAAACATAATTTTACACACATACATAAAAAAGTAAACGCGGAAAGAAATCAAATGTAGACGGCGATTGATTTTTTGAAATCATTGGATCACGACGAAAGAGTCAAAGTGTGGCGAGGCTCAATCAGTTATTCAGTTCATCTCCAACCAACCGCTCAAACTACTCGCGGCAAAGCAATATATCGCCGGGCCATCCGCCATTACACAAGACGGATATTAATAAATAAAAATTAAATTCAAATTTAATTTTAATAAATCTATTTAAATAAATTAAATTATAAATAATTCGAAATAAATTTAAATTTATTAAGTTATATAATACAATAAATCAAAATAAATAATTAATTAAATAAAATAAATTTATAATAATAAATTAGAAATAGTTTAAATAAATAAATAATAAAAATAATAACATTTATACACTGCGTTCCTGTAGACATGTTATAATATTGCTTATAGGGTTTACATTTCATTATATATCCCTTTTGCTGCCCGGTAACATAATTGTGTGGGTACGGCAAAAGTACCATGTCAAAAATTTATTTTTGTATGTGTTTTCAACCACCTTACACATTTGTGATTTCCTTTCAAACATATTTTCGTCCGAAAAAAAACATATAACTATACTCACAATTGTGTTGGTTGTACTTAAAATCAAACGAAATTTTTTTATTAAAAACACCATTACATACTATGATTTTTTACTCACACATTTGTGTGGTTTGGAAGCGTAAGGAGCGTAAGAATAGCCCCGAACAAAATTCTTAACTTTTCTTCATAGACAGACCATGCTTCATTAACCTCAAATCAGGTTCATAAATAGAGTATTTCACATTCCGGCGGGTGGAGGAAGCAAGTCAATTGCGCTCAGCTTCGAGGCGGATGTAGTTTATAATAGCTTTATTGTCATTATTAAAGCTCAGCGGAGCTACTGATTCGGGTAATGCAAGTTGAACTCAGACTGACATAAGCTCGTAGATGAAATGAAAGGCAGTATGTTCCAAAATCCACAGCTATTCCTGAGTGAGAGTCACCTTCATCAAAACTAACGACTTCTAACAAGACTATATTTATCAGGAAATAAAATAGCAGGCCACGCCGACATACCACAAGGCTTATCAAAACCATTTCCAAGCTACTAATTTGCAACCAAAGCCATTATCTATAGTTTTGCTTTCACCAAACTATCAATCCCCTAAAGTCTATATTGAAAACTATCTCCCTTGACCGAAGCCACTGGAGTTGAATAAATCCGTCAAATCAATTCTTAAACCAACGAACTCATTCGGACCAGATGCGCCAAACCACAAAGTTATTTAAATAGTGAAGATCTTAGGGTAGCACATTATTTCGCACTAATGGCTGAGTACGACTCACAGCAAGACTGGACACTTCTCGAATATACCCATTCTCAAGAACAGCCCAAACTGAGCAACAACGACGAACCAATACTCATTAGTCTGTAGCTTCGCACTTGGTGCAGTTTTCTCAAAAGAAGAAACCCAATTCCATCCCATAGAACTTCGAGAAAAAAATTCTCGAAAATATGATTTGAGCACTAAATTCGTTGACACATTTTCTGTTTACAAAAAAGGTAAACATCTGTTCCTAGCATGGATAACAATCCTAGAAGAATACAACTACGAACTAAAATACAAACCGGAAAGAACAATTGTTGTGGCCGATAGTTAAGTGAGTAGATTGCCATAAATCAATGTAACGATTTCTTTCTATGTTGCATTGCAATATGCAAGAAACCTAAAGCTCTATAAAGAGCTACATAGTTGATGAGTTAACTATGTATATCGTTTTAAGCTTTTCCAATCAAAAGTTGATATTGTCACGATGACAGTTTTCAAATTGTATTCCAACTTATTTCAACTTTCTCGTTATATACGTAAAAACTTTAGAAATTAATATGAAAAACTTTTCCTATTTAAAAACAACAACGTCAAGATTTTTTACATATTTTCTTTACGTTTTACCATTTTCCATGAGATGAAGTGAAAATATCAAATGCCAATGGCCTTAATTTAAAATCAATTTATTTTTTATTCGTATATCGATTACCTGCCGCCACCCACCACTATACACTTTCGATATTACGTCTGCACATTAAAATCAAATCAAATTCCTAATTTTTATTTATTTAATTTTTTATTTATCGAAATTAAATTCAAATTAGAAGAATAATTGAAATAATTGGAAAAAATTAAATTTTCCCATTTCCAACGACGAGAATATTTAAATGTTGTTGACAGTGCAATGCAAAATATATAATTTAAGGAGTTCGTGCGAAACAGTTTACGAACCCGTTTTATGGTTGTCTATCAAAATGTCTAAATTTCTTGTTAATTTATTTAAATGTGTTAAGTGTACTGCTCCAAATTATCGACCAATAGTTAAGCGTCCTTTCTGTGTTTATTAGTAAATATTTGCTACATCAAGCACCAAAATATTTTACTAAATTTTTTACTTTTGCAGCGATTTCGATACAAAATGTGCCGAACAAAATTGCAACCTCAAAAATCGAAGTGTCACAAGTACCCGAAAACTATCGGGCAATGAAATTATATCCGTAATGGAAACAGCGCTCGGATTAAAAGCGGCCGCCTCGAATACCACAAGATTATTGCAGGAGACGAAAATAAATTTTTTAATCGAGGGTAGTTGTATTATAAATTTACTGTCGGCGATGAAAGGTGGTGCCGATATGGGTGCCACTTTTGTTACCGTATACTCGAATTCGTTATGTACAACGAAACAAACGAAACACGATTTAATGCAACTGGGACGATTTATATCGGAAATGTACAGCATAATTTGTATATCAAGTTCAATGCAATCGGTGGTGGATGCGATCGCCGAGGGCTCAACAGTTCCGGTTATAAATGTAGGCTCGTGTTTTTATTCACCAATCGATGCGTTTGCATTCGTGTTAACAATTTATGAAACTTTTAAAAAACTAAACGGACTAACGGTTGGCATAATCGCCAGTCCTAATCCATATGTGAATTCGTTATTGTGTACGCTGCCCCGCATTGGTGTTAACGTTCGTATAATGTGTGTGCATAATAATCAGGCGGTTTCGGCCCGATTTTTAGATTTAGCCCAAAAATATACAAAACTAAATGCAACGACCGTTAAAACGTTTGATTCAATCGCTGAAGTAGTTGAGAGTGCTGACTGCATTGTGCTGGCGTGTGAAGAACCTATGAATACACAATTAACCGCAAAGGATTTTGATAAAGCGTCAAAGGATTGGAAGATTGCGTGTAAACTGCCCGCTCAACATCCAGTCGAATCGTCCATACTCAATAATGATGAGAAAAATATTTCGTATAATATTTATCGGAATACGCATGTACTGTACTCTGCGCTTTTTTTACGATTATTGGGCATCGATTTTACGCATGGTATTAAAATAAAGTAAACTATTAAGATTCGTTGTGCGTTTTTTATCTGCATTGTACTTATGTAAGATCTGTCTGCATATAATAGTTAACCACTTTACGAAATCAATTTTTAAATTTTATCCTCAACATTGGAAAGATATGCACATTTTTCAATAAATAAATAGATTTTATACGATTGATAATATAAAATCCATTCAATCCTAGAAATTGAAAAGCGCACAGTAGAAAAATAATCATAAACTTGTCTAGTGTTAAGTGGAGCGTAAAGTAGTAAAATAATAAAAGTTTTCACTTATCGAAAAATTGTGAAGGATTTAATGGTGGTAGTGAGGAAAACTTGCAAAAGTTTGCATTGTATTCCTTGGCATTGGTTTATGCATGCAAAGACAATACGGTAAGCAACAACTTTTTGAGAAATTGTTACGTTTGAAGCTTTGAACTAATATTTTACGGACTAGGAACTAATAAAACTATGTATGTACTAAGCATATACTGTCGGTCTGTATCAATCCAACCACGACGAATTCATTCTCGACGAGAATGAATTCGTCGTGGTGGTTGTTGTAGATCTGACTATTTCTTTCATTTCGAGTATCATGTAATTTATCATAATCTGTAGCATAATCGGTAGAAAATCTATGTATTTATGGATGTCTTATATTCTATTGCCTGCGGATTTTTAGTATTAAAGGGTGTCTATCTATATTCCAGCATAATGTGATAATATAAACGGTCCAGAGGAACGATTTGATATTTGTGACCAGACTTGAAGAATGAAGTAAGAATCCCCACGTTAATATTCCCATTTGCAGCGGTTCGTAGCATACGACTTTTTGGATGCGCCTAATCCGTCATGGGATAGTCATCTTCTCTATTAAATATTAGAAGAATGTTGTTGAGACACGCCAGACTAAAGGATCGAACAGTTTGACACTCTCCGAAAACAAGTTTCTTTTAGTTGGTTTAATAATAGTCGCTTGATTCCAGTATACCAAGGGTTTTGACCACATTTTCTCGCTTAATGCCCCTATTATGGTTCTCACCTCACCTCACCTCACCGAGCGAGTCACCTCACCAATCCTAGTCGTGTGAGCTAGATTTTTGTATTATGGTGCTCGTTTTTATTTTGGTGAGATGTGTTTGTTTATTATGACAATTTCCATTAGCTGTTAAGTTGGAAATATTGTAATTTTTTGCGTTTTGGGTATACATTTTTCACAGTACTGACAATTCGTGTGTTTTTCATTAGAAATTCTTATTTTATGCATAGAATTATTTTTTATTATGCAATAATTTTATAAAACGAAATCCTATAAAAAAATTATTATGAAAAAAATCTTACGTTTTTTGCTATCCATCGTGATTACTTACGTTTTCGTTTTTTGCTATCCATCTTGAAAAATTACTATGAACTCACCAGCATATTGTTGGTGAGTATATTTGACACTAGAGTCACCTCACCGCAACTTGTATAATATCAAATATTTCAAAACGGTGAGTTCAAGTCACCATTATGACGTATTTTCTCGGTGAGTTGAGGTGAGGTGAGTACCATAATAGGGGCATAAATGATAAGCGATTTTGAGTTTTTAGATACACTACTGGTTTCAATAGAACTGCGTCGCTGGTTGGTCATTTCTTAATAACAATCCACCTTTGTTTAGTAGTCCTGAGATTTAACTTTGAAGTATGTTGCGGTTGTTCCATAGTTGTTACATTAATTCCATTGTAGCAGAGGGTGCTAGGGAAATCTTCCCAGTGTTGAGCTGTCAGTTGTAGATTTCAAACAAGGCACCTGAAGTACGCGCACCAAGCTAATTACGCGAGCAGCCCACAGGATAAGAATTGTTCGCATTAAAAAATTTCTTTAGTGTTCATTGGCTTACAGAGTAATCAGTATGCTGTATAAGGTAGCAGAAAAATGTATTTTTGCTATTCACCGCTAGAGGCACCACTTTCACAAAAATGCAATTTTTCTGCTGATATTTTTTGAAAGCAGCAGAATTTTGTTGAAATTTTTAAGCAAATTAATAATTCTCAGCAGAAAATTTAAAGAAAAATCATAGAATTTATGAAAAAGAAGAGAAAATATATTTTCAAGCGTTTTGAAGCGAATAAAGTTAATTTTCTTTAAAAAATAATTTGCGTACAGTATAAGGACTCTCAGTATATTTACTAAAATTACCATAATAATCATTATGCAAATACAGGGCAACATCAAAAAAATCGCCATCGTTGTAGCACTCCACACATTTCTGAAGTCATTTTAATGTGATAATATTTCATATTAAAATGACTTCACAAATGTACGGAAGGCTACTGACGCCAGATATGAATCTTATGTTTGCTGCTCACGTATATAGATTATGATCTCATATGCAAAGGGTAGTTATAAGGGGGTTTTTCGTACACGTTTGTTAAAAAACTGTAAACAGTTCACATGAAAATGACTTCAAAAATGAATTGGATGCTATCAACGTAAGCGATTTATTTTTTGTTGCCCTGTATTTGCATTATGCTGCGATTATAGTAATTTTAGCATATTTTGAGAGTCCTTATACGGTACATACGCAAATCGGTTTTATAAGGAAAATTAACTTTCTTCGTTTCCAAAACGTATAATCATATATTTTTTCTTCTTTTCACAAATTCTTTGATTTTTCTTAAAACTTTCTGCTGAGAATTATTAATTTGCTTAAAAATTTCAAAAATTTTCTGCTAGATTCAAAAAATATCAGCAGAAAAAATTTTTGTGATAGTGTTGCCTCTAGCGGTGAATAACAAAAGTACATTTTTTCTGCAGGAAATTTCTGCTATTTTATACAGCATATAAGCTGTCCTATTTTCCAAAATGCAAGTTGTTTATCAATATATCCCGCCCTTGCTTCGTTGTAACGGTGCGCCATCTTTTATGTCGGTCGGTATGTAAATATTGAATAACTTTGGAAAAAAACACCGATTTCTATATATGAGATATTTTTATTCATTTTCATCCTTTGCAATTTAGTTGGGACTATTTTGTGGTTGTGGCTGCCTTTATTGTCCAACGCAAAATGTGCCCTTTTTACTGCGTTTTCCATTGCCATTTCGAGCATCTCGGCGGTATAGAATGGCTTGCTGGCGTACACATTGTTTTCAAATAACCCCATAAAAAGAAGTCCGGACGAGTCAAATTCCTTTTTCAAGCATTTTCGGGCAGACATAATGCACCAACATCTACAGATATCGATTTCTATTGACTGTTTCGTTTTCTCTGCAAAATATGGCCCTTTGATAGTTTTAGTGGAAACGCCGGCCCAAACAATCACATTTTGGTCTTGAAATGGCGTTTCATGGATCTCGTGTGGGTTCTCCGTTCCCCAAATGCGGCAAGTTTGCTTATTAACGCCGCCATAGAGTGTGAAATGGGCTTCGCTGGTCATCAAAATTTGCTTCCAACAATCAGGTTCAGTATCAACCATTCGAACGACTGTTTCGCCGTATTCCAAGCGAAGTGGACGATCTGTCGACAAAGTGGTTCCACTGACGCCAAATGCAGAGCGTGACGACGATAGGACACTTTAGGGATCGCATATTAACAGTAAGATAAAATTTTATTTACTGATCAAGCTCATTCACAATTGTACAAAAATTTTAAAGTTGAAATCGTCAAAACAAATAACTGTTTTATACTCGTAGGATCAACAGAAGGATTTTTGCAAAACTACTTATAAGTTAGATGTGAAAGACTTCATCATGCAAAATCATCGAAAGTGCCAACCACGTTGCAAATTTGAACGGGCAAATTTTTTCACTCATCCGTGAAAACTGCCAGCAATTGTTGTTTGTGTAGTACTTGTGATGATGATTACGAACTCACAGCGTCATATTTTTGTGCGCAAAATCGCAGAAAACCAGAGATTGTTATCTAAATAGGCAGCTAGACGAAATTCTAAGAGATGGAACATGGTGCGGTGAAAAAGGCCGATTAAATTAAACCTTTTACTGTTCTAGACAGATTGAAATGACTTTAATCAGGTAATTCATGACATTCCGCTTACTGGATCTGGGCCACGGCAAAATAAAAAAATAAAATATTTCTATCAAACTGTTTTTAGCACCAATTGTCGTAAAGGTGTTCACCGCATGGGTTGAATAGCAATTTATGATGTCTCAAAACCGTTACTTAGAATGGAATCAATCAATTTGATTCGCGTCTTTTGGGCTACGAACAACCATCGAAAGATTACACTGAGCGTGAAGCAAGGCATTCCATGACACTATAGGGACACGGCACAATTGTACACCAACTTAGCAGGTAGTCACATAAGAACAAAAAAATTATAGTTTCAATTTTCTTTCGCCTCTCCTATACATACATTCCTCATTCAAAATATTACCTCAAATCACAAATGGCTGGCTGGATAGGGACACAAATCCGAAACCAAATACACTCCAAAATTCACCATGTAACCGAAAACACATAAGAAAATTTTACAACACAAATCAATCAAAACCAAAAAATAAACCAGAGCAGAACAGGTTTCAAGTAGAAGTTTCTCATCGATTACGATCAATGACTTAATAAACAGTGTCAAAACCTTCTGTTGAAGCTCAAGATCAGGAAATCAAAATTTGAGATCTCGGAATTTAGCATTATCAGATGAAAATGCCAGGAAAGAAGTGCCTCGAAGAAAAACAAGTTTTGGATACGATGTGAACTAATTTCATATAACGTGTCATCTGTAAGAGATTTAATGAAGTCAAGATACTCAAGATTACCGTAAAAATTTTCCATTTCTAAGTCACCAACTACTTCAGGATTAATACACTTTCCTAGGACACGACAAGAATATTTCTGAATAAAGCGCCGTGAACTATGTAGCCACAACCTTTTTGTAACGGGTGATTTTTTAAGAGCTTGAGAACTTTTTTTTAAAAAAAAACGCATAAAATTTGCAAAATCTCATCGGTTCTTTATTTGAAACGTTAGATTGGTCCATGACATTTACTTTTTGAAGATAATTTCATTTAAATGTTGACAGCGGCTGCGTCTTAGGTGGTCCATTCGGAAAGTCCAATTTTGGGCAACTTTTTCGAGCATTTCGGCCGGAATAGCCCGAATTTCTTCGGAAATGTTGTCTTCCAAAACTGGAATAGTTGCTGGCTTATTTCTGTAGACTTTAGACTTGACGTAGCCCCACAAAAAATAGTCTAAAGGCGTCAAATCGCATGATCTTGGTGGCCAACTTACCGGGCCATTTCTTGAGATGAATTGTTCTCCGAAGTTTTCCCTCAAAATGGCCATAGAATCGCGAGCTGTGTGTCATGTAGCGCCATCTTGTTGAAACCACATGTCAACTAAGTTCAGTTCTTCCATTTTCTTTGCGTAAAATCTTCCATGTCGTCGAATAACACAAACCCAATTGCTGCGAACGGCGACGAATCGACATTTCACGGTCTTCAGCAACACTCTCAGAAACAGACGCAATATTCTCTTCTGTACGCACTGTACGCATTCGTGTGGTTGGTTTAATGTCCAATAAAGTAAACTGAGTGCGAAACTTGGTCACAATCGCATTAATTGTTTGCTCACTTGGTCGATTATGTAGACCATAAATCGGACGTAAATCGCGAAACACTTTTCGAACCGAACACTGATTTTTGTAATATAATTCAATTATTTGCAAGCGTTGCTCGTTAGTAAGTCTATTCATTATGAAATGTCAAAGCATACTGAGCATCTTTCTCTTTGACACCTTGTCTGAAATCCCGCGTGATCTGTCAAATACTAATGCATGAAAATCCTAACCACAAAAAAATCACCCGTTATTTGATAATAAAGCGGAACTCCTGGAGCTTCAAACATCACCGGACAAATCGGTTAGGTAGATCCCGTTGCCGTAAGGTAGAAGGGCTCACATCATGTCTAAGCCCAATCACGCTGAACACAGTGCGCGCTTCAGTTTTTTGAAAAATAAATAAATTGGATATCCTAACCAGTAGAGGACTTTTGGTATATAGGACACTTTCCACTCCGATTTGCAAAGTACGGTCATTGCTTGCCGAACAAGTGATGTTTCAGGTTCAGTTCACCACAGAGGCATAGGATGCAAAAACAAATTATCATCACACATCTATGACAGTTGGAGTACAGAATTTAGTACTGACGCACCGTCCATGTCAATGTAAAGGGTGACTTGGAGCTCGCAACGTACAGGCGGTATACGAAAATTATGTGAGGTGAATAGGTATAGTGTGTGCGTGAATAAAAAAATAATTAACCTTAAACGAATGTCTTTCAAGAAATTGAGTCAGAGGTTTCAGTATATTGTCAAATAAAAAGCTGCATTAAATTTCGAGAAAGTAGGTCACTAGATCGAGAATGAAAATATATTCGTGAAAGGTTTCGCTCATAATTAATAGGACCTCTAAATAAACAAAAATCCAATGATGCAGTTCGTGATGTATCAGCCGATTCAAAAGTTTGCACGATGCTTGAGGTTGGTTGGCGTTTAAGAGGTTTAAAAGCCGTTTTATCACGGGACGCCTCATTGAGTGAGATTTACTGGAAGACGTCTTTCAAATCTTAACTGAAAATGAAACTAATATTCTAAACGCCCAAGTAACCCGTGCAAAAAAACACAAAAGAACTTTACTATTGCGAAACAAGGTCTCCAGGGAACTCCACAAGCTGCAACTCCTGATTCGGTAGGATCGCTCAACCAAGACATCTAACTCGTGTAAATTTCATATTTGAAAATTTTCTTTGACCTTGCCGATGTTAATTGTTCCAAGTTTGTGTAGACGCGTCTGTCTGAGAGTTCTTTCACATTATTGGAAACCAAACAATAAATTAAATGAGTAAACTTTCCCAATATTTTGGTCATGAGGCAACTTTCGTTCAATGTGCAGAATGCGACAGTGTAACTTTATTAACAAAAAAATTAGGAAAATTAACTAATATTCTTGGGCACCCTCTGTAACGAGTTCGCTTGGCATACTTGGTGCAAAATTATATTTTACTTTCTAGTAGTGTTAATTTCTTTTTAATCCTAGTTTTATTACCGATCCCACCGCAAACCCTGAGCCGACAGAATATGACCAGGACAGGGATATCAGAAGATGGATTTCTTAATTCTAGATAACAAGTAATTATTCCCAAATTTAAAAGTATTGTGACATCGTCAAGCACTCAAAGTGATAAACGAACTTTTGACGGTAAAAATAAGATTTTTTTTATTCATATTTCTAGACTTAAGACAAGAGTTTATTTGTCTAAATCTCTATAAATCTGAAACATTTTTGTGTTGTACCAACTGCCACCCTAACTACGTATACAAATTGTAAATCGAAAAGTTGAATATCGCTTCATTCCATAGACTGGGTTTTTCTATAAAAAGTTGGTTGCTGTTTTCGAAAAACAACTTTTCATTTTGTATTGGTGTACATTATGGCAACGATAGACTTTAAACTTTAAAGCTTAGGCGATAGGTGTTGGTTTTTGGTGAAAAACTTTTTGTCCAAGAGTACAAAAAACTCTGATTTATCCTTTACTACGTCCAGAAATCTCCTAATGCCGTGTTATTACACGAACAAATTTGGAAATTAATGTAAATAAATTTTGTAAACCAACACAGCAAAACTTTTACACCAAAAACTTTTTGCTTTGGTATGTACGTATATTTCGTATTTTACCCACATTACTACAATGTTTGTTGTTGTAAAAAATAAATAAAAAAAATTCTGTGGATAACTTTTTGTGTTCTGGAGATTTAAAAATATTGTTAAACTTTTCTGTTTTTAACATAATTATCGTTGTTCCTATCCGTTGAATGTGTAACTATAGAAAGTCTTACCAATTTTTGTGATTGCAATTTGATTGTGTTGTACAGATAAAAAAAAAGTTGAAACTCACCTGAAAAAAAAACAAAAAAACATTGTTAGTTATTTCTGATATTTAAGTTAGAAAAATAAGAATAAAATCGATGTTGGTTCATACTCGTATTCAGGTATTCGAAAACAGATCACACATGTAATGACTTTACATATACATACCATAGCGCAAACCAAGCGCAAAGTGTATCAATGAAACAAAAAACAATAAAATTTTCATAAAATTCCTACAAAAGATGCAGTAGGCCAGGTTTGATTTTACTTGGTGTTCCCAAAAAAAATTGAAATGGGGATTCAATCTGAAAACAAAATAAATCTAGCAACCTTAGTTTTATATAATTTTACGAAACAAAATAGTTTTGTTGGTAATTTTTGTTGATAGAATCTTCCAATCAAAAGTTCATTCCCCTTAAAGCTAAAGTGGACACTTCTGGATTAACAACAATGACGGCTAAGCCTAGGTTTGATGAGAGCAACTGCTTACGCCTACTAGCCGAATCTGGCAGCCAATTAAGCAGAATAGTTATACCAGTTTATTGTTTATAGATTCTAGACCTTAGCGCATATGTTTCTTCCCTACGACCGTTCTTAACTGTCGTCTTTGTAGAAAAATTAACTTTTTTTTGGGAGTTTAAATCCATCCATCCCAACTTGTTTAGCTATGTTAGATGTGGGCGTATTAGTGAACTTTTTGTTTGCAGCAGCATTTCAAAAGCAGTGGTTTAAGTGATACATCATCTCATTCTTGCCCATGAAATTACAACTGAAACCCTAGTACCTTCCTAGTCCACATAATCGGCCAACCGAACGCCCAATTCAAATTTCATTATTGGATAGTACGCGAGCAAATAGACCACAGCACGCGATGACCGTGATGAATTGATTCGCCGTTCTCGCAAACAGCTTGGCGTATTTTACGCAAGGATCTTGGTTGTTCGTACAAAATTTAACTGGAGCTCTTGAAAAGCTTGAAGAATATACAAATCGCCAGGACCAATTTCTGGTTTAATGGCTACGTTAATCAGCAAAATAGTGGTTTTTTTGGCTGGAGAGCAACCCGAAGAGGTTCGAGTACTACCATTATATCAGGACAAAACAACGGTTTGGTGTGGTTTATGGGCTGGTGGAATCATTGGTCCATATTATTTAGAAAAATGAAGCCAGCCGGAACGTAACTGGAAATGGCGCCCGTTATCGTGCTATGATGACTTTGTGTCCTGAAATTGAAGCCCGTAATCTCGACGACATTTGGTACCAATAAGACGGCGCTACTTGCCACACAACAGCACGTGAAACCATGATTTTATTGCGAGAACAATTCGGTGAACAGTAAATTACACACTTCGGACTAATGAATGATCTTGCGAATAATGTCAAAAAATGAATTTGACGAGTTTTGTTGATATACATACACTATTGCAATTTGCCTGAATCTGTCAGCAAACAGCATTTAAGCGTTAAATTAATATTTAAAATACTTTTATTACTTTGCTTCAATTGAAATCCCTCCAAACATATTATTTCCAGATGTTAAACAGAACTCTAAAATCCCCTGCTAGACTCTTCTCTCAACTGTACCTGATGTCGCGATAGCCTTCACCTAAGGACGATACCAAAATTGATATCCGGTTTGTCACAGAACTTTGTTCAGAAAAACTTCGAACGATGTTCTAACTCATATACAGAAAAAATTAATACTACAAGATGTGGGATAAAATGCCATAATTGAGTCTAAGCGATGTTCTCATTTTAAATTATGAGTTTCATACGAAATTGGCCTGTGGGGAGGTCTTCAAACTGAAATTAACATTGATTTATCAAATACTCGTTGAATGCCTCTTGATATCATTGGTACCGCTTGATATTTGAGAAGATTAGTTTTACTAACCAAGACATTTTTCCGGCTGACTTTTAAGTATACTGGATGGATTGGGATGGAGTTCTTTATCCGATCAGACCTCTAAATCCGTGCAATTATAATTCCCAATACCGACGAACTCGAGATATTTTGTGTTCAAATAATAATAGGCTTTAAGAGTATTTATGTTCTGAACTGTTGTCTCTTCCAGTATTCCACAGCAAAAAAACTGAACACTATCCGATAAACTTGGTGTAGTAATTTCATTTATGTTCGACTCTCTCGATGCTAACCATGATAATATTCTTCTAGGCGACTGTAACCTGGTTAATATCAAACGGGTCGCGACTGCAAAAAATTATTTTACTACATAACCTAAAGTTTCAGATTGGGTTACATGAAAGTTGTTTCTAGAAGCATAGAAAAAGAAACTGAGGCCTAAAGTTCTGTATTTGCCACATCATGCCGTGTGGAATGAGAGCAGAGAAACTACCTATTTGGGGGTAGTTTTTGATGGTCTGCTAAACCAAATTACCCGTGCTACAACAAAACTTAATTGCGTAATCTAAGGTCGTGCCAAATCAACCATCAATACCCCGATTGGAGTTATTAGGAACAGCACTTTTAGCCAAGGTAATGAGGCAAACCAAAGGGAAATTTCAGAAGTGACAGTGCATGCCTGGACACAGACTCTATAGTAGTTTTAGCGTGGATTCTATTCAAACCACAAAGAAGGAAGACACTCCAAGCCAACCGAGTTATTAGCATTCAGCCGAATGTTAGCCCTACTCAGTGGCGATTGTTTCACTGATAAGACTCGCCTGATTTTCTTAAAGGATGAACATCATACAAAGAAAGTATTTTCTCTAATACTTCTCCCAATTAGGTAAACAGTTTCCTTACAGCTTTCCAATTCGGTCGATGCTTGTACTGTTTCCACCAAAGATTATTCTGAAAAAGTTGTGTTCCCGTCAATCCTCTTGATGTGCAATCTACAGGATTTTCACCGCTTTAGATGAACGCCATACTTGCTTACGATTTATGAATAAAAGCAGGAAACTCGCAACACAAAGAAGGTTTGGAACGCTGTTGCCGGAAGATTTGAATAGAGCAGAGATGCGTTTGATTAAAATAAGACAATCTGACTAAATCTGACTATTTCTGTTGGGAAATCCGGGGTCTTAAAAGGGACAAACCACTTAGAAAGGGCAGTAATGTTACCAAATTGTATCCATTTCTGATTTGTCAAGAGCTTAAGAACAGTCGAGGAAACAATTTCAAAATGCATTCTGTGACACCGTCATCAAGGTGAAAGTACTCAGCTTGCCCAGACAAAAAAAAAACAAATTAGTCGACCGTTTTCGAACGTGGATGTTGATTATGCCGGTCCAATCAACATAAGCATGTCAAAGGGAAGAGGAAATAAAAATTACAAGGGATGCAGATGCGTATTTCTTTGTTTTGAGACTAAAGTAATTCACATCGTGCCAGTAAACGATCCCACAGTAAATGGATTTATCGTACCTGCTTCATAGGCAGGCGAGCTAGGCAAACCTTCCCGCATCTATTGTGAAAATGGCACGAGTTTTGTGCTGGCAAACAAAATTTTAAAGAATGGTCAAGTGGAATATAGATTGGAATGTAACGAAAACGTGTTAAATAAAATTTTCAGCCAGGGCACAGAATGGCATTTTATACAGCCATCTTCGCCATATGTTTGAGTTTCATTTTTTTGCGCCCTCTTACTGATGACATAAAAAAATAGACGCTCTAACGCCACACACTTCCTAACTGTGGCACTATTCTCGTGATTCCCAGGGAATAGGGAACTGGGAAAAGAATT
The DNA here is from genome assembly GCA_932526605.1 of Nephrotoma flavescens. Taxonomy (NCBI): domain Eukaryota; kingdom Metazoa; phylum Arthropoda; class Insecta; order Diptera; family Tipulidae; genus Nephrotoma; species Nephrotoma flavescens. The sequence goes on from OW052220.1 coordinate 39,075,616, forward strand.
TATATGTAATTTCTGTTCAAATATTTTTTTCCGGCCTACTGAGGAGAAAAGTTTTCATGTAAATATTTATAAATTGGGAATAATTTTTCCATATCTAATTTGGCAGGGAAAATTATTCCCAATTAAATTTTGTTTTCAAAAATTTTAACACTAGCTTTTTAACTCAGTATGTCGGAAAAATAATATTTGTTGAATTTTCGAAATTTTGCTCAATTACACCCCTGTATCCCCTTCAGAATTTCCCCACAATCAGGCCAAAGTTGGCCAACATGGTGGCCTATCAAATGACCATAGTGGCATCAATGACACGGAATGTTAATCTAGAACGACAGGCCATTCAATGCATTTTCGATATATTGAATTAGCGAAATTTTTCGGCTGATAACTTTCGGCTGAAGAATGTTGATCAACGGTGACGTATTTACATATACACTTTCGGCCGAGAAAGTGAGGACACTATCTGTATTATCGATTTTTTTTTATCTTTCGGCTAGAAACTTTCGGCTAACTTTAATCGTATAAGATTTATTACTTTTCTCATATGCGCCTAAATGTTGATAATGCAAAAACATACACATACAGTCGAAACAAATAGTTTGTCACTGATATACACAGAAAATATATTGTGCTTAAGGTATACAAAGCAATGTCACCAACTGTACTAATACATTAGTAGTGTTGCTTTCACTAATCTAATCAGATTAGCTAAGAAATGTGAAAGCAACAACTTTTGGCTTTAATTTTTAATGCGTTTTAATTTTTCTGTGTTGGTTCATTTTATTAATATTTATTTTAGTTTTTTTTATTTTATGAAATAGAACAAAATAAAAATTCGGTATTTTGCTATCAAATAACAAATGCCAAATTTTACTAAAAGATAAATTTTTCGAGAAAAATAGAAAAAATAACGCCTTGCGGTAAACACCATAACCATAAAATGATTTTATTTCCCCTAATCCTAAAATTTTTTTTCTTAACATTCTAAGAAAATCGGCTTTAATACAATGCAATTGTTGTTGTAAAATTTTGAAAGCAACACAGCTATTGTTTCACACTTATTTTAATGTACTTCATAATTAAATATGCGAGTGCCGCCATCGAATTTGATAGAATATTTTAAAATAAAATATAATTTGGTTATACAGCGGCGAATTTAGTTCATATTGTTTTACAGCGGCAAAAAGTCTGCAGTTTGTGAATATACATTTTTAGAACACTGTATCTTTTTCTCTGTAAGCAATTTCTATAAAGTTGCAGCTATACTATTTTTACATTTTCAGAATTAGGCCTTTATATGCGTATGTGCTATTTTCCCAATAAGCGCATATGTGGAATTTATAATTAGGTTAATGGTGAACAATAATAATGGTTTAGAGCTATTTAGAGTGCTTCACAGAAACTTAAAGCCAATAAGAGCAATTTGGAGAAGTTTAGAGCAGTTGGGATCAGTTTGGGGCGCCTTAGGAGTTGAGGAGAGCTAATTAAATTATTTGTTTCATCTTATAAACCAAATATTGAGCGCCCATGCATATTTGGAATTTACTTTGTCCTTCCTCTAGCAAATTACGATATGTGCATGTATTCTAAGAACAAAGCTACATCGAATTTTTCAATATTGATTGCTATTTCATAAGTGGTGCTATTTATTTTCCAACACATACGTATATAAAATAGAATATCCATTCCCTTTAAGTAAACGTCAAAAATGTGTGTGTATGGTAGTATATAAGGCAAAGCCGGAAAATAGTTTCAAGACGACGAAGTAGGAAGAAGAATATTAAATATTGTTGTGTTCTATAAAACTTGTTAAGTATTTGTTTATATATGAACTTTGGTAATGATATGGCATTGTGTTCGATGGGATATCAAATAGAGTGAATTTTATTTTGCTTTATTTTATGATTATTGAACAAATAAAAAATTGGAGAATTGGAAAACCGCACACAACAAAATGTGTAGAAAAAACGGAAAATCAATCGATAGAATAATTGGATTAGTATAAGCTATACGTGTAGATATATAGGCTCTTAGAGGTATACCGTTTTATTTTTGAGCATGTAATACATATTTATGTACTTAAAAATAAAAAAAATCGCGTATAGATATAAAATGTTTTTTTTGTGGTTGGGGCAATAAATTTTCTTTAATTTGAAATTTTTCGATTTTCCACTATGATTTATGCATTTCCATTTTATAATGGATTATCAACGTTTTTGGTTCTTATCAACGTGTGTATAGATCAATCCGAAATATATACAAAGGATTAGTGTTAAATAGATTAGGCCCTAAAATTTATGAGAGTGACACTTTGACGTTATTAATATTTTCATAAATATTATTTACCTAATTAACCCTGAATCGCTGTTGCGTACGACTATGCGACACTAAAGCAACATCAAATCTTAATTAAATATTCAGATTAATTAAAATTTGATTAACAATGTTATATATTTTATGGTTATTGTTGTTTATTGCTGACACATAATACGCGGTAGGGTACAGTATTTAGTATTCCATTATTCTAATTAAAAACATTAGGATCGGGTTGTTAGATTTAAGGAATTTTTTTTACCACAAATCAAGATTAAGTTTAGATTGTGTGAAACTTTAGGGGTGACAAACTACTTATGTTGTAATTATTTTGACAGAATAATGATATTATCAATGGTGTAACGGGTAACCTAATTTGTAAAGAAGGAAACCTGTTGCCCTAGTTTTTAGATGCTTAAAGAAGAACATTGCCTATGATTACTCCACGAGTTATTACCTCATTACTTCTTCTATTTCAATCTTAATATCTTTTTTTATTATTCTATCGGATTATAAGAAACAAATCTCCAAAACGGTTTATAACAGAAGGAATAAGCCTGTGAATTTTGTAAATTTGTCAATTTATAGCGCTCTAAACTGCTCTTACCAGCTCTAAATCGGTCTAAATAGCTCCAAACCTCTAACCCGCTATTAATATCGTTATATCACTGCCCTAAACCGCTTTAAAGTGCTCCAAACCTTAAAAGGCTCTTAAAAGTCCAAAACCCCACTAAATTGCTAAAAACTGCTCTAAATTGATCAAAGCTACTAGTAGTCATTTACACTTTTATGATTATTATTATATGATATTAATGATATGTGGTTAAGATAAATAAATAAATAAATAAATAAAATAAAAAAATTAAAAAAACTGCTCTAAACTGCCCTAAACTGCTACAAACTATTGTAAAATGTTCCGAACTACTCCGACTAAATAAACACAAGTTGTGTGCGGCTTTCCAATGAAAATAAAACTCACCTTATTTGATATTCAAAGAGAGGAAACTTCGAGGGAGGACGTTGGAGATTCCCCTTCGCGATAATTTTTGGTTAACTCAAAGAAAATCAGTATACGGATTTTGTCTCAAAATGTGTGAACGAAATGAGTGTAACCGGAATGATATACTAGTAGCATTTGTGCTTGTGTTAGTTTCATGCGTATGATTGTTTTACTGCATATGCAAGCCACGTGTCATTCTTGTTTTGTTTATTTATATTAACCCTTTGAGTGCCGACATGATTTCGGGTAATGTATTGAGGAGCACGATCGCGCTTTTTGGCACTCAAAGGGTTAACTATTGTAAACGCCATATTTTTGTATCGCTTATATGTATTTTCGATTTTTTTTATATTTAACATTTTATTTTTAAAATTTATGGAATTTAAAATAAATTTATTTATAAAATTTTATTAAAACATATAAAATTAATTTATGATAAAAAAAAATTAAATATAAAATGTATTAGCATGTTAAATAATCAATCACACTCCACAGCTCGAGAGCAGACGTAATGTGCTGAGAGAAGGAAATAAGCACCATACAAATTAAACCGATTCGCCTGGATCGCGTTATTTTAATACTGTTCATCATACAAATGACACAAATACGAACAAAAGAAAAATACAAAGAACGAAGACATAATTGTGTGTTATACACTGTGTACCTATTCGATTTTTTTTGCTTCACTCATTTTAAATGAGTAACTCACGAGAAAAAATCGATATACAGGTATAATGGGAATTAACGGGGGAAATTTTGAATATGTTAATGACACTCTATACATTACAGCAAATCATTGGCGAAATAAAACTAATATCAAATCGGCGTCTTTTCTCCAGTTCAGATTATATGAAATGGGTTAAGATTGGTTCTTGCTATAGAATAACTCTAGAGAAATAAAGCGCAAACAAATCCATTGAAAAAACAGCTTCCAAGCGAAATATGTAAACTCAACCCTTTTCTAAAGCTGAGAATTGCACTAAAGACTTTTATTCAAGAAACACAGCAATCTGAGGCTGGATTGAAGAGCTGAAAACAAACGTGGCTGATGATCTCCCAGCAGAGTATTAATACTTTTCAAATCTGGTAAATCGATTCAATGGCAATTAGAAATCGGTTCAATGAAAAGCTTGCAGAATAAATTAAGCACCGAGGCAGTACTCTGCTTTCTCTATATATATGATCAAAGAACGCATTCATATGTACGTTGCACAAAAAAGGCAGGTGTAAAAAATTTACGTCCAAATTCTCCAATTATTACAATTTTTTTATTTGATTTTATTTGTGCCTGTGGTAGGAGATCATGAATTCGGGGTTTCATAGTGACTGTTTCAAAATATGTAGATTTATGTACCATTGTTAAAATTAATGCTTTATTGGCAGAACGAAAATAAAATTTGAATGTGGTTGGATAGTGAAGTCAAGTTTATAAGTTGAACAGGCCCCAGAATAGATTGCAGGGAAAAATACAAAAAAAAAAAAAAAAGTTCGTGTCTATGTGTAATCTTGAGTGAAAATTAAATTGTAATAATATTTTGAGTTTTATAAAGTTTTGAGTGCTATTTTGTGATTAAATTGGACGATTTTAGTTTTTAAATTTACTAGTAAAGATAGGTTGTATAAATTTTTTAGCAATGCTTTGGTTTTTATTTCACCGGCAAAACTTTAGTGATTATCTAATTCTGAGCGCCAATTTAATTTTAAGGTTAACTGGTAAAGTTTGAGTATTTAGGTAATTTTGATTAAAGATTAAATTCTAAAGTGAACAGTAAAGTTGAAGTGTTTTTATAATTTTGAGTGAAAATCTAAATTCTCTATAGGAATGAAGAATTTTATAATTTTAATTTGATTTGTAAAATTTTAGATTTTGTGTAGTTTTAAGTGTAATTTTATCTTTAAATAATTTTTTTGTAATTTTGAGTGAAACTTTAGATTTTAAATCGTGTTTTATTATTTTTGTAATTATGAGTGATATTTCTACTTGTGGAAAAAAGTTTAATTGTTTATGAAATTATGAGTAAAATTTATTTTTAGGCTAATTTTTAAAAATTTAGTTTTTATCTGGTTTTGAGTGAAATTTTAATTTTTAACTTGATCGGCAAAATTTTAGATTTTCGGTAGTGTTGTATAAAGGTTGTTTTAAAACCAATCAGAAAAGTTCAAGTATTTAACTAATTTTGAGTGAAAATTTACTTTTAAAGTTAATCAGAAAAAGTGTATTTTTTATTATGTAGGCGAAGGTGAGTGGCATCTTACTTTTTTAGTTTATCATTAAAGTGGCCGATAAATAATATTTTGAGTTTTTCTTGCTGAGTAAACTTTAAGTGTTTATCGGCAAAAAATAACTTGTTGGTTTAAAAAAAGTTTGCAGATCTAAAATTTTAGATTTTAGTTTTGAGCAAAATTTAAGTTTCTAAAGTAATCACAAAAATTCTAGATTTTATGGAGTTTTGATTTACGTTTAAAATTTTAAGACGATCAGTAAAGTTATATGAAGTTATAAGTAATATTTTATTTTTTAAGGTGATCCGCATAGTTTTATTATTTATAAAGTTTTGAGTGCTATTTTGTGATTAAATTGGACGATTTTAGCTTTTAAATTTACTAGTAAAGATAGGTTGTATAATATTTTTAGCGATGCTTTGGTTTTTATTTCACCAGAAAAACTTTAGTGTTTATGTAATTCTGAGGACCAATTTAGTTTTAAGGTTAACTAGTAAAGTTTGAGTATTTTGGTTATTTTGATTAAAGATTAAAATCCTAAAGTGAACACAAGTGTTTTTATAATTTTAAGTAAAAAATTTAATTTTTAAAGACAGTAAAGGTCTAATTTGTATGTAATTTTGAGTGAAAATCTAAATTCTATGTAGTTTTGAATGAATTTTAAAATTTTGATTTGATTTGTAAAATTTTAGATGTTTTGTAGTTTTAAGTGTAACTTTGTGTTTATATTGATCGAAATTTTTTTGTAATTTTGAATGAAACTTTAGATTTTATATCGAGTTTTAATTTTTTTGTAATTATGAGTAATATTTCTACTTGTGGAGGCAAGTTTAAATGTTTAAGAAATTATGAGTAAAAATTTAGTTTTAGGCTAATCTATAAAATTTGAGTTTTTATCTGGTTTTGAGTGAAATTTTAATTTTTAACTTGATCGGTAACATTTTAAATTTTCGGTAGTGTTGACTAAAGTTTGTTTTAAAACCGATCAGAAAATTTCAAGTGTTAAACTAACTTTGAGTGAAAATTGATTTTTAAGGTTAATCAGAAAAAGTGTAATTTTTATTATGTAGGTATCTTACTTTTTAAGTTTATTATTAAAGACCTAATGATTATTCCCTTTTGAGTGAAATTTTAGATTTTTAGTAGATTAGTTAAGATTTATGAAGTTTTGAGCAAATACAGTAGTTAATCGTCCTAGTTTTTGTTTTTTATAATTTTGAGTGATGTTTTAATTTTTACTTGATTATTAAAATTTACGTGATTGAAAGATTGAGTAAACATTTAATTGTAACTTGGTTGGTAAGTTTAAGTGTTAAGATAATTTTGTTAAAATTTTTTGATAGTTTCCAGATTGATCAGAAGAATTCAAGTGACGAGAAATAAACTTTTAAAATCTGAAGTTAAATTTTAGTTTTTAAAATAACTGAAGGTCTAATATGGATCTAGTTTTGAGTAAAAATTGTAATGTGCGTGATTATACAAATGTAGTTATGAGTAAACTTTAAAATTATAATTTGATCGGTAAACCAATGGCATTTTTAGATTTTGATGTAGTTTCCAGTAAACTTCAATTTAAAGGTTGATCAGTAAAGTTTTAGTTTTTATGTAATCTTGATTGTAGTGTAGTTCAGTTGATCAGTGTAACTTTTATGAGTATTTAGTGAAATTTTGATTATTGACTTGATCGATGGACTTCTTTAAATTGATAGACATAGTTTCAGTTTTTATGTAGTTTTGAGTTGAATTTTTGGATTTTAAGATGATCGATAAAGTTTTAATTTGATAGTAGTAAAATATAATCATTCGAGTATTTTGAGTGTTGTTTTCATTTTTAATTGTTACGGACAGCTTAAGTGATTATATAATTATGAGTAAAACTTTAGTGTTCAGGTTAATCGGTAAAATTTAAGTTTTTATGAAATGTCGAGTGAAATTCTAGTTTAAGTTTTTGGGTAGTTTTGAATAAAATGTTAATTTTTAAGGTAATCTGCAAAGTTTAATTAGTTTTGAAGTTTGAGTGGTATTCTGTTCTGATGATTTAGTTTTTACGTAATTTGGAGTGTTGCTTTTGGTTTAAATTTGCTGAGTAGTTTAAGTGATTATATAATTTTGAGTAAATATTGAGTTTCGAGTAACATTTAATTTTTTAAATAAGTGCTTATGCTTCTTTAAATAAAAATTTAATTGTTAAGTTAATCTTATCTAATTTTTATTACGTAGTTCAGTAATATTTTACTTTTTCAGTTAATCAAAAGCAAAGTTGTAGTTTATGTTTATAATTTTGAGTGGTGAACAAAATTGAAGTGTATAAGTAACTTTGAGTAAAAATTTAGTGTTAAGCTTGATCGGTAATGTTTTAGTGTTTAAGTAATTTTGAGGGAAGATTAAGTTTCCAAATAGATTAGTAGAATTCAAATGTTTTTATAATTTGAAATAAAAATTAAGTTTTTTAAATCAATAAAGATCTTATTAGTATGTAGTTTTGAGTGAAATTTTAATTTTTAAGTCAAAGTCTACTTTGTATGTAGTTATGAGTGAATTTTAAAATTTTAATTTAATCGGTAAAATTTTAAATTTTATGTAGTTTTCGATAACTTTCGATTTTAAAGTCGATCTCACTGAGTTTTATTTTTTATATAATCTTGAGTAGAGTGTGGTAAAGTTGATCAGTGTAATTCTTATCGAGTTTTGAGTAAAATTTAAAAAGATCGATAAAGTTTTATTTTTTTTGGAGTAATATACAGTAATTGGGGTATTTTAAAGGACATTGTAATTTTTAATTGTTGAGGAAAGTTTAAGTGTTTATTCAATTGTGAGTAACAATTGACTGTTTAGGTTAATCGGCTTAAGGTTTAGTTTTTATTAAGTTTTGGGTGAAATTTTATATTTAAGTTGGTCGATAAAGTTGAACTTTTATAGTTGATTAAAAAAGCTGAAGTGTTTATATAACTTTGGGTTAAAATTTAGTTTTTAAGTTAGTCAGAAACACGCTGTAATTTTAAAATGGTCAGATAAGATTTAGAACTTATGTGGGTTTGAGTGAAATGTAGGCTTAAAAAAATTATTCAAAATTTAAGTTTTTATTTTTTGATAATGATGACTTATTTTTTATTTTGCGAGAGATAAAATTTTAGATTTTAGGTAGTTTTAAGTATGATTTTAGTTCTAAAGGTGATCGAATCCATTCTTGCAATTCACACCGTTTCCGGAATATTCCTTAAGATAGCGGAAATATTCTTTAAAAAAATTCCCTAATATTATTTTATTGAACACTAAAGTGAAATATTTCCGGGATTATCACAAATATTCCCATTCCACAATTATCCATTCATTTTTCACACCATTTACTGTTATTTTTATTCACACCACTAATTTCACTTTAACACCACTTATAATTCTTCAGCTACCTTTATTTGGTTTTAACTATCGAATACTGCGCAAACTTACTGCACTAACGTTCATCTCACTCATATTTATATACCGCGCTGATTTATATACCGCGATGAGAAAATCTTGCAAGCATCTTACACTGAAATAATATCCATTTCATATCACGAGTTTTGTCTCATATTTCAATTTCCACATAAACCGACTGTGACGCTTTTATACATTCAATAAACACGTTTTATCTATAGGGGAATGACACGTCAAATTTGTGTTTCTATTTCAGCCTTTGCTGGTTCAAATATGTATGCTACGAAATATTTTTTGTTTGTATAAATTTGGTTTATAAAGTAGATTTTTATCTAACCTTAAATATGTCTTAAGTCCTCGTATGTATACCTGGAACGGCCACAAATGTTCTTAAGAATATGGCAGAACATATTTTTATGATACAAATTTATGATAAAACTATTAAGCTTTTAAACATTTTATACGTGCGATGAATATTTATAAACTCAAATATAAAATTCCAAATTGCCATTCGAATCAAACAACTGTTTCCAATTTTCTTCTAATCGTTCACGAATGAGCTTAAATCATCAAACCAATCTTAAACCGTTACCTATAAACTTTCATATACATCAGTTTTGTTAAATGTTCATCTCGTTTTCGTTTATCGAACGTATCTTGTAAGTAATCATGTACAGTATTTCGTCTCTTTCCATCGCTCGCATACATCAACACACGTACATATACATATATAAATAAATATACACAAAACAAAATTTAATACTCATAACATAACAACATCTTGTGGATTAGATTATGTATACATATATGTATACGAAATAATAACACATGAGTTTCTAACCAACAATGGAAAACTAGCAAGACAAGGCACAAAAAATAAGAAAAGCACAAAAGTTTTATTTGCAGCTTTGTCAAAAAATAATATTTTTTGGAAAAACTTTATTTCGTCTTTTGTTTTGTTTTTTTGTTTCTGCTCCACAATATAAAAGCAACTCTATATATGCGAGTATTCCATAGAGGTTTCTTTGGCAGAAAATAAAAAAGCTTAAGTGGTATTAAGTGATAAGAACTTATTGTGCCCATGGATGGATGGATGGATGATATATTTTTGCATGAAACTTTCATTTTTTTTTTGTGTTGTATCGATTTTGACGTGAGCACATGTTGTGTATAAAAATATTATGTATCTTAGGATATTGATAGCTGGGATTTGGAACGTTCCATGAGATTTTTATCAGTTAGGTGCTGTGAAACGACGAACAAAAAAATGTTGAGTCTTTAGGAAAAAGATTTGGTTTAATGTATAAATACGCAGAAACGAGAAAAAAGGTTATGGTTTTGAAATTTTATTTCAGATTTTGGATAGATTTCCACTTTTTAGTATATCGATTGGATCAAAATGTTTCATTGTCGTTGATGAATTTCAATGAAAAGGTTTTATTTATACGTGAGACTGAGAATGAGCGGTTACATTGAATGATTTTAGTAATCCGGATTCATAATATATAGGTTTATGGTGATGTATCCTTGAACATTTTGTAAATCATTTTTCAGAATAACGTTAATGGCTTTATTCCGTATTTTTATAATGAACTTTTGACATAACATTACTCTTATAAAATAAAATTGCGTCTGTTTAGCTAGTGTTAGGTTGAATGTCTACATATACCATCACACAAAGAGAATATTTTAAAATTCATTACTGTGGTAATAAGGTTTGTGCGGTTGATGCTTCCGACCTCGAAATATTATTCTTCTAGTACAGATGGGAAAGTTATATGCTCAATCCGTTGTGGAACCCTATGACCAACTTCCAAACTGACCAATTATCTCCAATCCAAAACAATGGAGTTTTTTTAATTTTTTTATTTTTATTTTAAGTGCAAAACGAGCGACTTTTTAATTTTAACGAATATGAGCATGCGTTGGTAGAAACGAAATATTTTTTTCCTTGGTTTTAATGAAAAATTATCTTTAAAAATATTTCTTTAAAATTAAAGGAATATAATCCTTGAAAATAAAACAAAATACTCTTTTCAGGTGGAGAATTCGGGCGAAGCCCTACCGTTTTACACCGAAAAAAGCGCCTAGGCGTTGTAAACAAATAGAACGCCTACCCGGTGTTTTATTCGAATAAAACGCCTAAGTGTACTATTCGTATGCAAAACTTAAAGTTTTTCTAAACATGCATGCCATCTATTATCTAAACAAGTCGTATTTTCCTATGAAACAAAATACCAATTTTCATCCACTGAACAACAAATTAAATATATTTTATCGTTGTGGATACCATTCATAGGTGGTATGGCGTTCAGTTACAAAAAAAAATTCTACAGAAAACCAATAAATGTCAATTTTTAAACATTTGTGATTAAAACTTTCCCTGAAATTTGTGAAGTGACGCTCGGTTTTATTTATTTTAGAAATAAATCACTATAAATTATAACCAAATTATTATTTGTGATTTATTTATATAATGGAATAGAAATTTAATTAAATTAATGTAAATTGCATAAGTTGTATCACATCAATAATATAATGTCTCAAAATCGAAAATCATATACGCTAAAGTTTAAGCTCGGTGTATTAGAAGAGTATAAAGCTAATACGCCTGGATTCGGGTTTGAAGCTCTTGCAAAGAGACACAATTTAACAACGTCAACCATTCGAGGGTGGTATAAAAATCGAAACCAATTGCAAAAATGTTTATCAGATAAAGGAATTTGCACACGCGTTGCTCGACGATTAGATGGTGGTGGACGAAAAGAAGAGTTTAGTGAACTGGAACGCACCTTGCTTGAATGGATAAAATTTCGAAACCGAGATGGATTACGAGTGAAAGACAAATATATACAATTGAAAGCCAAAAAAATTGCGGATGATCTCATAAAAACTACTTCCAATGAAAAGTACTCTACTTTTAGAGCTTCCTCCGGTTGGTGCGAGCGCTTCAAAAAGCGTTATAAACTGGTCTCTCGGAGACAAACCACGTCGCGCTTAATTCCCAGTAATGCTAACGAGATTGTTAAAGAATTTTTCAGGAAGATTCAGAAAATCATAGATGATAAAAATATCAAACCATTTAATATTTTAAATATGGATCAGGTTCGTACGAAGAAATGGAAATCTATTTGTATTTGTTATTGACTTTAATTAAATTATTTATTTTTATCATATTTTTATACAGGTTCCCAGATATTTTGAATCTGTGGCTAAATCTACGATAATAGAGAAAGGATCGAGAAATGTTTTGATGAGAAAAGCCGCCAGTTCACATAAACGTTTTACAGTAACGTTTACCATTTCTGCTGATGGTAAAATATTTAAACCACATTTGCTATTTGCAAAATTAAAAAATATACCTAAAACCAATGGTAAATGCCTGGTGGATACAAATTCAACAGGAATGTGGAATTCAGAAATATTAGACAAATACATAAAAAATGTTTTAATAAATCGACATCAAACTAATTTACTGCGAGAACCTGTACTTTTGATCATCGATTCATATGGACCTCACATAAATTTAGCCAAATCTAAGAAATTGGAAAAATATAATATTTTTATTGAAGTTGTACCACCTAACATGACAGCAATCTTACAACCGTTGGATGTATCAGTTAACAAATCATTTCAAACCTCATACGATGACAAATATAATGAATACATAGCAGAAGCATTAACAAATAAAAACATGCAAACCAGAACCGGCAATCCAAAAGTTCCCAATTACGAAACAGTTTCGGATTGGGTAACAAACTGGGCAGACGAATTAGATGGGTCTATGATTGCAAATGCTTTCATTATTTGTGGAATTGGGCCAAAAAAGGATTTTTCAATTGAAAAATTGCACTGTCCTTTAAAAGCCATTTATGAAAATTTTAATATGCAAGAATGGTTGAAGAAATTTTCTGACGTTACTGATTCTGCTGAAAATTATTTCGAGACGATAGAAGAGAGTAATTGGCATTGGCCAGAAAAAGTGGCTACGTCATTATTTGAAAATATAAAAAAATTTAAAAATAATATTGAACCGTTTGAGTCTTGGATAATGAACTACATTGTTGGAATTATTGAGTACATTGAGAATAATGGAATGTATGACCTCTTAGATGACAAAGATAGAAATATTCTTCGAAACGGAAATTCTACAGCAAGCGGTTTAGAAGTTTTAGCCATATCAAAGAAAGAAAATGTGAAAATAATTGTGACGGAATTAAATGATAATTGCGAATGTATTGGTGAAACAATATATAATGAGGCTTCGACAACAACAATTTTTTTACTTAAGCTAAGCGAATATTACGGAATGAAATTAAGTAGCGAATAATTATTATATTATCGAGGCATCTTATTGTCATACATAATGCCAAACGCACCTTATTAAATTTTTTATGTGATTATAAAATGAATTATAATTATTATTTTATATTTTTATATATTTTTATTTATTTATTATTTTGAATTATTTTATATTTTAATGAAATAAATGTGATATAATACAATATACGCCATATAGTATAATTTAATTATTATTTGTGAAATATTTTTACATATTAGTTTATTCGAATACAGCGCATAGCGTTCTATTCGAATGAGCGCTTTATTCGAATATATTTATTTAGTTTTATATATTACTAAAATATGAGCCTCTTCGTACAAAACGCCTAGGCGTTATTTTCGGGGTAAAACGGTAGTATGTTGCTAACCGGGTTAGGACACAACCCCACATTTGATCGATATTATCTATCTAATCCAAAATATGCTGGCTTAGTATTCGTTCATCGCTCAGATTCAGTCAGTAAAGCACAATTATTAGAGAGTATCTTTATTAACGAAAGTAGTGGTCTATATGGCCTTCGAGCTTATTCGATTATTTATTTCGAGAAAATTAGTGGAACTTATATCACATTTTTAAAGTTTAGCGGCTTATAATGAAATGCATCCATAAACATGTAACGGACCTCCTGAAGGGTCCGTTAACAAGCACGGCATCAGAGGTCCAGACGGTTATGTGTATGCTGAGCTTGAATAAACCCAAAAAATTAAACACCAAAATTAATTGAACGCAATTTGAAGGAAGGGAAAAAAGCAAAATTCTCTCTTTTAAACCGGATATGTCGATCCAGAAACAACCGGATCTAGCTTGCCAGACTGCCAGAGTGCCATTGTGGCCATTACACCAGGGGATGCAAGGGAGCGGTGGACCCAGTCTGCAACGAAATGGAACATCAACACGAAGTTAAACCCGAATCTCACCACATCAAAACGTAATACGATTACTTTTAATATTCTTATAATTGAAAAAAAAATTGGAAGAAATTGAGTTAACTACAGACCAAAAGAAAATATCCACTATATAATTCACTATAATTCAAAATTCGGCAACACAAAACGTGAAATATCAACCAAATAAACTTTTAAAAAACGCAGGCAGCTCCAACCCTCGATATCGTATTCCCTTGTATCACTCAACATATGAAGAGACATAATATGCTAGTAAGTATCCTGTTCAAAATTCTTGAAAATCTTAATCATCCCTGAACTATATGCGAATCTTTCAATTGGGAGAGACATCTCTAATTTGATATCACAAATTACGTTATTCATCCACCATGTTTCGCTCACTACTGAACATGCAGTAAGAAATCTCGCCTCACACGTTCAGAGTATTACTAGACCTAGTTTTTGAGTCCCACATTGACTACGTTGCCAAAAACTTTGAGTACATATCTACTAGTTGACTTTCGATCAGCGCTATCATTCGCCCTGTCAGCGTCAAAATTTTAACTTAAAATCGGAGCAGCCCTTTCAAGTGTTAAAAATATTCATCGGGTGCACAATTTTAGAAATAACTTAAGTGTTTTCCAAAATGAATTATATCAGGCTACCCTTGTTAATTGTTGGTCAGTGCCATTGATGAGTTTCAAGTTTTTGATCATTAGTGTCTGCGTAAAGTAACAAGTCTAAGTATTCCTATAATCTCGATCTTGCTTTGTAGCGGGTTCAATTTTCAATAACATTCAGCTTAGTTTTGAATATTGATCTTGAATTTATTATCTTTGCACCTAGTTCACATTTAACAAGATCCCTTGTTCCATTTTTCTCTGAATCTGTTGCATTCCAGTGAAAAACGCGATAAAACTTTCGCATTCATAATCTTTGAGATATACCAGTCTTTTTAGGGTGTTCGTTTCTTCATATCAGGACTATCATTTAACACTACAGTTTCACTTGTTTTTTCATTTGTAGCATTACAGATGTTTGTGTTATTAGCAGTTACACATGACGGGTTATCTACAATAATCGGATCATTCTGATTCGTGCGACATCAAACAAAACTCTAAACTGTGCGGCAAGAGCGATGAATCGAGAATGACAGATGGAGGACCACAGTGCAGGCGGCAAAATCACAGAATGGTATATGGTGAGCGAAAAAGGGAAAGTGAGAGATGCTAAATATTTCCCCTTAAAATATTCTCTATAACAGGAATCAAGGCGGGGTAATGGAAATTGTCCGAAGAAAAACGAGAAACAAACAGGAGGCGCCGAGGAATGATTAGAAAGGAGGCGTTATTAATCAAAGAACAGAAATATGTTTGCTACGTAGAGAAGAAAACGAATAACCTGGTACATATATAACGGAGAGTTACCGATTTTTGGAATACCGAATTATGCCCTCTGTTGGTTACATTTTCAAACCTCAACGATCATTTTTATAACTTTTAAAAATATGGACAATCTAACAATATTAAATCCTACGATTAACTCCTTGCATATTTTTTACTTTACTATCGGTTCAAGTTTAACCCTTTCCCTCAATATTTCAAAAAATATGCGTTGCCATCAATTTTGAATAGAAATGCGGCTACTGAAAATTTATAAAATCCAATAATCATATAATGTATCATATTCATATTCATATGAAGGATTATTCAAAGGCACTAACCCGAATCGGGTTTCGATATACAATTTTACCAAAAAAAAAATAAAACTCGTTTCAGTAAAAAAATGAAAAATGTATGCAAATCTATACAGGTGTAGTAACATATATGTAGATATTTTTATTGTATAAGGTTTTTCGGTTCATTTTTCATATGGATACGTGCGATACAGAATACAACACAAACATTAGAAAATAAATCGTGTTCGCAAGATGTTGAATCATTCAAGAAGTAAATGTAAATCTATTAAGTTTTTGAATATAAAAAGCAATAACACTGCGCTTCTGCCATACGCAGTGGTATTTTGATATGGGTATAACGTTTTTATTGTGTCGGCAAAAAAAAAAATATCGGGTGGCAATTTATTGGAAATTACCATATAAATGGCTTATCTCTTTTGTATATAGGTCTTTATGTAAACTCAATATTTTGATATGTTTTCGAATATACATAATCTCTTTAAGACGCTAACGTTAATATTAAAGTAAACTTTTATTGTATTATTTGTGGTATGTAATTTAATAAATTTTGCTTCAGATTTAATTTTGAAAGTGGTAAAAAGACAATATTTAATAAACTTTTAAGTTATCTTTTATCAGTATTCCAAAAACACGTATCTGTTAAAAATAAAACTATACACGCTTAAACGCGCCTATATAACGTACCTTTATAGTTTTTCCTAAATTATAATTTAAGATAATTCCTTATCTATAATTGACTCTATAAACCGTTCATCAAACCTAATATCCATAGATATTATTTGTACATATGTAAACCTTCCCATTAATGTCGTTATCTTGATATTTCGTCTAACCCTGTTTTATGTCTTTAAGCAATATTGTTTTGGCCTATAAATTTACCTTTTCTGTATCGTTTTCATATTGTACACCTTTAGATTCTAGAGTATTGATACGCACATTTGTAGCTTCGTCATTTTTCGTTACAATTGGAATCTAATCTACCAATATTTAAAGTACAGTAGGTTCAACAAGAGCGTGTACGGCATAACTGTACTTAAAACTATCGGGACAAATACGGGCGGGGCTTAAATCGGTTTCCTATTGATTCCTCTTAGACGCTCTAAAATAAAAATTAGTTTACTGCAACTGTTTCGCGGATAACATATCTGAAATGAGTGCGAAAGGACCAAAAATGTCGAAAACTTTTGTACAGAAGTCAAACCACTGGTAACTCAAAGATACATTGAAAATCGACTACAGTGGGCGAATGAACATAAAAACAAAGATTGGACGAATGCTGTATGTACCGATGAGTCATCCTTTTTGAGTTTTAATGTTAAAAGGCGTGTTTGATCTACTAAGCAAAAAAAAAAAGATTGTCCGAACTGTGAAACACCCGCCCTAAATCCATGTATGGGGATGCTTCACCAAGAAAGGTTTTGGTAAATTAAATCGTTTCCACACAGAACCTAAACGCACTTTTTATGAATAAAATTTATTCACGAGGTTTGTGACTTAAACGTTTGGAGCGGGATCCCACTCGGAAAGATTAAGCCTAACATAAAAAATTTGAGCGCTCTAGCGACTCGAGTTGTTCGGAAGATATGGAAAAAATGATCACCACTGTATGCAAAAAATTTGTTTGGTAGTATGGACAAAAGGAGCCAGGCAATGATTAACAGTAATGGTGACTTTACTATGTATTAGTTGATTGCGCCCAAGAAAATACAATAATCTTTCATAATAAAAACAAAAAAAAACGTAGTTTTATTTCGCTCTTGTTGCACATACTGTACATGGTGAAAAATATGTCAAATCACAAATTTTTGGAAATCATGTTTTCATTTAATGATTTTAATGTTTTAAATGTGTCATGAAAAAAATAATTTTTGAAGTAAAACTTCTTTAGGCACGCTTGACTTGGGGAGTAAGCTGGCAAATGCTTTATGAAAAGTGTAATCGAACGAGGCGAACGAAACAATAAACGCAAAACGAAATCATTTTCCTTTAGTATCAGGATGTGCCATGACAATTCATAAATCCCTAGGTGGAACATTAGTTGATACCATTTTATTTTAATAATTGGTTAAAAAAATTGGAAAATAAGAAAATAGGAAAATTGGTAAATGGAAAATTGGAAAAATTGGAAATTTCCAAAATTGGAACATTTGAAAATTTGTAAATTGAAAAATTATAAAATTGGAAAATATGAAAATATAAAAATATGAAAATAGCAAATTTGGAAAGTTGGTAAATTGGAAAATTTGAAAATTGGATAATTAGAAAATTGGAGAATAGGTAAATGGAAAATTGGAAAATAGGAAAATATAAAAATATGAAAATTTGGAAAATTGGTAAATTGGAAAACTGGTAAATTAGAAATTTGAAAAATTGGAAAATTGGAAATTTCGAAATTTGCAAAATTGGAAAATTTGAAAATTTGTAAATTGGAAAATTATAAAATTGGACAATTGGAAAATAGATAAATGGAAAATTGGAAAATAGGAAAATATGTGGAAATTTGGAAAATTGGCAAATTGGAAAACTGGTAAATTGGAAAATTGGAAAATTGAAAAATTGGGAAACAGGAAAATAACAAAATATGAAAAAAGGAAATTTGGAAAGTTGGTAAATTGGAAAATTGAAAAACTGGAAAATTGGAAAGTCATAATATAGACTTCTATGTCACTGACTGACTCACTCGAGAACGCACAGGGTGACCCAAAATTGTTTTTTTTATATTATAACATCTATGTCACTCGCTCACTTACTCACTCCAGAACGCACAAGGTGACCTAAAAAAAATTCGTCCATGTATGTATTTTTTTCTATATTATAGCTCCATTCCACACGAGGTATCACAGAAAACGGTTTTTTCTTCGTTTCGCCTATGATACAGGTTTTAATGCGACTTAAACAAATTTTCGATGAAACCACACTACACAAACATAAATGAAATAAAAAATATTTCAAGGCCATTTTTACTATGCGAAGAGATTTCAAAAATGATTTTTTTGTCCATTTTGTTACACATACATAAACATTATCTATTACGACTAGTTGGCCTTGAAAAAGTTACCAAGTTACAAGGTTACCTCTTGTGGCATCAGACATAAACGGCTAGGTGACTCTCGAGAACGCACAGGGTGACCAATTTTTTTTTCAATATTATAATTTTTCTATATTATATTATAAATATTAAATATATATTAGAAGTTTTAGTTCAGTAGTGTGGTCTAAAGCACAATTAATTTTTTTTTCTGTTATTGCAGTTGTTAAAGACAAAGGGTGTCAATTTTTGAGAAAAATGTTAAGAATAAATAAAAAAAAAGATTTGTTCATACAAAATTTTTCGTAGTTTCCAGGTTTCAGAGATATGAGAAAAACTTCAAGTATACATTGCAGAAAAAAAACAATTTTTTCTAAGTTGTAATACTGTTTCGTTGTAACGAGAAATAAAAATAAAGAAAATCAATTCTTCTTTGACTTTCTAAGCAAATTTTTAATTAAAGTGCTGCCAGGTCAAAGAAGAATTTATATACATATTTATTTTTATTTCTGGTTACTACGAAACAGTGGAATCTAGAGAAAACTGTTTTGCTGTAATGTCACTCCCAACAAAAAAATTTATACATTCACTTCGTGACGAAAAAGTTAAGATAATGAACACTTTTTTTTGACAAATTAAGAAAACACAAAATCGTCCATTTCTTTTTCATTATAAATACATATAGTAGTTGTGGCGCATGCCTTGATATAAATTTTTTATTAATCAGTTTAAAGTTTTATTAAAGTGGATTAAATATACTTATGGACAAAAAAAAACGCATAACTCCTTTTGCTTCATTTTTAAGGGGAATTCTCAACGAAATATCTATTATTAAATAAAATTTAATCGAAAACAAATAGTTTTATTAGTGCAAAGCTTAATTTATTTCAATATTTTGTGAATTATTAGACAAATTTAACTAAACCGTTAAAGTAAAGAAAATCAGCTAAATTTCACTCGAAATTCAAAATCATTTGAATGAGTACTAAAAGCTATCTTTTAAATCATTGATTAATCCTAAAAATTAGTAACGTGTGCTACCTCCTCTTGTATTTATAACACATTTTACTCTATCTTGCATTGGATTTATCAAATTGATCACAGTATCTTGAAGAATTTGTTCCCAAGCTTGAATAACGGTGTTAATCAGTTCTTGTGGCGAACAAAATGTTACATTGACTTCATAAATTAGTCTCCCGATTATGTCCCACATATGCTCGATGGGATTAAGGTCTGGGTTGCAAGCGAGCCAACGAAGTACTGGAACATCCATAGCTCAGATAAATCTGTGCTCAAGAATTAAAAGGGCATAACTCGATTTACGCCATAATCAACTTTTTCTAATTTCTATATTATTTACAATTAACGCAACTATATTAAATTTTTTAAGGTAGTAGCTCAAACGAATAAAAATTTACAGTGAAAACTAAAAGGGCATATTTCAAATTGTTTTTGGTTTAAATTTTATAAAAGGGCATAACTCGTAATATTTTAAATAAAAAGATCGATTTTGATGTTAGTGGTGATATAAAAGGAAATAAATTAATTTACGACCTTTTAGGTGAATTAATTTTAAAAAATAATTTTACATTCAGTAATGATACAAAAAGACTAACTTAAGTCCCTTTTAAACATTTCATATATAAAATAATAGTGTTATGTAAATACAATTAAGAATTTTTAAACCTTTATCAACACATGTGCAAAACATTTAAAACGTAAGTGAAGTAAGACAACATATATTTGATACGGTAAATTTGTATATTTATTTTTTATTAGTTGGTTTTACATCGCTACTGTTTGAAAATGGCCAACCGATCGCAAAAAATGGTTGAAATGGCCCGACAAAATAAAGATGTTCAAGAAGCTTATAAGAGTTCAACATTAGGTAAGTTAATTTAATGATTTATTTACCAACAAAAGTATTAAAAAATGATTATTTCGTTTTAGAAACTATTCCTAAACCTGGGATCGGAACAAACGTTATTGACATGGGCGTTAACTCAATGCCAACACGGGAACCCATCTCCACTGTTTTAACTGTACCTGTTACGAGCTGTGAAGTTTCGAATTACGTACAACAAGAATCATTAAACCAAACTGGTGAAGATTTAGATGACTGCGGAGAGTTAGAAAATTATGAGACTTTCGATGATAGTGATGCGGATCCCCACTACTTACCTTTTCCATTAATCGATACTGACTCGTTTGGTGAAGACGAAATAAGCAGTGATATTGAAAAAATGGTCATTGAACTCTAGGGCAATTTAACTAATCGAGACGACAACAAAATTCTGGGCAAGCTTACTTGCAAGCGAACGGAAACGAACAAAAACAAAGAGAATGCAAACCTCTCAATAATTGCAGAAAAAAATGTAACACAAAAATAAGTTTTTCAGATCAGAATTTAATCTTCACAGAGTATTGGGCTTTGGGGAAGTACAATTTGAAGCCTGCATATGTGAGTGGTTTAAGCGGAATGGGTACAAAGGGCCGAATATCGAAGGGCCGAATGTCGATGGGCCGAATGTCGAAGGGCCGAATGTCGGAGGGCCGAATGTGTCGAAGTGCCGAATGGGTCGAAAGGCCGAATGTCGAAGGGCCAAATGTCGAAGGGCCGAATGTGTCGAAGGGCCGAATGTCGAAGGGCCGAATGGGTCGAAGGGCCGATTTTTTTTTTGTTTTTTGAAATATAATTTTTTAAATTTGTTGTTTTATTGAATATTTTGTAAATTTTTTTTATTAAACATAAATGAATTTTTTATGAATTTATGTATTTTACTATTTTTCATCACGTATCCAGTCAGCAGTACATTTTGGTGAAGGAAAATTTTGTCATGCGCCAACAACAGGTATATCCCTTTTCCTGCCCGTTAACACAATTATGTGAGTACTCTAAAAGCACCATGTCAAAAATTTATTTTTGTATGTGTTTTGACCCAACTTACGCATTTGTGCATTCCTTTTAAAATTATTTCCGTCCGAAAAACCGAAAAACAACAATATAACTATATACACAATTGTGTTGGTGGTACTTCCACACAAGCAAAATTTTTGGCGTAATTTTTAAAAAAAATTCATCTTACCCAAATTTTTTATCAAAAACGCCATTACATACTATGATTTTTTACCCACACATTTGTGTGGTTTAGACTTAAATAGTGCCAATTGTTTTATTTTTGTTTGAAAAAGGGATATGTAAAAAAATAAAAAACTAAGTAAATTAAATAAAAGAATAAAAAAAATATATTTCTAAAAACAAAAAAAAAAGAAAATTCGGCCCTTCGACCCATTCGGCCCTTCGACACATTCGGCCGTTCGACATTCGGCCCTTCGACACATTCGGCCCTTCGACACATTCGGCCCTTCGACATTCGGCCCTTCGACACATTCGGCCCTTTGATATCATACCGCTTAATCTATAAACGAAAAAAAATCAGTGAAGGTAACTAATATTCCACTGAGGAATCGACGATTTGCGTGCAAATATTTTTTAAAAGTTAACGGAAGCCAACTTGAAGTTTGTTTAACATGTTTCAAATTTACATTGGGTGAAACCGAAAAATTTTTGCGCTGTATAACCAACAAAATGTTTACGTCTCCCGGAGCTGGTTTTATTTGCGATTTGCGTGGTAAACATAGTGCAAAATACAAAAGCCTCCCCGAATCAGTTGTGATGACTATAAAGGAGCATATAAATAGTTTCCCAGCCTATGAGTCGCACTACACTCGTCGTACTAGAGTACAAAAATATTTACATGCTGACCTTAGCTTGGCCCAAATGTACCAATTGTATATGGAAAATAGCGAAAACCCTGTTTCAATTTGGAAATATACACAAGTTTTCAAAACCATGAGCATCAAGTTTAAAAAACCTGCATTGGATCAATGCAATACTTGTGAAACGTTGCGCCTCAAAATTCAACTTGCTATTGGGGTTGAAAAAGAAATCCTCGAAGAAGAGAAGCGCATTCATCACTACGCAGCTGATGCAGCCTACAAAGCAAAAGAGATAAAATTATGGCAAAATCAGACGAGACACTTAAGGTATATACGTTTGATATGCAGAAATGTTTACCAACATTTTGTCATTTTATAAACGAGCATTGTGGACCTATAACGTCACAATCTACGATTGTGCTTCAAATCAACCCTACAACCATATGTGGCATGAAGCTGCTGGAAATCGTGGGGGTAACGAAGTTTCATCATGCTTGTTAAATCATTTGCAAACCTTATCCGTTAATGACAAACGCTTAATTTTGTATAGCGATTCTTGAGTCGGATAAAACAAGAATAGTTTCGTTGCTAACATGTTTATGGTATTTCTTTACAATAGCCAAAGTGTGGATGTCATCAATCACAAATTTTTGGAAGTGAGTCACACTCATATGGAGTGCGACACTATGCACGCTGTTATTGAATAGCAGAAGAAGAGATCTTCTTATAATATCTATCACCAAGGGATTGGTATCAGTTCGTAAGATCGATTCGTTCGTACAAACAATACATAATAACAGAGATGGGGTCCGACACATTTTTTGATTTTGCTCAAATTGCTAAAACGAAATTTATGTTTCCAAATATTGATACCGAGGGCAATAAATTTTCCTGGCAATATCAACCGAAGCTGGACCTGACATTCATCCAGATTTATTAATTGATGAAGAAGAAGAAAATTAATTTTGATATAATTTTAAATGTGAATTCTTTTGTTTTTTTAAGTATTTCTTTGATGATAATATTATTTAATACCCATTAAAAATAAATAAATGAAATCTATAAAACGGCCTTTGTCTACTTAATTTAAACAAGTTTATGATTATAAAATTGTAAAAAGGGCTTACGTCACTTAACTTTTCAAAAAAAATATTTACCATTTTTAAAAGGGCTTAAGTTATTATTTCCTTAAAATCTCGAAAGCGGAAAAGTTAAAGAAAAAGTAAATAAAAATTATTAGAAATTTTTCGCAAATTTTTCAGGGAGCTCTTAATATTGTTAATATGCGGTGCAAAACGCTCACCTGGCCGACGATAAACTCTCATCCGACGGTCTGATGATCCAAGGCAAAATCTAGACTCGTCGGAGAACAAAACATTGGTCCATTGTTCCATTGTCCAGTTTTCATATTCTAGAGCAAATGTTAAACGAGCTCTGCGGTGTGTTGTAGACAACTCTGGACATAAAGCTTGCCTTCTTGCAGTCAAATTGGATTCCTTGATTCGTTGACGCACAGTCCTTTCACTAATGGGTACATCTCGGGATCCGATTAGGTCTGATTTGATGCTACGTACAGTTACGAAACGTTTTATCAAGCAAATTAAGTTAATATACTTATCCTCAGCGAGTGTTGTACATCGATTTCTCCCACTATCAGCACGACGATGATACTGTCCATTATCCTGGAATCGTTTGATCATTCTTAATATTGTGGATTGGTCCACTCTTAACAGTTGTGCAACGTAAGATTGAGTTTTTCGTTCTTCAACTAATGTAATGGCGCTCACGCAATCCTCAACACTCATTCTTCCGGCCGTTAATTATTCATTTTTATTTGTTTTTAATGAAAAACCTTACTCTTACATTTAATTATATAATTTAAATAACAATTCACTACAAATAAGCTTTTAGACTGAACAGCGAAAATGCTCAAATTTGTGTTAAACTTGAATTCAACAAAACTAACGGTAGTATTTTTAAGCATTTTTGTTAAAAAAATGCTATATGGTTTCGGTTTGCCGTCTATCCGTCTGTGTGCACGATAACTTGAGAACGAATGAAGATATCAACTTAATTTCTTCACTAACAGTTCAAGCAATTCATGGGAATGATCCCTATTGATTTGAACATTTCTGTGTTTAGGGTGTTTGGAGATATGTAGGGTTTTGTCAACCCCCCTCCTTAAAATTGATAAAAAAAAATTTATTTTCTATTCTGTTTTGGTTTCATCGAGCATGTGAATGTGGAATAAAAATATAACTCGTGTGGATTTGGGTTTGTGTGGGTGGTAGGAGTGGTGGTATGGGAGGTGGAGGGGTTTGGTGTGGGAATTCGGGATTTGGTGTGGGACTTTGGGATTTGGTGGATGAGGGTTTGTGTTGGTGATGTGTGTGTCGGAGTGGGTATGGAGATGTTAAAGGATGATGATATGGGTGGTGTCGTATAGGCTGGTGTTGGTGAGATGGTTTTTAGGGTTTTGAATTGGATAGTGGGTGGGAGTGTTAATAATGTTTAGGTGTGGTGGTTTGTGTTTATTTTTGTGGAAAAGCTATCTTCTTATATTTTATAGGCAACAACGGCTCCGAACCTTTCCCGTCTTTTTTTTAATGCATGTGTATTTCAGTGAGAACTAGATACTATATAGATTTTATCATAATAATTGCAAAAACAATTATTAAGCTACTCGTAATTTCAATAATACAGATTATGCGTTTTTTTTGTCCATAAGTGTATGTTGAGAGTGTTTATTAGACGACTAAAAAAGTGTGTGGAACTAAAAATTATTATAAGTAAGTTATTTTTACTGTGCTAAAAATGTACTGAGCTCAGAACGGATGATGAATTTCGTGCTAAAATGATATAAATCACCACATAAAATTAAATATCACGTTAGAGACTCTAGCGAATTATACCGCGAAATCAGAACTTCTCAATTTTAATAAGAGTTGTGGGTATTTTACACAATGAGCCTGCTGGGGATTAAAATGGGGCTGGGAGTAAATTTTATACATTTTGTGGTAGTATATTATGAGTAAATGGCCTCTTTTTTTGCTGGATCGAAATGTTCCAAACATTGTGAATGTCATAGTAAATAATATTTGTCTATAAAAAGGCGAAAAACTTTAAATTAAAATGAGCCTTGCTTGTATACACTCAAACAGACGAAATTCTGCTGTTTCAGTATGCCTTGGACAGATCATCCCAGGTGCAATCGATCAATTTCAAGGTTACAGTAATTTCCAAAATAAACATATTAACCTACAACACATGAAGTTTACTTCTCTTCAGCTAGAGAAATTACTAGTTCTTGTATTCAATATGCTTAACTATGTCAACGGAACACGTTAGCTCACTTAAAGTACGACTCTGAGAGATTATCGGTAACAACTAAAAGTTTAGCTTATTCATTACTAACAATAAATGCATAAAGGTTTTGGTGCTTTGATTTAACATGATTAAAAAAAACTAGAAAATCAAACTTGCAAGAAGATTGTGACGGACTGCACTCTGGTTTGTATTGTAAAAAACATATAATATTCGTTCACAGATGTTTATGCAGACTTGAGGTGAATAAATCAACAGTTCGCCAGTAAAAAATTATAACAGCTATACGCTTGCCCAAAAATTATATTTTTTACTTCATGTTTTTTGTCTCAGAATTTCCGGGCTTTCTCATAAATCATCGAGCAATCTGGATATATCCTGCATTATTTTTCAAGTTCAGAGAACGACACTGACTCTGCTAAATCGAGGCTTTAAAGCGTACAATTAGTTATACGCGAGCTCACAATTAAACTTAATCGTAAAATAGGAGTAATGGGACACTTCTACCTGCCGAATAGTTCATAAAGGAATCAAAATAGTAAACTACCTATACTCGGAAGCAAAACACTTAACAAACAACAAAAATCTATGTGTTTGCGTTTATATAAAATAGCATACATTTTGGCGAAATTTCTTGCTTGAAACACACGATGATTGAACAAAGAAAATATAGTTATAGTGATGAAACTACGCGTTGGATGAAACTCAGCCATTTTTTAATTGAGTTTCAATTACACTCATACGGCGTAGCCCTACCGGACATTATTGAAATAAATTGTTTCTAGTTGTTCAATCAATTGCAATATTTCAGTAAGTCGATTCTGGCTTTCCTATAGGAAAAAAGAGAAAACTGCTGATAAATCATATTTGATCTAAAGTTTTATAATTTAGGAAATATTTTCCCCGTTTCGAAATTGGATAGGAAAAATATTTCCAATTTAATTTTGTTTTTGAAAAAATTTACACCAACTGTTTACCATAGTATGCCAGAAAAAAAATATTGCGACAAAAATATTTTGAGAGAGTGCGGAAAATAGACCCGTATATTGGTCACAACAATAACAACACCACTACAGAATCGACATGTGGCACTGTTCTGGTAATTTCCCGGGTATAAGGAATTGGGGTTCGTTCAAAGATTGTTCCGTTCAAACAAAAATAAATTGGAAATATTTTTTCCCTAAAAATTTTGATACGGCCGGAAAAAATATAGAGGTAGGCCGGAAAAAATATATTTAAACAGAAATTAGATATAAATTCTTTCCCCAATTCCGTATTCCGGGGAACTACCAGAATAGCGCCACTGCAGGCATATTATGGAATTTACGCTATTACAGTGGTGCGATTTTATTTTAGCTTCTTGTTCTAAAATATTCAATCTCGTTACAATAAGTGTAATCCGATGTAGAATATGATTTAATTTAATTATCTGGAAACAAAATTAGTAAATTAATCAAATACGTTTTGGGTACACGTAACGATACCAAATTTTTATGTATGGAATATTTATTACCCAAAACACAACGCCGACTCACGTAGTATAAATATTCGCATGTTAACCTCTATGAATGCTAATCAAACTAAACATATTGAGTTGTACATATACATCAGAGCTTTGTACATAAGCTTACAGCAACACCTAACACCTTGATTGGTGCGCATTCAAAAAACGTAAAAAATTAAAAAACTTCGTAAAATTATTTATGTGAACTAATCATGTTAGTTATGACGTCGTAGTTAATAACGAAAGGATTACAATTTTTTTCTACCTCGATAGGTAACATGTTAAAAGATACACAAAGATTTTAACATTCGTTGAAAGAATATAATAAGAAAATGAAGAAATCACATAAAGGAAATTTGGGTGGTGCGAGTCAATAAAAAAAAAATTCTAGAAAAATCTCTAATCAATATTGAATTAATCGAGTTGAATAAAAACAACAACAAACTACCCACTATACCGTTTAATATATCGATTTGGTGTGATGTTACACGAGTATTATGATCCTTCATGGCTGATTATGAAAATGTTTGCAACCGGAAAAACCTATCTTTGGAAAAAAAAAATATAAAAAGGATTTTCTTATCTCGATAATATTTTATATTACCAGAAATATGATTATGGAGGCATACTGGGTTCGTCCGGTCGATGACGAATGTTAAGCGTTATGTATTTTATGTAACCAATTTTCTTTCTGTCGAAGTTTGATAAAATATTAAGTTATTTTGCGTTTTCCGATTTAGAAGATGGATTGTGATCAACGTATGCGTATTTAAACAAATGGCGTGTAATGTAATGATTATCAATTATATTGTGGTATTAGAAGCAATCATTTATTTTTAAGTTAATGCCATTTCAGGTTATTTTACTGGTTTATCATAATTCATTGTAATCAATTTTTGGAATATGAAATGACAATTGACTAATGAACCTTACTGTTATACTATGGGGATCAACACTCCAGTGGCACTATTCTGACTCCTTATTTTATAAAAAAATAAGTTTAGTGCAAAAATCTTCTAAACAAAGTTAATCGGGAAAGTTTTATTTCACAAAATTTTTATAGGGAAAAATATTATCCTATTTAAATTTGTTTCGAAAATATTTACACCAAACTTATTCCCTCAGCAAGCCAGAAAAATACAATTTTTCAAAAATGCTATGAAATATATTTTTCCCAATTCCCTATTCCCAGTGAGCGCAGAATCAAGCCAAAGGTGGAGGATTTGAAAGAAAATGTCAGCCCAACAATTTTCGACTTCACCGTATTTGGGAATCCTCTGTGTTTGTCCATAAAATAGTAATTATCGTCCTAATAACATAAATAATCAGCGGATCTGGATAAATAAGATTACTGGAGGTCTTATTAAAAATAAATTTGAGTCGGTTCGGAGGAAATTGTGTGAAAACAGGCTACTAGGAAGATTTATACCGCATTAAATTTGAAGAAAGGGTTTTTAGATTAAGAATCTTCGCCCATTTGCACGATCAGTAAATTTGTTACTAAGCGGAACCAAAAAAAAATCCGGTTAATTCGATGCCGAGTAATCGGGCTTTTACTGTAATAAGAAAATTAAAGCCATTCAAAATTTTTAACTAATGCTTTCATTAATGAAAATGTGCAAAAAACAATTGAAAATTTCAAAATTAATTTAAAAATGCATATGAAAGAGAAAAGAAATTTTCATTACATATTTTAAGTTAATTTTAAAATGAAATAAAAACGCTGATTTTAAGTCTGATAAAACACCATTTTTAATTTAGGGAGCCGTTTTCTTTCCAAGTTTTAGCGACCTCCTCTCTATTTGGGCATAAATATTGTTTCAATAACGCCTCCAACTCAGCGTCTTCAAACTTTACTGGTCTTCGCGCTATTTATCACTGGTGTCAAAATCACCATTTCTAAAACGGCGGAACGTTTACACTTTAGAGAAATGACACATACTGATTTTTAGAGGGAGATGAGATGACGCTTTAACATGGATATAAATACAAGATGGTCCGATGCATAAAGCAAAATATACATAAGAAGACTCAAGTAGAGATTCCGAGGTTAATCTATTTTACTTTTGGCAATCAATATAAGCCAAACAAAAATAATGAACTACAAAATAACTATTCCGATATGTTTGTGAGATACGTATATATGGATTAAATATAGAAAAAAAATTGTGTATATAAATATATTAAAACAATAAAATAAGATTAACCTCGGAAAAAATGGCTTATAAAATTTGCACTACTTGATTTCTCTTATACATATATTGCTCGATGTCCGATGCGAATTAATACTAGTTACGCCATCTTTTGCAAATCCCTCAAAACTTACGTATTTTGCCAAAAGGGGATGGCTGTCATTTTAACATCCAATTGGGATGAGGAAACGAATCAGAAAGTCAGTGTCAGGAATTAAAAATCGATTAATGATTTAAGAAAACACTGAAAATCATACCTTGAAAATTCGACAATGGTTTCATCAATACATTGTCGAACCGAACGACAACTCTACATTCGATTAAATTAAACCAAGTTGCGTTCCGAATAGTAGATTCACTTACATAATGCAGTTGTTAATGATGGTAATGTGAATCATCGCAAAGTTGTTGGATGTATTGCATTGAATGAAAACAATAGGATTTCCGCATGCACACATTTTGATTTGGGTGATCGAAAAAACCTGAGAATAGAGAACTGGGGAAAGAATTTATATGTAATTTTTATTTAACCATTGTTTTTCTAAAAAATATTTGAAATGAAATTACATATAAATTCTTTGCCCGGTTCCCTAATCCCGGGGAATTACCAGAATAGTGCCACAGATAAAATTGACCAAGTCATCGCAGCAGAAATGCCAATGGCGGCAATGATCCATTATTAGAATTCGTTACCAATCATGATATATGTGCGGCTTACTCGAGTAAGAGACATATATACTTGCGAGACTATCACTGGCATTGAGTATTAATGTTAAGATCCATACTTTAACAGTACGAAACAGTGATGTTAAGTCGATTAGCGTGTACAATAAAGAATATTCAACAGTTGTTCATTTGACAGTGCACATACTTAATAAACACATTTTATTAAACAATTGTTTTTCTATTTCGCAAAAACACTAGATTTTTGAATATTTTAATTAATTTTTTTTTTTTTTTTTTTTTTTTAAATTTGTTCAAAAAGTTTAGAAAATCACTTGATCGATTTTCCGGCCATCATCAGTAGTATCTATTACACGATTTTTTCTTTGTACGTTGATGATATGTTTACAAAGAAGCTTCTTTACTCTAAAGTGTCAATACTGGGTGATTTTTTTAGCTGAAACTTTCATATATCTCGGAAAATGAGGACTCTACGAAAAAAAAATCAATCATTCCGGAAGGGGCATACATTAGTGTTATAATTAGTACCCCTCCTCTCCTTCTTGTAGGTGGGGTGGGAGGTAACTTTGAAATTAAAATAGAAATCCCTATTTTTTATTGCAGATTCGGATTCTACGACTTAAAGTACGTAGCATTTTTTTGTAACATTTTTTTTTCAATTCATGATAGATGGCGCTGTAAAAACGATATTAAATTTACAATACGTTTGAATTAGAATTAACAGGTTTTTAATGTAAATACTTGAAATTAGTCTTAAACAAATTGTATTTCTTAAATTAGGAAAAAAATAAATAAAAAAAAAATAAAATAAAACAAATTAAATAATTTTTTTTAATGTTTCAAAGAAATCCACGTACTTAGGCCGTAGAATCTGCAATAAAAACAGGGATTCCTATTTTAATTTCAAAGTTACCCCTCGCCCCACCTACAAGAAGGGTAGGAGCGGTACTAATTAGCACTAATTTGTTTAAGCATGAAGAATGTTGTGCACTGTTGCCATGCATTCCAATGATTCCAATAGATGAGCTCTTCGAATTCGAACGTTTGCAGTTTCAGGTGCGACTCGCATTTACAATTTTGATAGTAATCAGCCACACGGACAATCACTACAAGTGTGAGAACTTAATTTGGAAAATCCATGCTTATCACATGAACAGCTGTAATTGGCTGTACTCGTGTACGCCATTTCTGACAAAAACTAATTAGTTAAATGCACCAAGAAATGAAAGTTGTTGCGCTTAAGTCTACCTCTCGTTATGTAAGCGGTTGTTGAGGATTAAAAGTATATTTTCAGGTTTTGACATATTCTATTTTAGAGTATTCAAAAGATTAGCAGACAACAAATTATATAAGTATTTGTTGTCTGCTAATCGAAAGCAAAACAAAATCCAAACCTTTTTCTATTACCATGACAAATCAAAAAAACTGTCAAAAACAAAATTTGTTCACGAACATATTCATATGCCGCAGAATCTATAAATGTAAATGTCATTTGTAAATGTATTTGATTCAATTTTAATTTTATAGAGTGGGAATCTGCATATGACAAATACATATATACTTTATATATAAATATGACATATACGAGTATATAAATAATAAATGAAGATTGCAGTACATAATGTTACATTTACCATTCATAAAAGTAAATTGTACCAAATACGATTTGAGCAGTTTCTTATCTCGAGTACTCGCGGGTAATCAGAATATACATCATTGTCATATAATAACGTAATAAACATGCAATCATCATAAAAATATTAAATTTGGTAAAATTCCAAAAAAAGAAAATTCTTATAACCAGTTTGTCATCTTAAAGGAATTTTTTGATATTTTTGATATTATTTTGTTGGTTTTTCAACCTTCGCATATTAAGTTATGTGTATTATGATGTATACACAAAATAAATGAAAGCAACATTTTGGGAAATTTATTAACAAAATATTAGTATGTATGTATGTAATAAAAACGAAACGGAAATGAGGAAAACCAGAAAAAAATGTTTGTTACAAAAACTTTATTCAACAGGTGGGCCTTTAAAAAAAATAAAAAAAAAGATGATTTCATACACGATTTATTGTTTGTGCGGGATTCGTGATGGAATGCTTACGTCGCTCATTGCAGATTTTTTTTTTTGTGATAAACACGTCATTAGAGAATATAAATCTGTGCTTCTATACAAGATTACCATTATGGGATAATGACATGCAAACGTCTATTTAATGTTCGTAAGTCTGATTAAGAAATAAATTATAAGAGATTTTTTTGGTAATAGTGATTTGTGATAATACTGTAAAAACCTAAACAAAGTTTTTGTGTAAACGAAGTTTATGTCTCGTTTCCTAAGAATAAAATTTGACTCTGTTTCAGTTTTTATATCATCAGAATGCTAGATTAAAGGATTGTGTTATTTCTATCACAAAATAATTAATTTTCGATACTTAGAACAAAATTAGAGAAAGAGTGGTTGTTCACATTATTGTAGCAATAGAAAAGAAATGACGTGAGAGAGTTATAATGAAGGAAAACGTTGAGAGCAAGCGCATTTGTGTTGCAATGCAGCTACTCTCACAGGTACAGTTTTAGACTCAGCAAGAAGTTGCATATCAACTGTTTAAATTGCGAGTATCTAGAAACATGGGTCTTTTGAAGGTGCCGAATATTATGAGTTATGACACACTATTGAATGGCAAAAGTGGAGTTTTCCACGCATTCATTTTACTCACGCAAATTAATGACATTTTGTCTACTGAATTGATTAAACCATAAAAATATCGTGAACTTTTTGAAGTGATAATGAACAACATGACTATCCAAACACTACATAAACGATAAAGAAAAAAAATATGGCACGTTGCATGAGCATATTTAAAATAAACAATGAAAAAACAAACTAAATAGTGATGCGGTATTAAGTTGGAAGTATAAAAAAGTAACTAGTGCTGGGATGTTCTAACATCACATTTTGCGAAATTTTATCGAAGTCTACGTCTCTTTCACCTAGAATAAGTTTGACTTCTGTTTCAATTGTCAATTATTTCTTCTTTATTGTTATCACAGCCTACTAGAATATATTTGAACAATATCTATTTCACTTATTTTCGTTCTACATTCGAAAAAAAATATGTGGTGATAGAAACACAGTATAAACATCACAATGTTGCAATCTAGCAGGCTGGTAAATGATATAAAAATTGAAACCGAGATAAATTTTATTCTACAGAAACGAGAAATAAACTTCGAGAAATTATCGAAACATGGTAATGTTAGAACATTCCAACCCAGGATGAGACCATGAAAACTGGCCGAAAATAATTGTTTCAAAATATTGCAATATACAATATAAACACAAAAATGTTCGAAATATAATCAAAGTTGGCTTGGATATTTTGATTTATTTAGAAAAAATATTTTAATTACGTCATCCAGTTAAGGCGGCCCTCAGTATTGACATATTGGCAAATAGTATCCCTTATTTGTAAAGAGCTACGGCCGCATAACACGTGCCGATTGCGTGATGGTTGCAGAGATTTAAGATGGTCTTCAACCACATGCCTCCACATCCCTGATTGTATGTTGTGGTTGACATCCTCCCAGTCTACAAATCTTGGAGGCAAATAAATTTGTTTTGCTTCTTTCGTCAACCTTAAAAAGTTGTGCAACGCGACACATGCACACAAGATTTTTTCGGCGTTATCTGGCAACATGTTTAATGTTGTTAACAGTATACGCCATCGGCACACTAAAATGCCAAACGCATTCTCAATGCACCGTCTCGCACGAGATAACCGCTTGTTAAAAATTTCTTTTTCCTTTATTAGACCCACACCCGGATATGGTTTCATTATATGCGGAGTCAGAGGAAACGCTGCATCCGCAAAAAAATGTGGTACCATATTTAATGTCCCTGGTAGTGTTGTTGGCTTTGGGAGCAAAAGTTTGCCTTGAGATAGTCGCCTACCGAAGCTTGATTTGCTGAAAATTCCTAAAAAAAAAAGAAAATTTTAATAAATGTAAATTTTGTAGGTCAATAAATTTATAATACCCCCGTCGTGTTGTGAACCATATGCTCCCACATCGACGTGTGTAAAAACATACCGAGCATCGCATGCAACCATTAATACAATGCTGTAAAAGCCTTTGTAGTTATAAAATTGGCTCCCGGTATCGGAGGAGCATCGATGGCACCTACACAATTAGGGTTTCCCGTTTAAAATCTTCGACTGTTTGCCTAATTTTATTTAGATTAGGTTCTGTTGCATAGATCCCACCAAGCGCGCTCCACAAAGCTTCACACGTTTCATAAATGATTTTGCGTACAGTTTCTTTGCCGACTTTCCAGCTCCAAGCCAAGCTTTGGAAAGAGCAACCTTGAGATAAATATCTGCAAATAAAATTTAATATTAATACATTGACAAAGATTTTAATCTATTAAACACTTACAATAACGTTAGAGCAAGGCGAAATTCACAGTTTAACAAATTTCGACTGTTTTCCAACATTTGTGGTCGCACTTAAAAACCTCACGTGTCATGCGAGTGTGTATAAAAATTTGCTGTTGATCCTGCTTCTTAATTTTTTAAAATGTTACCTAAGATAAATTATCACATATATCTCTAAACACTCGTAATAATATTTATTATATTTAGTTATAAGCATTTACCTTCTAATATCCAAATCTATCTCTTGTGCGATTTATTTTTCGTACCGCACAAGACCGCTTTTTTTATTCTGTCCCTTATTTCATTTATACTTTTTAATCCTTTAAATAGGATAAAAAGCTATTCCATCTTTTTTAATTGATCCATATTTAAAAACAATTCTAATATAAATGTCATACCATCGTGGCATGGTTGATTTGTGATTTATCAATAATTTATTTATAAATGGATATTATCTGTTCACTTTGTTCTGCCGTTTTGTAGGATGTATAGTAAATTGACATTTAAAAATTCAATTGACAATAATCGTGTTACAGATTCGCTGGTCAAACTGTCAAAGATTCTGTAATAAAATATTTTCGTTAAATTCTGTAAGGTTTCGTTATTGACTCTTACAGACTCGCTGGTTATAGCTTTTATTATATGTAGTGGAAAGAAGAAAAATTGCTTATGTAAATTGGAAGGGACTAAAAAAATCGTTCGTATTATCCGTTTCTTCATTATAAGAATGGTTTCTTATAAACGAATTCTACTTAGGGAAAATATTTTCATACAAATTTTGTCTGAATTTTACGGCCTACTAATGTAATAAGTTTGTTGTATATATTTTAGAAAAAAAGTGGAATTGAAGCTTTTGTTGCTTAATTTTCACCAAGCTCAATCCATTAGTAGGCTAGAAAATTGAATTCAAACGAAAATGTTTCGAAAATATTTTTCTCAATAAGCAATTTCATGAGAAAGAATAGTTCCACTAGTGTGAAACCGAATAGATTAGTAGGATATGATTCAAATAATTGTTTTGCAAAAATTCCATTTAAAAACATTCAAAACATAAACACCCCAGTTTCGATAATTGTTTCAAATGACTCATTTTATTATGAAATTGTTAGTCGATCGCCATACTTTCTGAAAGGGTTGGACTCCAGGGCCTAAGGGCCTAGGTGAAAGTTTTTTCTAAATTTAATTTTTTTTTTTTTTTAATTTTTATCTTGGGAAATGGGTTTAGGAAAGGATTAAACGTTTTCACACCATTCATCTAATTGGTTTCAAATTTTGTATAGAGATTTTATATCAAAATAAGCACGTTTTTGTAATATTTTTGAGTGGTGAAGCCTCAAATAATCACAGAAATTCATTCATGCCTGTCTTAATTTATTCGAATTTACGATGTAAGCATTAATAGTGGTGACCGCAAGCAAAAAATACATGGACAATTAATCAAAGTTACCAAGAAATTGTAGTTTATAATAATTTGACTGTTCGTTAGTCTATTTCTATGGGTGTTTTCCAAACACCGACTTATTGCAGGCTTGTTTGGCGCCATCTGAAATAAGTCAGTAAAGTCATTCCAATTTATTGTACCAACTTATTTGTGAAGTAATAACAAAAACCAAAACGCAATTTCTGTTATATGGAAGAAAAAATGTTTTTTGACATGTTGGTCGTTGTCACTAGATTTGAAAATAAAAACAACATGTACATATTATATTTCATTTCCATTTATATTGGTCCGCTGGAATTTACCATTGAATTTGAATAAAGAAGATAATGTTTTTGTATCATACCTCGAATTCAGAAATTGCCACAGTATTAAAAACATGCAAAATTATTGTATAAAACATTGATAGTTATTTCAATTATACAAATTTTTGCTAAGTTACCCTATTAGCAAAGACACGAACCATTAGTTCAAAATATTTACGCGTTTGACGAAATGGCAGAATAGTCGTGTTGAGAAAAGAATTCTATCATGTATCGCAAGATGGCCACCTCCATGCTTCTACCATATATGTTTTAACCCTTTCGGGGCACGTCGGTATGTACCGACGTTCTAATTGAGCTACAGTATGGCACGTCGGGATAACCCTATTCCGGCCAGACTAAAATTGTTTTGCTTGAAGTCAAACCCACACTAATGTGTGTAAAAAATGACGGGTTGTAATGTCCCATCCGGGATCTTAGTTAAATCGGAATTCTTGTTGAAAACAGCATTATAATTTGATATTATATAAATTATATCCCTTTTCCGGCCAGGCAAGTTTTTTTTGCTTAAGACTACCGTACACAAATGTGTATGTAAAAATTGACTGATGTACTTTTTACACGATTTTTATGCACACAATTGTGATTGCGGGCCGGAAAAGGGATATACTGGCAGAAGAAAAATAAAT
Source organism: Nephrotoma flavescens (assembly GCA_932526605.1). Taxonomy (NCBI): domain Eukaryota; kingdom Metazoa; phylum Arthropoda; class Insecta; order Diptera; family Tipulidae; genus Nephrotoma; species Nephrotoma flavescens. The sequence continues at coordinate 39,112,772 of OW052220.1, forward strand.
ATAAACGACTGTAATAACAGACGTTGATTGCATATGGTTATTATTGAATGGCTCGTTCGACAAACTGTGCTTCTTTGAAGCACTGCTTCATGCTTCAAAATAAGTCGTCATATGCTGCCTTTATTAAACACTAAAGGATGAAACACACCAAGAGCAGCGCGACATATTCCAAGCAATCCACATTAACGGTTGCATGTAGGCGTGCACACCAAGCAGCGCACCTTATTGTTTTGTTTTAGTTGTAAATAGAATTTTGTCAAATTTATCGAGGTTATTAGTAGCAGCCAAGTGCAGTAAATTTATGCTGCTGTGTGTGGAACCTATTGATGCCGCGATAGATGCATCTTCATTCAATATAATTTCTTTAAATCTAAATTTTTCTATTAAAATTATTTGATAAAATATTTGATTTATTTTATTGGAAATACCTATATTTATACTCAAATTATAATTTTGTATCGTTAAATAAGTGAATAAGCCAATATTTAAATTTGAGGCTCGCTGCTGCTACTTGGTGTGTTTCATCCTTAAATTGGCATTGCTACAAATGTCATTTTCATAAAAAATCAAAATTTTAGTTGGCTGAGCTATGAAAATGTCGTGTTTACCTGTGGATGCCAAAAATGGCCTCGATTTTTTTTTTTTATTTAATTTTGGTTTGTCATTGGTTCACCGAAAAAATTTTGATTGAAAAATGAGTCGCTATTAAAACCGGTTTTATAGGTAAATGTGGAAAGAAACGAAGATGAAGGTGCTTCAAAGAAGCACAGTCTCGCACGGCGGACTAAGATTTTCTCTACGAAGCTGTTTTCATTGTGCCCCAAATTGTTATTTTTTGTGATATAATCTACTATGTATAACCGGTTTGACTATAATGGTCAAGAATCTAAGTTATAGTATGTGTCCTGTAACAAACATCCTAAAATATTTGTGCGTCCGCGAAAGGGTTAAAAACATTAGGCGGTATTGAAAGTGATACAATTTAAAAATATTTTTTTTTTTCTATTTTTGACAATGTAATAACATTTTCAGACATTTATGGCATTATACTGCATTTGATAAAACATTTCCAGTAAAAATAAGTCGTTATTATTTTAATATCACTGCATTTAAAAAAGATATAACTCACATTTTATAACATGTGTTTAAATGTTTCTAACTGTTACTCATAATTGCGATGGCTGAAAATGTTAAATTTCGACGAGGAAAAATCTGTTCATGCCTTAGCTGTGGTTTGCTCCGTCCATTTTGATTAAAATTGTTTTCGGACTGATAAATTGAGGCGACTTTTAAAAACGACGGCCGTTCCAACATAAAATAACACTTGTTACTGCTAGCTGGGCGCATATTCTTGAAATCCACCGATATTTTCGCATGCGGTTTGTAATTTGTATTAAAATTCTTTATATTTTTCGAATTTTTCGCAGGCTACTTTAATCGTCTTTTCAAATTTGCTGGTAAGTTTTCTATTATTTATTTCCCTACTAGAAAATAAATTCGCATTGGTTTACCCAGTTGAAAATTTCCACCGATTTTTTGTTAGTATTGAAATAAACAATAGAAAACTCACAAGCAAATTTGAAAAAAAAAACGATTAAAGTAGGCGGCGAATAATTCGAAAAATATAAAGAATATTAATACAAATCGCATGCGAAAATATCAGTGGCGCCCTGTGGCACTATTCTCTTAATTCCCGGGACTAGCGGAATGGGGAAAGATTTTATATGTAGTTTCTGTTGAAATATATTTTTTCCGGCCTACTGACGAAAAAAGTTCCATGTAAATATTTATAAATGATGTTTTGAAATAATGTTTCCTTACCTAAATTAGTAGGGAAAATTATTCCCAATTTAATTTTGTTTTGAAAAAAATTAACACTAGCTTTTTACCTCAGTAAGCCAGAAAAAAATATTTGAACTGAAATTACATATAAAATCTTTCCCCAATTCTCCATTCCCGGGGAATTGCCTGAATAGTGCCACTGGTGATTCAAGTTAAACTTTGTCAGTCATTCCACGATTAACACTCGTTGACGAACTCAATGCCTGCGTAAAAGCGTCTCATCTTTGGTAACATGTTACAATTTCACGATATTACTGCCAAAACATTTGCTAATCAGCTTTTTGATATGGGTACCGGGAAATGTCCCATTGGCCTTATAACACGTGAAAAAATCGTTTCTGTCTAATCTTTGTCTAATGCAGAAATCATTTCAAGTCGTTGTTATGAAAGTGTTTTCATACATTAACAAATATTATGATTCGCTTTGCGAAAATGGAATCTCAGCTCCCAAGAATTACGGCATCAACAAAAAAATGAAATCATTCGCAAATCGTTAGTCTACCAATGAAATTCAAATCTATTGGCACAGTTATTGATGAGGATCAAGTTAACGTTTCTCTATGCGATTGGCATCTGTTGATCCAGAAGCGGTACGCAAAGTTAATTTGATAATATTTCATGAATCGACTATGGCTCCTGCTGTTGCACTATATATAATCAGTTGACACACTATTAACGGAACTTCCCGTAGTTGTGCATAGCAATCAAATAGCAATTGTCGAAGCCTGTATAAAATTTACTAATTTGTGGGAAAAATTAAAAATTGATTGGAATGAAAACAATGTAAGATCGATTGATTCAGAATGTAGTGAATGCTTAATCAAACTAAGCGAAGGAACTTTAACTAACGTGAATGATAACGCGAATAATGATTCGAAAATTACCGAAAACTTTGGGATAACATTATTTCCTAGCGAAGTTGATAGGTATACCAAAATCACAATTTTATATCTAAAGAATGCAAATTTAGATTAAGTAAACGAAGAAGTTTTGTTACATTTTTCGGGAGAAACTGATGCCTATTTGAGTTCTGACTCTGTTGCCAACGCAAACGGTGTGGATAAGCAGAACTGCTCAGTTCAGTAACTGAAAACGTTTATTTTAAAAAATAAAACGTGGTTTTTAAAACGGAGATTGCGACAAGTTCGAAACTATTTACTATAATTTAAAAAAAAATTTACTATCTATTTTTTTACTGCACAGGGTAATCTCGGTCTGTCAGTTGTAATTCTCGATAAGGACGAAAATTTTATTTTACCCTGATCTTATGTTGAATGAACATCTTTCAACTGAAAATATAATGTTTCAATAAAACCTTAAAAATGGCGAATCGAAATAATTCGAAGCCGAATGATCCAGAATTATGGTATTTTAACTAAATAAGTTTAGTAATTTTGTACTGCCTTATCGGAGAAGAACTTAAACTAAATTATTGCTTGCGATAATGTACGGATAAACAATCTAATTTCTTAATAAAAATAGATAAGTAAACTCATTACAAATTAGAAGGTTCAACCCTCCCGCTTAATATATAATTTCGGTTTGTCGTCAAGTCTTACACAATCCCAATAATAAGTAGTAATTTGTTCGAATATATTATTTCATTCAATCGTAATTATTATCATATACGAATATACATATAAAATATAATCAATTTAATGAATGCCCTAATTTTGTTCAAATTAATCACAATTTCGAAAAACCCGCGTATATCTTGGTGTAATATACGCAATGATAACGCCACCACCTTAATTATGATTAAACAAATATATGTCACTTGTACGAAATGGACATCATATCTAAGTCAAGTACATACAATAAAATCCAAAATCAGTGTCTCAATCGCAAGGTACGCCCAATCGTTATTAGAAAATCAATCAAAACTAATATTTTATTTCAGGTAATTACAAACAAACGTAAGCTCGAATAATATTTAAAGCAAAGTAAAAAATTCTTATCACCTGTGTATATGTGATAACGCACCACATAACTTTTTCACTTAGTTAAAATATAATTTATGACCTGTACTTGCCATTATCATGTATAATTCGATTTAATGTGATGGACGTCAACAAATAGCACGCGTTCCAATGATTGACGTATTCTCTTTAAAAATAATTTATTCTTTCCGGCCAATCTAATAAAAATTGTCGGCTTTCATTGAAATATCGATTCTATGTACGAACGAACATAAATTCCAAAATAGTCGCGCCGAGATGGGATGATGTATAAATATGCAGGTACAATGCTCTTTTACAATATCTCGTTATATGTAATTGAAATAACAAAATCGATTTAAAATAATTAATTATTTAGCAATAGTCGATTTGCAAAAAATTAATTTTGTAGGAAAATGTATATAAAAAATAAACGATAATCTATTGACGTCATCGTCTTAGATATTCAGTTTTTTAATCTACGATTATATCGATAAATATTTTACGTGGTTTGGTTAAGTATAAAGTATGGAATTTTTGCATTTACTGTTTACCGCGAAAGATGTTATTCAACCCATAATATGAATGATCATTATTACCTAACAGCATGCAGGCCAAGGAGAAAAATAGATTTGTAACCCAACCAATATTTCTATAGAGAAATTTTATAGTAAATAAAACCTCGGCATACGTTAAAACCTGTTCGAGAAAATAAATTTGGGAGAAGAATACGGAAATTTGTTTTTATCCTTCACATTAATCCATTACCATTTTTTCCTTTAACATGCTTTTGCGTAGTAAAGATTTACTATTCGCTATATCGACGAAGTTAAAAAAAGTGTTTTTTGTGTTAAATCGCACAAGCAGGTGCGCATACCAAATGTATGTGTTCTCTCCAGCATAGACGGTTTGTCTGATCGGAGAGAATCTTCATGCTTAAGCAGTATCCATAAATTAGAAGATCCCAGTAAAGTTTGGCCGAAACCAGTCCACTGGAAGTGGCGGCTCTCATAGTAGTTTTTTCGTTTTAAACAAACATTTTGATGGTCGTTGTGGTGGAGTTGGGAAGCGGTCTTACCCCGTCTGTCTGAAAACAGCTATCGTGTCGCCAATCTATAAGACTGGAAATTTCAAACTAGTTAATAATTGTTTAGAGAAAAAACTAGTGCCAACCGATGATTGATTTTCTCAATAAACGATTTTTTTCTATTCTCCTTAGTATGGCTTTCGATAAGGTTTAGCTACAAATTTGTCTTAACAGATATTACTCATTTTGGCTAAAGTGTAGATGACGTATACATCGCGGAAATCGGGTAAGATGGAAACTTTTAATTGTTTTTTTTTTTGTAGGATAGTGTATCTATCATTTTTAGGAGGTGCAAGCCAAAAATTTCAGAAAAATTATCACATTTTCCGGGAAAATTTTGACATTTTCAATTTTTTTGGTGACAAATACCGTATTATTTTTTTCAAAATACGTACAAATGAGTAATTTTTATAAAAATGTTGATATTAGGATTGTATCTTAACAGTTTTTCGACAGTACAAGTTATTTTTCCGGAAAAATTTTGCAGTTTTTCCAGGAAAATTTTGAAAAATTTTCAATTTTTTTACAAAGTTTGGCACTTGAAGAATTGTATAAATTGTGGAAAATTGGGGGTTTGCTCGATTCTTTTAACATTTGTGGCAGTATTAGAAGAAGCGATAAGAGCGAGAGAAACTCTTTGATCTGTGTCTGCAAGGTTGACGAAGCAATTATTATTAATAAAAATAAAAAAAATTAAAAAAAATATTGAAAAAATAAAAAAAGTGAAAAATTTTCCGGAAAATTAAATTTTAAAAATTAAAATAACGCAAAAATGTAATTTTTAGCTGTTTAATGACAGTGTAATTCGAATTTCTATCATTAAAATTTGATTTTTTTATCCGCAGATTTTCAATTTTTGAATGAAAAAAAAACAAAATATTTTTGGAAAAACTTAAAATTTTCCCGGAAAATGTGGTGATTTTTCAGAATTTATTGGCTTGCACCTCCTAAAAATGATAGATACACAATCCTACAAAAAAAAAATTTTAAAAATTTTTCATCTTACCCGATTTCGGCGATGTATACGTCATCTACACTTACGCCCTCATTTTAGTTACTGTAATTTGGACAGACAAAACTTTATACCTCGCCTATTTCCTGATCTTCGTAAGCTTGCTTTTCATCAGTGACCTAACGAATAAAATTTTAGTAAGCTTCTTTTGTAATTGAAAATAGTTTGTGATTGTATATGGTGGAAAAAGTTCTGTTTTAGATCTCACCTGTGGTGTTCCTCAAGGAGTCCTTGGATCTATATTATTTTTAAAGTTCATACAAATGGTATGGCCAAACTATCACTCACGGGTCATATTATAATGTTTGCTGACGATAAGACCATCTTCTATGAATCCATAGATTATCAGATAAAAAAAATATATATAATTTTTCACTCACCACATCTACGACAGTGTGTGATTTACCACCACTCCAATTAGCAAATTATGCTGTATAACGAGTGGACATATTCCAGTATCTTTGAAATTCGAGAGGTGTATGACTGAGAATGGCCATATAAATTCAATATGCAATAAAGTAAGCCCTTTTATTTGCTTGATTAGATAATTGGCTGATTTTGTTCTAGTGCAAGTTTTAAAGGAAACTTATTTCTGATTAATTCATGGTTCTCATATGCATATTCAACTATTGGTTCTGATAAGAGTAGGCTGAAAAACTTGCAGATTTTACAAAACAGGTGCCGTTATGCCAAAATTTGGTTTCTGTACAGTAGTAAATACGGATTGATTAATCAGAATGAAACTTCATCTGTACGCTTTTCCATAAATTTGAAGACCCCAGGGATATTTGGGCGACATCGGTCCGGAAGTAGCACTTTTCACAGGACATTTTTTGTTTTTTTTTTTTTTGCAAATATGTTGAAAACAATTGAAAACAAAAAGATTGTAAATTAAATTTCTAATAAAATTTGTTCAGATCGTTATTTCAAATTTTGTCGGAAACGACAAGTTTTGATAAAAAAAAACTTTTTTCCATCAAAATTTGGTACCTGCAGTCCCAGCAGATTGACTGTTCGGAACAAAGCTTCATATCTAAACTTTTCCATTAATTGAGAGATCCTGCGAAATTTTATAGCAATCTGTGTATCAGTTGTAGCAGCTTCAATGGAACCTTTTACAATTTTTGCGATGATGTTGAAAATTTAAAAATTCACAAAAAATGGCAAAAAAGGAAAATATATTAATAAATCCATTAAGTTTGCTAACAGTAAGCCTTGTTGAATTCCTGAAATTTAAGTCGGACTAATATTTTTTGATTATATACAAGACAAAAGTCTGACAAGTTAAATTTTTGGGGTCGGAGTTGGCCACAAAATAAATCACCCCTTCATTATTTTTTTCGCATTGGAGAGATAAAATTAGCTAACACCAATATATCTCTATCTTACCCTTTCACTTATTTCGACTTTGTCAAGTAAAATGAGATGCTGTGAGTTCTAAACATCGCTCACTTTGCTATTATGAAAACTAGTTCAAGCGTGTAACGGACCTTACGCGAACATTCGTAAACAAAAATTCTCTACTTTCCGTGATACTACAAAGCTTATCCAAATTTTAGTGTGTTTCCCGTTTTGAAATTATAGTGTGATATACAATATTAAGCCATTTACGGGAATAAGTAGCTTTTAACCGATCCTGATGCAATTGAGTATAGAGGATGGAAATGGGATTCAAAATAATTTTAGAGGGAGTACTGATCTGGAACGGAGTAACGCCATTTCTTAACTGATCATCATGAAATTTGAAAAGTTTAGGGATAATGCCATCTGGGACAAAACTAGATAATTTCTAAATATATTTATATTATGAAGAAATTTCGTATGGTGGATGAAAATTTTATTCTGGTGAATTGACACGAATTATTAAAGGTGTGTTTTAGGAAATGCTTTGTAACACTTGAAATACCTCCAACAATTTAGTTGCACAGATTAACCAAGTATTTTGTTTTATTTTTTTAGGAATTTAGGATTCCGTCTAAAAATAGGCAACATTTTCTATAATGATCTACCAAATAAAAACCTTCAAATTTTACTAACATCCAAATAAGTATCAGATGGTATCAAGATTCGCGGTAATTTCCTTTCTTAAAACGGATTTCATGTCGGCATGACATGGAATCCGTTTTAAGAAAATATGATATGAAGGTTGGTGCATTTTGAAATCCAAATGGAAATGGAAAGTTCTTTTTTGCCATGCAACTTGTTAATTGAAGTAGAACATAGCGACATTATAATTAAAAAGTTTTGCAAAATTTTGCTTACTGAACAGCAAGGTCAGTTCCATGTTCTTAGTTAACTATTATTCATAATTGCAAAATACTTTATTAAACTTTTGAATCAACTTTATAAAGACAAATTGAAGATAAAGATAAGTTAGCTGACATCACAGCATTTTTCTATCATTTATGATGTGGATATTAAATCTGCAGTGATGTGTTCCATTCCATGAATAGGATTGACTTTCCTTTAAGGTGGCCGCATGAAATTTGCTCGACTCTCGAGCCGAGCTAACAAAGTTAAAAATGTGTGATATATAATGCAAATTATTGTTGTAAATTATTGTTGTCGTAATGCACTTGTTGTTGTACCACCGTTTTGAAATCACACATTTTTAACTTTGTTGGCTCGGCTCAAGAGTCGAGCAAATTTCATGCGGCCGCCTTTAAGGTTAAGTTAAATATAAATTGCCAATCACGATACCAATTGCAAATTTTTTAATTGTACCTGGTAATAGACCTCAAAAGAATAAAGGTGAAATATAAATCACTTCCGCTATTGGAATCTGATAGATATACGAAACCAAGACTCTTTAATTTAGAACAGTTTGAAATTTGGCACGCCAAATCTCTTATGTACTTAGCGATTAGAATAACTTATATTTTTTGTGAGTTAAATTATCCAAATGCCACATTGAAGAGCGAAGACATTTAGTAACCGATTAGGAATATGGCCATCTGAGACGGAACTAGGTTATTTCTGAGCAGATTGTGTAGAAGTTTCTACATAACCAACAATGCTGAAATTAAATATCAAAGTTGGAAATGGAATTCTTTAATGATTTTGACAAAAAATTCTGCCATATGGGACGGATTCAAGGTTATTTTTGAAACAGATTAAGAAAACATTTATGCATGATGAAAATCGGATTGTAAAATGATTTTGGGAAGAAGCTCTTAAATATGACTGATTGGGACAGAACTAAACCATTTCTTAACTGATTATGATGAAATTGGGTATACCCAAGTGAGACGCTACTAGGTTATTTCTGAACAGATTATGATGAAATTGTGTATGCTTGGATAAAAATGAAATTCTAAAATGGTTTTTGAAAGAAGTTCTAGAATATGGGGTCTACTGGGACGGAACTAGGCCATTTCTTAACTGATCATTGTGCAATTTGGTGCCATGAATAAAAATACGATTCTTAAATGGTTTTTGCATACAATTCTGGAATATGGCCACCTGGTATGGATCAAGACATTTTTTATGCCGGATGGATATTCTGATATATGGCATAAGTTCTGATAATGAGCAGATTATGACATTTTTTAGGTTAGATGGAAATGGGATCCTAAAAAGATTTCAAAAAAAAATATATAGGAATATGATTAATTGGAGCGAAACTAAGCCAATCCTCTGTCCAGTCTACCGAACATGTGCCTTTAAAAGATTATTCGGAAAATATTTTGCTGGATGAAAATGAGATTATAAATGGATATTTGGAAGAAGTTCTGGAATTTCACTAACTGGAACGGAACTAATCCATTTCTTAAACAGTTATGATAAAATTGGGCACACAGGATGGAAATGAGCGCCTTTCACGCGCCCAGGAGAGCTCACTAGCCTGATGGGGCGCGAAAAGCGTTCGTTTTTTTAGTGAATAGATAATTTCACTGACAAATAGCCATTTTTAGGATGACTTTGTATTTACCTTGCCTTTCACTTTTAAACTTGATTTGACTTTAATTCTTTAGTCAGAATATAAAATGTATCATGAACAAGAGTGTAAAATGTGTTCTAATTGTCGACTACTTAGTTGTCTGCAATTGGATATCGTCTGTCACAACTAACAATCCTACCCTATCCCTTGGATAATTGTTATAATATGTAAAACGGATGTACAGTGCATTCAGGTAGATCTTGATTATTCTTCGACCGCACACTTCAATCAATAAATCTATCAATCAGGACATGTGTTCTCACTACGTTTATAGATCCTAAATATCAATATGGATATAAAGTACTCGTACTATATATTCAGATATGATCTAATTCAAGGACACTGCCAGGTGGGGAGTTTGACTGGGGCGGTACATCTTTCAAATAATAACGAAGGTGTCCCAAGGTCAGCTCAGTGTGAACAGAAACCACACATTGAGCAAAAGGGTATATGCTGGCTTGATCTCGATGTTCAGTACACATAGAGACTGCTAAAGCATGGCCTATCGATCCTTTTGGCATTAATGAGTTTTTAGCATACAAGTTAATTATAGCCTTTCTGAGTTAATTATATTTTATACAAGACTTGTTATTATTGAGTTTTAAATATAGAAAACATGTAGCAGCACATTTAGCAGTTTTAGCGTGATCTGCGGTCTGATGAATGTTACATGACCAAATCTCGTAACAATTTATCAAAAATTTTAACTATCCAATATATTTCTTAGTACTGTGGTTAGAAGATGTGTAAGTGGCCACATATTTGCATTTCCTAAAAATTATGGCAAAACTTTTCGTAAAACTGAATTATTTTTTTTTACAGTAGAATAATTTAATTTGATCAATAATGTGTATGTTTTGTATTAGCACCTGTCACTTGAACATGGTAAACATAAATATGTATATATGTTATTTGTGTATTGTACATATTGATAAACCAAATCGATTACACCGTTTTGATTTTTTATTGACAAGCTAATAATTTGTAATACTATTTGCTTACACCTCCAGAGTACTTTACAATGTTTTTTAATTAAAACTTTGATAAAGGTTGTACTACCGACAGAATCTAAACCGCAATTGCTCATCCGAATTCTAAAAATAGAAAATCGATGATGATCAATAATTTTAGAATTGTGGTCTAAATTATATTTCACAATAGCAATGAAAAACATATCGTAGAAATGATTTTTTTTACACTGAGTTAAATCATAGATAAACATGTACAGATGATTCTTTGAGAACAGTACCCTTTTTCTTCTAAAAATGTTTACAGATTACAGATACACTAAATTTTTATTTCGCCATAAATTTATTCAAAGAAATTTTATTTAGAGGCAATGGCCCTCTGGTACAGAAAATTTTTATGATCTGTATATACAAATCTATGGTTAAACCTATTGTTAGTATTTAAAAAAAAAACTAAAAATATTTTATTTTATGATTATTTAATGTTTAGAAGAAAATACGTAAATCACTGGAACCAAGGGCAAACTTCAATCGTTATTTTTATAAATTTTCATTTGGTTGGTCTCGCGTAATTGCTCCACTGCTTTACAGTTTATTACTAGTACAATGCTTTGATTTAAAAGAAAGATCGCCTTTGATTATAATTCGATTATTTTGTAAGAAAATTTTTTAAAATTTGGGTACCTGTTAAAGAAAAATATTACTCTCTAGTACGTTAGTACGTTAGATTCTGACCAATTCAGATTTATATGCTTATATGCAGCTATAAATAGCCTCATCAGGTATACAGGGTGCATGCAGCTATGTTGCCGCTAGCGGTGCATATATAAATTTTCTAATATACATCCAGTGATGTGCTGTGAAAAGTTTAAAATGTGGCTCGCTCTTTTCTTCCTTAAAACGGATTCCAACAATCACATAGATACCGATATTGTTCAATTGACAATTTTATTGAAAAAAGAATATTTGGAAGAGATAGAATGCGCATGCGAAATGTTTACGGATCAACCGGAAACATTATTGCTAGAAGACAATTCAATCAGCAGCGATCGAACAGCATTATTTGAGAGATCTAAATTCTGCATCGATCTCAAATCAAAAATTCAACCGCGGTTAGAAATGATAAAACAACGAGAAACAATACTTAAGCCACAAAATCACTTTTACAATCCGGAATTTGCAATTGAAATTCTTAATCATTTTATGTCTATTTTGCCATTGTAGACTCCAATAGTAGAAACAAAGGATTTCTCTACAAAAAATTTTACAAACTGTTCAATCGAAAGCTACTTTGGAGCAACAAAATCTGAAATGGACAAAAAGGCTGTTGAAATTGGCAAACGACCAATAAAAGCTGTGTGTAATTTTTAGTGTTTTCGATGAATAGGATCGAAGATCAAATCTATGGAATTATAAATAATTTTCCCAAAAAAGGATTTAATAATGTTAAATCAAAACCAAAATGCAGAGAGGAAGTAGATCCCTTAGAAAAATGGAATCATAAGAAAAAGAACTACGGTAAGAAACATTTTTCAAAAATGAATGTACACCAAAACATGAACGGAAATAATAGAGAGAGTAAGAATTTGGATGAACCAAACAAAAAATAAATTTTGATATTTAAATACTACATTAAAATCTAAAAAAAATATACCAAAAAATAAAACAAAAGCAAAAAATTAAAAAAAAATTTAAAAAAAAAATTAAAAAAAATAAAAAAACAAAAAAAAAATTAAAAAAATTAAAAATTAACAAAAAAAGAAATAGTTTGAAATGAAAAATGAAATGAATTTCAAAAATAGAGGCGGGCGTACAAAGGGGGGCAAAGTCCCAGATTCATACCTCCTCGCGGTGCTCCCTTGGTAACGCTAAATGAAACAGGCGATGAACGAAGCAGAAAAATTCTGATTATAGTCAAGGACACTACATAACATGGTGACAATTGTCAGGCTGAAGGGCCCACCTACCTTTTTGCAAGTTGCTCGCAATATAAACGTGTTTCAGGTATGACTGGATACCTTAATATCTGTCGTCAGTACGTGACCCACACGTGAAAAAATGTGTTTAACGGTGAGTGAACTACCTACTCTAACAAAAACCTTCGAGCTATAAACCCTATACAAATGCCTCGGATAAATTTATCGTATTCATTATCAGAGCGATCTCGGAAAATTTACACGGACAAAGATAAAAAAGGGAACATGAAATTTTCTCAACATTGCAATAAACTTTGGCCTCAAACTTTGCACAGATATTTTATTTGTAGGCTCTAGCCTAAAATTTTAACTCGCTTACACAACAAATGAATTATATGAGCTTCGCGGATTCTCGTAGACTATAATTATAAATTATAATTTTACAAAATTTATAATTATCATAATACATACTTAGAAGCTGTTAATTAATTAGTTAGCTTTATCCAATTGTACATATGTCGCAGAACCGGTTTGAATATGATTTTAAAATTTGTTATTAAATATTTAGTTTATTTATTTAAAAAATCTTCTTGTTTTCGTTTCGCTGTATAATTTTGTCGGCAATGCAGTTTTTATTGAAATTTCGCCCAAAAAGTCGGTACTGCAGTTTTTCGGAAATATCCCATGGTAACTTTTGGGTAGCTTCCTGACAAAAAATTACCAAATCTATTTCCGATCATGTAGAGTAACTTTAGGGTAATTTAGTTTTTGTTGTTTTTTAATTTCTGTCTTTCTGGCAATTTGTATTCAATTAGTAGTGTCAGAAAAATAAGAAAAGTAGAAACGTTCAAAGTATAAACTATTAAACAAAATACAACAAAAATATTGTATCTGTCAAAATACGTTATTGAATATTGCAGAATATAAATATTACCACGCGAAATGTAATCTTACTTTTTGTATGGCCAGGGTAACTTAAGTAACTTTTGTTACCAACATTAAAATTACTCAGAAATTACCATGGTATATTTCCGAAAACGGCTATTATCGATTTCCTCGCAATATGTCGATAAAGTAGGGGTTCAGCCGAAGTTTCGGCTGAAACTTCGATACTACAGTTTGTATATTATTATGAATTCCCCTCTCAATGTGTCGATAGAGTAGTACACGGATAAAATTTCTACTAAAATGTCGATAATGCAGATTGTATGCCCAATTTTCTGCTAACTTCAGTAGTATCGAAAAATACCAATTATGAAATGTTGGTTGTAACACTTGAACGTAGTCAACCGAAAATTGTTAGATCAATCATTCAAATTAAATTAAGATCTAAATTTACCAGTCGAAAAATGTCGATAATCAAGGTTCTGTGATGAGGTAATAAGGAGAATCATGAATTTTTAATGAGACAGAAGGATAACACGAAACTGCACCCTGTTCAACTATTCAGACTTACACCAACCGCACTTTGAAATTATGGCTACGTTCAAGGTACATCGTTTAGTCAAAGTAAGATCGATGACCAACAGGCAACAATTGGGGTAAATTTGGTACATTATGATTTTATTTCGGTAGTTTCTCTGCACGTCTGAACAGATCACTTCTACACAATTATAGGCTCTGGGAAACAAATTGAAGGAGAGAAATTAGTTTAGAAGGCTGTCCAAAGTGGGACGTAAAAAGATGATCCGCATGTATAAGTTAAACCTAAAAAGATGTCAAGTTTCACTTTCAAGGACGCACTCTCACCATGTACTAAAACTTAAAAAAACAGATAATGCAGATAACACCAATACTGTCCGCATTATCGATATTTTTTATCTCTTTAGTTCTATCGAATTTTTCGGTTTGATTTCACGGTAACCTTTTTTTTACTTTCAGCAATTTATTCCATCAGATTTAACATTAAGAAATTGTTTGTATTGTAAAATACATTTTACGAAACATAACTGGTATTTTAGAATTTTTAAATACGCAATTCAAGGAGTTCTATATGTAGACCTCTAACAAAAAACGAAGAATTCATAAGCCTACGCTTGTTAAAAGCGGGCACCGAAAAATAATTGTGGCGATTGGATGAGGATATTACAAAGTTGTTGACATTTTAGACACTTAAAGATGTACAAACATACTCTGAAGTCGTAAAATTGCTCCAGAGAACAGTCAGTAATAAATTAGTGAGCCAAAATATATCTTAAACATGGAATAAATATAGACTGAAGTTCACTGAAATACTTTTTTGTTAAATTCAATCAAAACAACGTTATGTATGACGATTTTATAACTTGGGAGTTTTATTTTAGAGTCGAGGGAGGCATCTAGTAGTTGACCACAACATTCTCAATAATAACACAACTCTGCTGTAAACAGCTTCAATATTATACCTCTAGCACATGGTTTTATCAAAAATTAAGCCCAAATTGTAAACCGCATCGGAGTAATCAACGTCTAACCCATTAGCCATATTACAGTTTGTAGAAGTTATAATGATGCATTGCGTTTTACCACTATTCAGATCAAATTTATTATTTACTGACCACTGTGTGGTGACCACTCAATATATAAATCGACAACTATTCATATAAGCAAACAAATAATAATTAATGTGGGACTTTGCTTAGATAACGCGGGTAGTAGGCTATTAGGAAGAAAATCAAATAAGCTGACCGCCATCTTCCTTTTAGGAATAGGTACAAATATTGAAAGTTTCAACTCAGATGCAAGTTCAGGAATTTTATAGGTATTTCTAGTATGCTATTATAGCCGGAGCGAGTTTATAACCCGAAACGCGAAGCGTAATTTTTTCCACTACTAGTCTTAGAAGGCAAACCAACCATTAAGTTTTTTTCTTGATAAGAAAATTAATTTATTAAGCAAAACACTTGCTCTTTTATAATATTAAATATGTCGAAGTAGCCCGAATTTTTTACTGAATTGTAGTAAGCGTAAATTTAAAATGACACTGTATTTTGTTTTGTTATTTGAAGTTTTAATTTTGTTGAGTCAAACAAAATATTTATAAAAAAACATATGAAAAATTTATAATTTGGTGTAATAAGAAAAGTGTTAATAAAATTTCGGAAAATATACTTTTATACGTGGTATCTTGTATATTTTATTTGTATCTTGTATATTTTATTTGGATTTTTTTATTTTTATCAAAATCTACTATATCATTATGGGATATAATCATAATCTGCCTATCCATTTAATCACATTACATCTAGTGTTCATTTTTCATTATTAACTAGTGATCAATAATAAAATATTATTAAACACTAGCTGTTCATAAAAACTCAAAGTTTACGTTTCACTTATAAGAATAATTTTCACAACTTTATTTTAATTTATTTAGCATGAAGCCAAGGTATATATTCATGCGTATTACAATTTATAACAAAAAAAGTGAACTTATTTAAGTATTGTGCGTACAGTGCAGCTCGGTTGTCAACTTAACTCTGCCTCTTTATCTTATCAATTTAAAATTATTTTATTTTGTATAAAAGCGCATCCTCTCTCATCTATTATTAATAATCTCATGCTTTTGCAATAAACAAAAAAAATGTAATAGAATCGTGTGAACTATGAAATTATGGACTTACGTTACGTTAAGTGATTGATTATGTTGCAACTTAAATTAAGTATTAAACATTTGATTTAAATTAACGAGATTTAATGACGAGATTTTCAACTTAATGAGATTTTCTTTTCTAGCGGGATGCGCGTATATACCTTTATTCGATAAATCTAATATCTAATCCTAAACATTTTCCCCCACGTTAAGGAAATTATATATATATAATAATTTATCTTAACCAAACAACTCATATATAAAAATTTGTTATCATTATTTTTGTTTTTAATTTATAAATAATAAATAGTATTAATAATACAGTTATTTAAATAAACAAACTATACATTGACATTTCTATAATAAAAAAAATAAAAAAATAAAAAATGTTTACAATTATTCTTTCTTAATAGGAAGCTTAACTAATTTAACAATTGGTCGTACATACTCCTTGTTATTGCATTTTATTGTTACTACCCTTACGATGCCATCCTTGCCTGGATGAATGTGGGTAACAATAGCAAATGGCCATTGATTCGGTGGTAGATTATTATCTTTCAACAATACAACGTCATTGATTTGAAATGCATCACATGTTGTCTTCCATTTTGATCGTTGTTGTAAGGTATGTAAGTAATCAGTTCGCCAATCTTTCCAAAATCCCTGCATTCGTTTCTGAATATTTTGCCATCGATTTAGTTTGGAATCCTTCACATCTTCTAATTGTGGCTCAGGAATCGCAGTAAGTGCTTCACCAATTAGGAAATGGCCCGGCGTCAATATTTGAAGTTCTGAGACTTCATCCATAATGCAGCATAACGGTCGTGAATTTAAGATAGCTTCGATTTGTGTTGTTAGTGTTGCTACTTCTTCAAATGTTAGGTTTACATTGTCCATGACCCTCTTCATATGAAACTTAACTGACTTTACGGCAGCTTCCCATAGCCCTCCAAAATGCGCACCAGTAGGCGGGTTAAAATGAAATGTGATATTATTCTTTAAAGAAAAATTAAGAATATAATTAGAATGAAATTGTTGCAATAACTCATGTCTCAATTTTTTTAATTCCTTATTGCCACACGGTTGAAAATTATCCAAAAAATATTAATAAAATTTTCGTATAAACCTTATTTATACGAATATTCATCTTAATTTCGATAAACACAAATTTATTAACAGAAATAATACAAATTTCATATAAAATGAAAACGTTCGATTATAACCTAAATACCAATTTCGTCTAAAATTTATAAGACTTACATTATAAATTTTTTTTATAATAAAATTATATTAAAACATAACACATTTTTTTGTTAAAACATTTTTTTTAAGTAGCAGCATTTTGTGTGCAGTTTTCGTGTTTAACTCGTTTATCCTGTATATGAAATTCGTTTTATTTTAATACAAAAAGCATATAAATACGAAAAATACCGTTAGTTAGAAAAAAAAATAACCATTTATATATGAAAATAATATAAAAATTATACTATATTAAGTTAATAAGTTTTAATTAACAGAATATCCGCCGTGAATCATTTCGCTCAAGAAATGTTTACCAGGCAAACAGTGTACAGTGTATGGAATTAAAAATAAGAATATAATAAAAATATAATTATTAATTAATAAATACTAAGTGTATTAAAATATATAAAAATTTAGTGGATTATTAAAATATAACAGAAATAATAAAATCTTAAAGTGTAAAGTGAATTATAATTTTATTCGTAATACATTCAGAATGTCCAGGCGCGTTTCAATATTACAAAAAAACGTTTTATTCTTGTGATTTCTTATCTTGTGTTATTTTAGAATAATAACTGTTTCTTAATATGAAGTTTAAGTGATTTACGGGTAAAATTTGTTTCGATCGCAGCCAGTTACACTGAAGAAATCTTCGGGTTTAAACCTACCAGAAAACAACAAACAGCAATGGCGCAAGGATGCGTAAATTTATTTCCATGTTTAAAATAAGATGGCGAAAATTAATTGGTGAGTTTTCCAATTATATATTCTATTTTATTCTCTTTTAATTCCTAATATACCCTACCTTTGACCTAATTTATTCCTATTATTACTTTTATTCCTAATATTAAAGTTATTCTTAATATTTTAAATATGAACATAATATTTATAACTCTTTTCATGATTTTATTTTCATTTTTCTATGCATTAGGATATTTTCATTAGTTGTGAGGGTACAGGTTTCTTGCAAATAAAGTTAAAAAACGATCGAGCAAGAAAACGAAAATTCGATGTTTATTTTAATCAAAAATCTGAATAAGTCGAATTGGAAGAGCTATTATAAAAAACAGAAGTGGATGATGTAGCCCAACGTTATTTAGATGTGTTAGCCGTTTAGTCAGATGAAATCGTTTTAGTGGAATCAAAATTAAAAGCAACAGTGAATTATCGTTAGTACAACGATCAAAATATGAATACCACCATAAAGTTGATAGCCTTGTCAGCCATGTTATACATCCAGAACTGGTAAATACTTTATCGTTAGTTTAATGCTTTTCTAAAGAAGTTGCTGTCTTGCAGATTTTATGTGATTTTAATTTGTGCTTCCCGAAGTGCAACGTCCAGTTTTCAGATGCTTTGTGTATGTCAGAGACATATAATAGCTGCAGTTACAAATTCGGAAAAATAAATATTATATATTGAACGTGACCGTGATTAAGGTAAGCAAATCCCAATATAGCTGTATATCTAGAGAGTTTATCTGATCCGATTAGTTCATGTTTTATGAAATAACACGAAGGCGATTACTATACTTAAATTATAAAGCTTTCCATATAAAATTTAATCTAATCCGGATCGACGGGTGTCATGAAATGCAGCAAATAATATTGAAAATATTTGATATTCAATATTATAATTTGAAAACAGTATGAAGTCACCGTTAAATCAAAATTTCATTGTATCGCGATAAAGAAAAATTAACTTTCTAGATCATAAACATACTGAATTTGCTGTGATATTTTATTTGTTTAATTTCAGACTGGAACCAGGCTACTCTTGCATTTTTAAATGTGATTCGTTTATTACCACCTTCTCCATCTGGATGACATAAATGAAGCTGAATATCAGATGAACTGGCAGTAAACAATCTTATTCAGTTTTTTGTTGTAAGAATTTTTAAATTTTTGGTTATTTTATTTTGTTTATACAAATGTTTGAATAATTAATTCATTTCAGTTATAACCAATACATCTCCCTAATTTCAACAATAAATTGTATTGACAAATGATTTCTTATGTCGTTGTTGTGTTCTTTGATATTTATTGGAAATAAGAATAGATTTTAAATACATTGTACATAAATACATAAATAATTTGATATATTTTATTTTTATATTTTCTCTTCTCAGCCTGGTCAAACTAACTCGAGGTATAATGAAAATTCAGCTATTAAAGCCCCGTACATAATCGCTTTAAGACAAACTAACTCGGAAATGGTATAATATATCAAATACGATTGATTCTAGTTTGGTTGCATTACCATCAAACACTGGAATTATTGCTGCAATCGATTATTTATTTAAATTTTTTTTATTAAATATAATAATAATCTTCGGATGTGTTGGACGTTTCTCCAGAACTATTTACCAATATTTCCCATATATCAGCCACAAAGAAGAATATGTAATTTAGCAGAAGCAATGAATGAAAAAATGAAACGAAGCGTTAAGGTGGCGCGGGAACACTAAACTTTATGTTATTCAGAATAGGAAAACTAAGAATGTAATAATGAAATTTTACAAATAAAAATAATATGTATATGAAATTATAAAACTTTTTGGTGCTGCATTTTCCAAAGGGCGACGTTTATATAATTTATTGTATATCAACCGTTTCTCGTATTTATACGTTTCTCGTATTAGCAACCAATATCTCTTAGCTTATAAAACGTATCAAGTAATCTTATCAAATTTGAGACAACTTCTTATAAAATCTACACTACGTGTGTTATTAATTTTGATAATTATGATTAATTAATTTATAAGATAATGTTATAAAATTTTATACAAATATTTCGACAAAAGTTTATCCGGTTTGTTATAAAAAACCATGACGTCATTGTTTTTGATTTAATAAGAATAGTTTATAAAATTTATATTTTTAAACTTATTGTTTTTATAAGTACGGCTCGTATTAATTTTGTACGATTTATTTATGGATTTATACTATTATACTTTATATAATTATATATTACTATTATACCAAAATTTTCAACCGTGCAGCGACAAAATTGGATCCATTATCGCAATATACGTTTTCAGGAATACCTCGGCGTGCTACGAATCTTTTAAACGCTGCTAAAAATGCTTCAGAGGTCATGCCGCTAACTACTTCAATATGTATTGCCTTAACTGATAAGCAAACGAACAATGTGAGATATGCCTTTTCCATACGAGCATTTCGGGTAGAACTTGTTTTGATATAGATTGGCCCTGCGTTATCTATACCGACGTTTAAAAATGGACGCTGCTCAGTAACCCTTTGTGCTGGTAGGTCGCCCATCTTTTGCTTAGATGTATTAGCACGATACTTAATACAAATAATGCATTTTCGGATAAGTGCTTTTATTGATCGACGAGCATTCATCATCCAAAACCGTTGTCGTATAGTATTTAAAACCAAATTCAAACCAGCATGAAGATGTGTTACATGTATCTCCCTAATTACTAAATCGTTGATTTGGTGATGCGGCAATATGACTGGATGTTTGGCAGAAAACTTTAAGTTTGAATGTTTGAGACGTCCGCCAACTCGAACAATACCGTTATCGTCAATGAATGGATCAAGCCCTAACAGCTTCGATTTGGAGTGCAACTGTTTATTATTTTGAATAGCGCTAATTTCTTCCTTGAAAGCAATTTCTTGTATATTTCTAATAATTATCACTTCAGCATAACGTAATTCATCTACTAATATAGGTCCACGTACTCGTAACTTTTGTTGATTGGACCGTTTTGTAAATCGCATTATAATTACCACTATTCTTTTAAGTTTAAACCACGATGAGACCTTCTCGACCAGCTGAACAATTACGTTTCCTTCGCTATTGTTTATTGTATGTAAACTGTTTAGCCTTACTTCTAATGAAGATTCATCTATTTGCGGTATAGGTCTCGTTCCATTTGGCCAATGTTTCGAGTCCTTTATTAACCACGGAGGTCCCTTCCACCACATTTCCATCTCACGTAACTTGTCCGGTTGAACCCCTCTAGAAATGAAATCTGCCGGGTTCTGTTTCGATGGTACATAATACCAACATGTGTTTGGAATTATTTCCAGCATTTTCGAAGTGCGGTTTGCAATGAAATTTTTCCATTTTCGAGGAATGTCAGACAACCAATGCAAAACTACCATTGAATCCGTCCATGCGAATACTTGCACTTCATCGCCAACAAAAACTTCTGATTTGAGATATTTAACTAGTTTACATAACAAAAATGCCACACAAAGCTCCAATCTCGGTATCGTAACTTGTTTTATTGGCGCGACCTTACTTTTAGCGCTGACCAAGGATGTATCAATTGTCCCGTCAGGATATATACTTCTAGTGTACACTACACAACCATATGCTTTTTCGGAAGCATCGGAGTAGGCATGTAGTTCAATTCTAATTGGTTGTCGATTCCGAAAATAACACCGTGGGATCTTGATTTGATTGACGTAAGTTAATTTATTATATATGAACTCGAATTCATTTTTCAGTTGCTGTGGAAATAATGCGTCCCATTCAATATGTTGAATCCATAATTTTTGTAAAAATTGCTTAAAAAGCACAATGATTGGTGATAACCATCCAAGTGGATCATATATACGTGATATTTCCGACAAGATGCTGCGTTTTGACCAGTTTTGTGTTGAACTCAAATTAACAGTAAAGGTAAAGACATCGGCAAACGAATCCCAAATTATACCCAGTGTTTTCATACTTCCTTCGCTTTCAATCAATTTTGGTATGCTTTCAATATCTGATTTTGTAAAAGATTGCAGAAATTCATTAGAATTCGATCTCCACTTTCTTAATTTTAAACCTCGACTTTCTAATATTTGTGTTATATTTGCCTTGAATTTTAACGCGTCTGCAATTGTATTTGCGCCTGAAAGCAGATCGTCCATATAAAAATCCTTAGTAATGATTTTTGATTCTTCTGGATACTGATCCGAGTATTCTTCAGCGATAGCCTTCAACGTGCGAACCGCTAAATAAGGAGCACTTGTTAAACCGTACGTGACAGTATCCAACATATAGACCTTTAGGTTATCACCTTCCTTCCAAAGAATTAGTTGATACATTTTATCATCTGGATGTATACGAACCTGTCGGAACATTTTCTCAATATCGGCGACGAAGGCGATTTGATGTGTCCGAAATTTAAGCAAAATTGTATTCAAGTCGAGTTGAATTTTTGGTCCCACTTGCAGTGTTTCATTTAGAGATATTGAATTTGACGATTTACATGATGCGTCGAAAACCACACGGAGTTGTGTTGTTGAACTGGCCTTAAAAACTGCGTGATGAGGTAAGAAATATTTTTTACAATCATCTTTTGGTAGGTCGGTCCATTTAACCTCATGCATATGTCCTAACTGGAGATATTCATCGATAAATTGTTTGTATTGATTATAAAATTCGCGATTGGTTGCGAATCTCTTCTCCATTGTATATAAACGACGTTTGGCGTTATTAAACGATTCACCTAACTTCATTCGTGGCGTTTTGAATGGCAACCGTACTTGATACCGTCCGTCAATTTTCTCCGTTGTTGAACGATAGAATAATTCACACGCATCTTCTTTGTCAAACTGATTCAATTCATTTGGAATCTCCTCTATCTCCCAAAATTTTTTAAGCAGAGCTTGAATAATATCACAATTGATATCATTGTCTGATGAACATCCGGTTAGAGCGATGATATTGTCATTTTGTTGCTTTAGTTCACCAGCCACTAACCAACCAAAGTTTGATTCTTGCAATAATGGGAATCCGGGTATTCTTTTTTGTCGAGGTCCAAGTATCTCGAAGAAAAATTCAATTCCAATTAAAATATCAATATTACTGGAGCGGTTGAAATATGGATCTGCTAACTCAATTCCTTCTAATTCAGTTCCTTGTATGTCACAATCCCTTGCTGGTAAGTTACGAGTAATATTTTTAATAATATGAGCTATCAGCTGTAAATTGTAATGTTTATTTACACGTGATTGTATAATAAGCGATGTTTTCCCTCTAGTCGTTCCGCTTGGAACAGATGCAAGGCCGTAAATTTCAATACTCGATTTCGATCTAGTTAGGCCGAGGCGTTGACTACAAGATTCGGTAATAAAGCACGATTGCGATCCTGAATCTAGCAAAACCCTTGCTGGTACAAATTGCCCACTGCGTGATTGTACATTTATTATAGCAGTAGGTAGTATTATAAAACTAGGTGGGTTTCGTACTGCGTTAGTGATCATAACTTCTGCTGTGCATCCAATTGTTGATTTTGGTGACAATGCTCCAGAAGTACCAGATGATTTTGTGCTTGTGATATTATTATCATTAGTTTTCATTAATGATGATTGCGTGGCTGATGATTGATTGATATCGTTGGAAACGGGTGAAGACTGTTTAGTTGATGGTTCACTTAACATATACGCATGATGCGAGCCTCCGTTTTGAAATCCTCCGCTTGAATTATGAAGCAATGAGTGATGTTTTTTGCGACAAATTAAACAGCTGGTTTTAAATTGACAATTACTAGCAAAGTGGCCTCGGCGCAAACAATTTTGACATAAGCCTTTCGACCTTACCAATTCAAAACGCGATTTTAGCTCCAGATTTCGAAATTTTGGACATTTATGTATCCAATGTTCCTCATTGCAATTTACACAACTGGCCTTAATGAGTGATTGAGTTTCGATGTTAAATGCATTAGTGGATTTGCGTTGTGATTGTGAGCCTGTTACTCTGTGGCTTGACTTTGGTTCGATTTGTAAGCAGGATTCCAGTGCATCGCACCTATTGTTCAAAAATTCTGTAAAACGCTCAAATGTAGGATGTGGATTGTTTACAGTTGCTTCGGCCCACAAATGTCTTGAATCATCATCGATTTTATTTAGTAAAATGTGAATTAACCACGGATCTCTTTTCTCATGCTCTGAACCCAAAGCACGAAGAGCTCGTATTATTTCGTCCGACTGATCACAAAGTTTTCTTAATTCCTTACAGTTACCACGAGTACATAATCTTATATTAAGGAACGTTTGTATCAATTCGGCAACAATTGATTTTGTTTTGTTGTATCTGGTTTCAAGTTTCTTCCAAGCTTCTTGATAATTTTCTTCAGTTGTAGTGATATGTCTTAACAACGCCGCAGCTTCTCCTCGCAAAACTGATTTTAATAGTTGTAATTTATGAACCCCATTTAACTTCTCATTACTGTCAACCGCGCTTGTAAAAATGTCTCGAAATGAAGGCCATTGCTTGTAGTCTCCCGTAAATGGTTCAATATTTAATTTAGGTACATGTACAGAATTTGAAATTTTGACACCCTCGTAAAATGTCTTTTGTTGTTCAACGAACTCGCTTAACGTTTGATTAATGTCGCCATTTGTAACAACCTTCGGAGGTTTATCTGAACGAGCATCAATTGCTTCTTCTAGAAATTCACGCGCTTCATAATAATATTGATCGACCTTTTCTTGAATTGATTGATAATCATTGAAACTGTGTAATTCAATTTCCAATTCATTAAAGGTCTGGTAGTGATCACATAAATCAGCTAGCCTAGGTTGTAAGGCGACAAGTTTTGTGGTATCTTTAATTCCTCGTGAGAAAATCAAAATTGACTTAATTTGTGCAACCGCCCGATCACGTAGACGCACCTGTCTCTCCATAACGTAAAAAAAAAATTTTCAAAATGGTTACTAACCTTCTGTGTCACCGTTATTTGATATAATTTAATTGCACGATTTTAATACAGCAAATGTGTACCTTTGTTGATGCTACTTAATGCAAACAGTTTCAATCACGATATAATGTTATTCACGGACGCTTATTAATCACGCTACTATGTTCACTATCAAATTAATATTTATGCCACAATTATGATAACCACAGTTCGATTTTTTTTGCCACAAAAAAAAAATGTTTACTACACTATTATCCAACACCGTGATACAGTTAATTTCAATTAAATCTCCTTTTTTTTACAAAATAATGTCCACTACAGGTTTACCACAGTCTCACAAGGTTCACTATGATTTTTATCAGTTTATTAACTAAAGCACGATTTTCAAATTGGAACCAATATAGTTAATTTTTAAATCATTACGAACTTATTTTTATTAGCACATACGAAAAAGTTTCCTTTTATAACACACGTTTTAATTACGGGGCTTTTTTTCAACAAGAAATAATTACGGTAAAATGAATAAGAAATACTTAAATAAGTTCCCGGGTTTCGGCACCAAAAAATGTTCATAAAAACTCAAAGTTTACGTTTCACTTATAAGAATAATTTTCACAACTTTATTTTAATTTATTTAGCATGAAGCCAAGGTATATATTCATGCGTATTACAATTTATAACAAAAAAAGTGAACTTATTTAAGTATTGTGCGTACAGTGCAGCTCGGTTGTCAACTTAACTCTGCCTCTTTATCTTATCAATTTAAAATTATTTTATTTTGTATAAAAGCGCATCCTCTCTCATCTATTATTAATAATCTCATGCTTTTGCAATAAACAAAAAAAATGTAATAGAATCGTGTGAACTATGAAATTATGGACTTACGTTACGTTAAGTGATTGATTATGTTGCAACTTAAATTAAGTATTAAACATTTGATTTAAATTAACGAGATTTAATGACGAGATTTTCAACTTAATGAGATTTTCTTTTCTAGCGGGATGCGCGTATATACCTTTATTCGATAAATCTAATATCTAATCCTAAACACTAGCCAAGAAATTTTGTTTCTCAGGCTACTAAAACACATAATAATGAAACCTTCTAGTCGTAGAAGTGGAAAAAAAACAAAAAACATTTATAAACTCAGCAAAGTAATTAAAAAAAATATTTAGCCTACTACGGCTTGAGATATTTAGAAACACATACATATAACACACGATACATTAAAAACACCTAGTCGTAATTATATGACAGGTCACCACCGTAAATCGAACCCGGAACCCTTGAATAACAGAGCAAGCGCTTTACTTACCCTGGGGTGGGGTAACATTATACATTATACATTTTCGATACTTTATCGAAATTTATGTCTCTTTTTCCTAAACTGAAATTCGCGACTGTTTCGTTTATGAATTATTTCTTTTCTATTGCTATCACAACTTACTAGAATAAATATGACAACAACTCTTTCTCTTTCTCTTAAAATCGGTTTTTTTTACACATAACTGGGATTTTGAAAACCGAGATTTCGTTACACACCCCGTTAAAATATCGCAAACAAATTATTTGGCGATAGAAATCTAAATTTTTTAATCTAGCAGGCTTAAAAATGATATAAAATATGAAATAGTATCCCATTTTATTCTAGAGAAGCGAGACATAAACTTCGATAAAATATCGAAAATGTGATGTTACTAAACGTCACTCCTGTGGCACTATTCTGGTTTTCCCTGGGAATAGGGAATTGGGAAAAATATTTTCATAGTATTTTTGTCTAAATTGTATTTTTCTGGCCTACTGAGGAAATAAGTTTGGTGTAAATATTTTCGAAACAAAGTTAAATGGGAAAATATTTTTCCCTATAAAAATTTTGTGGAACAAAAGTTTCCCAATACACTTTGTTTTGAAATTTTTTGCACCAAACTTATTTTCTCAGTAGGCCAGAAAAACGCAATTTTGACAAAAATACTATGAAAATATTTTTCCCAATTCCCTATTCCCAGGGAAAACCAGAATAGTGCCACTGGGGTGACATGTTGTAATATTACATTTTCGATACTTTATCGAAGTTTATGTCTCTTTTTCCTAAGCTGAAATGGGCAACTGTTTCGTTTATGAATTATTTTGTTCGTATATTGCTATCACAACCTACTAGAACAAATGTGAGCAAGGTGTCTTTGTCTAATTTCGTTAAAATATCGAAAACAAATTATTTGGTGAGTGACACCTAACAGGCTGGTATATGGTATAAAATTTGAAATAGGATCACATTTTATTCTAAAAAAGCGAGATATAAGACTCGATAAAAGTATCGAAAATGTGATGTTACAACATGTCAGCCCTGCTATCAAGGGCGACAAAAATCAATATTCCTAATGCTGAAGATTCCCTCAGCATCAGAAGAATTAAAAAGATCATTTCAAGATCATACCAGACAGTACTAGAGGTCGATGCTATTAAACGAAAAATAATTTTTAAAATCGTCTGAAGAGAACGGAGCAGTTTCTGAATTTTAAAGAAAATTTTCAAAACCCTTAACCTTGGGAGCCACCTAAAATGGAGCCACCAAAATCAAATTTGACTAAATTATAAACAAAATTGTTCATTTTCATCGTAACTAATTAAAATCATATTTATTAAATTAATTTGCAAGTCAAAGTTGACTATTTCTTGAAGCAGTGTGAAATTTTAAAAGATTTTACAAATGAGGATGCAAGCCAATGCAAATCCAACACGACATGTTTTCACAGTCAGTTTGTTTTTTGTCACCATTAAACAGCAAAGTTCCCGACGTGTTCAGATAAATATTGTAACGGAGCTTAAAGTATTAGCGACTTGCCACTGACTGATCTATATCAACTTGGTATTGTTCAATGCAGTATTTTTTGTACGGAAAGGGTTATTAAAGGAAGACGTGGCTAAATGGAATTTTCCCAGTAGCTCCCATTTGCCCATTATTTCAACCACTTGTGCCGTTTAATTTTAGAGTAAGAACCAAAAGTTAGTAAAAACTTCAAAGCAATATTTTAAGCACATTTCATTTGTGGCTACTCAAGCGAATTCTGACCGACGTAATCTACTGGGTCAAATTTAGGACTAAAACCAATGTGTGAATTGATATATAATCATACAAAGAAATGGTCAAAGACAGATATTTAGATTGTGCTGCTACAATATTTTAAGTAATCACTGGCGGTTAAACCTTACCTAGTTCTGGCAGGCGAAACAATTCAAATGATCTTTTTCCCTACTATGCCACGTTAGAACTTAAAATTCGTATTAATTTAACTTGACACCCAAAACAAGAATTATTAAGCTACCTGCGGCCTCTAATTGTGGTGAATAAGCTAGTAATCATCCAGTCTGGTACTAAGGAAGCGTTCCACCAAATTGTGAAATTAAATCTTTTTTTTAATTATAAAAATAGGTCAGAGCACCAATGCTAAAGTGTATAAATCAAAATTCATAATAAAATGCATAAGGCCTTACCCGTGAATCGTTATCAAAAAGATTTATCGTTTAAATGTTGATTACTGAAATTTCAAAATCTGATGCAAATAACACGCAACGCTTTAACTAAATTAAATTTAACGTAGTTTGCGTACAGATACTATACTAGGTGATTCCAGTTTTGGCTTATGAAATAATCAAGCCGGTGAATATAATTACATTTTTGGATTGGCGTCATATAGTCGTACCTACCTACCCATTTCGTTGAATCCTTCAAAATAGACAATGTACGGCATTACGAGTGTGTTTACCAAATTAATTATAAATTTTAATCGAATTTGATATCGAATTTAAAAATTTAAAATAATTCATTTGAAATTAACGTATACGCATTAATCACCATGCGCTTATTTGATCGGGTTTATTACAGTTTATTCCTGTGTAGTTTAAGTGGTTGTGTATGGTGGCCAAATGTATACCTACGCAAACCTGTTATCTAAATATATTTTGTGGAAAATTTGTGTTATTTAAAATGTTTCAGGGTGAAGAAGAAGATATCAATCGACAAGAAAATCATTTCGGTTAGACTTTGCATGCGTTTAACAATTTGAGGCTTTATATGATTTTCAAAAAATCGTCCAGTACACTATAAAATTGAAAGAAATTAAAAAAAAAAATGTATTACAGCCGATCCGGTGTCCACTGAAAACTTATTGATACAGTTCTCCCTCCCACTTTAGTATTTCGTATGAGTCAAACCAGATCTCACAGAACTGGCAAGTTCTTTATACCACTACCTGCTGTTTTGCTTTTCGATTCGAAAAGTAATTCGGCGACCTTAAGAATTCTTTTAATGCTTTCTTAGGCTGCGGGCGAATAGTCGGGTAAAAGTCAATTTTAAGTAAATTTTTCGGTAAATTCATTTATTTTTCAAAAACTCTATGGCAAACAGATCGAAAATCTGTTCTAAATCCAATTTTTACCACAGTAAACGATTTACCCGACTATTCGCCCGCAGCCTTAATATCAAATGTAAGGTTTGAAAGTCACTTCTTGGCATTCAAACTAATAATCGAATTCTTCTCAAAACACTTTTAACCTAGTGAATAATTGAATTATCAATATTCTTGACTTTCATTATCATCTCGTGCCAAATCTTGATGATTTTTAAACAATTCGGGAACATAAACCATATGCTTTCCCAACTATTATAGAGCTTTAATCGGATGCAAGTCAAAGCAATAATTGTTTTTATGTTGAGTTTAAAATTTTAAATCGCAAAAAACTTCAATACCTAGAAACGATCAGGTGATTCCAGTTTAGTCTAAACTGGAATCACCAAACGTCATTAACTAGGTACAATAATACTGCAATGCGTCAATTTTCTATATGCGATAAAATTTAAAATTTATAATAAACATTTTTGACTGATAAAATTCTGTGATAACAATTTTAATGTTTAACACGTTTTTTGAAAATTGGGGAATTTCAAACATGAAAACAACTTATCAAAATCCAATGTAGATAAACGGATGTGTATAACGAAATCCCGGTTTTCAAAATCCCGGTTTGTCAAAATCCCGGGTTTCAAAATCCGGATTTTTAAAATCCCGGTTTTCAAAATCCCGGTTTTGTATAAAAAAAATCCCGATTTTTAGGAAATGGCTAATAGGGATGGAATTTGGACATTTCTTAACAGATTTTTTTGATATTCGAAACGTGCGATGGAAACGGGATTCAAAAATGATTTTTCGATAAAGCGGTCAATAGAGGTGGAACTAGGCCATTCCTAAACTGATTTTGTTGAAATTATATACGTGCGATGGAAATGGGATTCTAAAATGATTTTTTGATAAAGTTTTGAAATATGGCCATCGCTATGGAACAAGGCCATTTTTAACCGATTTAGTTGAAATTCGACATGTGGGTCCTAAATGGGATTCAAAAAATGCGTTTTTGATAAAGTTCTGGATAAGGCGGATAGGAATGAAACCTGGCAATTTTTAAACCGATTTTGACGAAAATCGATATGTGGGATCTAAATTGGATTTTAAAATGATATTTTGATAAAGATCGGGAATATTGTCATTAGGGATGGAACTAGGCCATTTCTTAATCGAATATGTTGAAATTCGTCACGTGCGGTAGAAATCGCAAAAGTTCTTAAATAATTATTATTTGATAAAACTGTGGAATATGGTCTATAGACGCGGAATTCGGGCATTTGTTAACCGATTATGTTTAAATGTGACACGATCTAAATGGGATTATTAAATGATTTTTTGATAAAACTGTGCTTATCTGCTCAAAATCGGCGATATATTCAGAACTTAGCCAAAACACCATTTTAGAATCTTATTTCCATCACACATGTCGAATTTTTTCATAATCTGTCAAGAAATAGCACAGTTCTGTCGCTAATCTCAACATTCTAGAGCTTTAGCAAAAAACCATTTTACAATCCCATTTACGTTTTTAACTTAAATCGTTTAGTATTTTATTTGGTGCCAGACGTGGGAACTTGTAAATACCAGCAATGATTAAAAACATAAGCACCTATATACATCATACCAATTGAGGGAAAAATCTGCAGAACCTCGGGCTTTCAAACGACGGCAATAAGAATGAGATGCTTTCGAGATTGCAGAGCGCCATGGTAGAGCAGCTCTACGAAGAAAAAGTAAAAAATAAGGAAACCGGAATGATGGATCAAACGGAAACAACCATATTACTGCAGTCGCCTACACGACGGCGAACAAATTTTCCGAACTACGCAAAGAGGAAAATGCAAAATTAACAGCAGGATTTGAAACTTGGTCAAATTAAGCAAGTACAGGAGTTTCAAATGCAAAACCTTAGGGAAGTTGAGGCACGCGTAGAAGTTCATTCCACACAACCTATTGCAGACGGCCAGCAATATAAAGCGTTTTCAAGAGAACCAGCTTCCGGAAACTCAAAAGGGTTTTTAGATCCCAATTGAAAATTTTAAAGTTAAGTTTTAGACAGCAGTAAAGCACAATGGTTAGGCAGCAGAAAACCAGTTCGACGCACTTATTTTTGCTCTTCCTGGAAAACCTGAAGATGTATTTCAAACGGTACCTAAAATATAAACGAGTTATGAGCGGCTCATGACTGAGTTAGAACTAAGTTACGGGCAGTCAGATTCAACTCGAAAGCAAGCGGCAACTACGGGTTGTTAAGGATGACCATCTAAAACGCAGGTCTGCTTAAAGATAGTTTTTGGCCAGATAAAAGGAGGGACGAATTGGCTTATCAAACGATGCAAAGATCCTTGGCAAATGCCCAGCGTAAGATTCTAGTACGCTGATTGAGAGTGACTACGGCAAAGAATGTGATTGCTGAAGAGAGAGCGATCCAGAAGGCCGCGTCCGAGAGTCGTACAAAGGTAGCACGCATTGGAGTTGAGAAAGAGGTGTGCTAGAATACGACGAGGCTTAGAAAGGATCAGGGATATAATGAACCGCAGTAGAGAACAACACCACAGTGAAAGATTAGCCATTTTTCGACGAAGTGATTTAGTTTGGCTGTATAATTCCAGGAAGCGGAGAAGTAGATCTAAGAATGCACAGCTATATTGAAAGGTACACAAAACATAAAATTGTCAAGAGGGTCGGCGACGATTTTTATCGAATTAAAAATGAAACTTGGGAGGTGAACAGAAAGTTGTGCAGGATCATAAATTGAAGCGATATAACATTGGATATGTCTGTTCGGGTCGAATAAAATTAAAGTGCGTCACGTTTTCTAATCTACACAGGCATATCAATTGGTGGTCATGTGATTATGGCAGCCAAAGTGGAAGGGAATATGGAGATAACGAAAGCAATTCTAAACGGCGGCGACAGTCATCATGGAAAATACTGAAATGAACAACGGCGTTAAACTTCAAGGCATGCACATTAATGACGTGGAATGTTCGTGAATGCACCTACATGCAAGTGATTTACAATTGCAAAACGCTTACGGTTAAGAAGTAATAAGTAAAAGTGAATTAGGAGCAGTAAGTGAAAATAGTGAATTGCTAAAGTAATTAAAGGTGTTGGGAAATAAACTTTGTAACCTAAATCGCGTAGTGGTATTATTTGCAAAATCGAGTACAAACCCGTACCAAATGCCTGAAATTCATAGCAATATGTTATCGTAACTTTCATATTCGTGTTACCCTTCAGAACGCGGTTTTAACAGAAAGTCAGACAGTGACTACGAATAACAGTAAAAGAAAAAAACAATAATCAACAAAAGAAACTGGTTTCTCTCTCACGTCGGGGGCACTTTAATAAATTTAATTAAAAAATAGTTTTTCTTTTCTCCATCACGCGCCGTGCATGGTATACTAGTGTAGGATAGTGTACAGCAGGGATGATATTGTCGGTACTATAGCACTTTTTCCGATACAGTGGCTGTATGAAATGTACTTCTAAATTTTCAAACCATGTTTAGTACTTTTGAAATAATTCAAGAATACTCATAATTACTCATAATTGGATTATGAGACAACTTTTGTAGAATAAAAAATAATACGAGGGATGCCGTAAAAGTTTTTAGAAAAAGTAGTAAACAATTAAAGATTTTCATCAAAAACTGCTTGATTGATTTTCAAAATATTCGCCTTTAAAATCTAAACACTTTTGCATACGCTAAAACCAATCGCATGTTGCGGCACCAATCGACACGAACCTTTTTAGCTTCTGCACCTTTAAATGTTCATGTAAGATCGTATGTACGTTAGTGTTAGTAACGCCTAGGCATGCATCGATTTCACGATACGTCACATGACGATCCTTTTCAATCAGTTTTCTCACAGCATCGATGTTTTTTGATTCACCAGCTGTTTTTGAACGACCTTCACGAGGCTCGCGTTTAAAGTCATTGTTCCAAATATAAACACTAGCCAGATGGTGCTTCGTCGCCAAAATCCGAATAAAGTGATTCGAAGCACTGTTTTTGAGTTAGCTCCTTTCGAAACTCGTAAAAAATCATCACACGAAAGTTTGCACGCGGAAATTCCGATTTTTCACAGAATTCAATTTTTCAAGTATATAAAAAAACAATGTTGCGATGCGAACTGACAGCTGACTTCTGATAAACATAACCTCTAAAAAATGTTAAAGTTTTTGACTGACATAGAAATTTGCATCGGGAAATACTAGTATTACCAATTTCTAAAAACTTTTAAGGCAGCCCTCCTCATAGTTCAATCCATTGTAGAAATGAGGGTGTACAACAGCTCAAATTCAAAGATTTGAACTACTGAGCTACAGAGAGAAGCGTACAATTTGTTTAAGGCCTCATTGCGAAATGCAACACTTTCTAATGAAACTCTGAGATTTAATAAAGCATAGGTCTTTTACTGGTTTAAATGGTAGGCCTACAAACGATATAATAAATTTAAATTTAAAGGGTCGGTATGACATCTTTATATCTGCAGCGGTTATAATATTTCAAACCAGCATTCTATCATCACTCTGTACGTACAAACAGAGTAAATGCATCACCAGATGTACAGAGTACCTGGTTTCATTACCAAACGAGCAATGCAGGTCTACGACAGTAAACGCATTTAATTAAATTAGAGTTAGGGGAAGAAGAGAAGACCAGGAAAGTGGAGCAGTAGGGGAAGACCAGCAAACTGAGTAAAGCAGTTTAATTCTTCAAGTATCATCGACCGTTGGTCGATACGAATGGCGTTTAATGCTTTTCTTGAAAATATTTCTAGAACAGCGTCAACGGTTAACATCCCACTGCTTACCAAACAAAAAATTGTTGGACGTTAAATAAAACTTTTAAAATGGCGTTGTTGGTAGCTCATGGTTTATTTTAAGCAAAACCGTACAATCCAAATTACCTAAAATTACGATAGATTTGCAGGCACTTTTTGTCATGAACATGGTCGAGATTATTAATATTAATTTAACTTGCTGTTGCCCTAATCTCTGCTGTACAAGAATTCAATATTTGAAACTGAGACTTGGCTCTCGAAAAATATTAGTTTGATGTGAGTTCAATCAGACTTAATTCAGTTTGTTTGTAAAGTGGCTGTAATATTAGTGGATTTGGTAAAGAATCCAACTTGAAAGTACTATCTTGAGCAAAACTTAAACTCTTTAAGTTTTCGCTGGCTGAGGCTTGATTTCTGTTCAAATATTTTTGTTCGTCCTACTGAGAAGAACTTTTGATGAAAATATTTATAAATCGGGAATAATATTTTCATATTTTTTCAATTGTTTTAAAAAAAAATTAACACTAGTTTTTACCTCAGTATGCCGGAAAAAATATTTGAACAAAAATTACATATAAATTCTTTCCCTAGTTCCCTATTTCTGGGGAATAGTGCCACAGTAGGCCAGAAATATACAATTCAAATAAAAATGCTATGTAAACATTTTTCCAATTCATTATTCCCAGCGAACGCCAGAAGAGTACCACTGAAATATACCAACTGTCATTTATTTTGACAAGACGTTATAAACAAGATTTTTAACTAAAAAATTGAATGAAAAATATTAGTTTTTCTTTGGAGTTAAAATAATCAATTCTATGCAAAATGTACTACCGCATCTCAACATGAGTTTCTCAATTTAATCCGAGAGTGAAGCACGAAGAACAATTAAACCCTCCCAAATTTATTGTTTGTGTTGCGTTTACGTATGAAAAGAGATTGGCTCTTTTGGGTCAAGGATGGATAGGGAATTGCTTTTGAAATAACAATAACTAACAAACAGAACCAACATTTTTCAATTTAAAAACAAGGTGTCGCAGTAGCCATGGAAGTTCCAGTAATGAGTTTTGGCTACCTTGTATGATCTTACGAAGACTGTTTTGCGTATATAAAAACAAAATTTGACACCTTCTAAAAATGTACAAATTGAAGCTGGATTCATCTAGTTTAAAATACGTCAATTCAAAATTGTAAGGTAAATTTTCTATATCTCAGATTTTGTTAGTGATAAGAAATGGACTATATGACGTACGAAATATTTTTTTATTGTAATATTTGCTATTGGGTATAGGATTCAGCTAAGTAAGCATGACGACAATCCGAAACGTAAATCACCACAATCTAACCAAACTGTGTCACGGTTGGCAACTATTGTTCGATTAGCCTGAAAACCGGATTCATCGAGTATAAGAACCGGTCAAAATACGTAATTTTCGGGATAATTATAGGTTAACAAATTTTAATTTTAATTAAATATTTAAAATTGGTAATATAAAATGATAAACAATTGTATATATGACGTATACCAATGACTTTACAGAAAATTTCGCTTCATAACGCAAATGTATCGAAGGGTTATAAAATTTGGATTAAGAGTTTTAGATTGTCTACGTCAACAAAATTTTGCAAATTTATCGTTCGATATTTTTTATTAAATCAGCGCGTTCACAACGAGTACGGGAGCCTTAACACAAAATATGTTATAAAAAATAATATTTTGGTGTCTACTTATTTTAATTTTAATAAAAAATCTCATAAACATCTTAATGTCTAGGAAATTTTTTATATAAATCTTTATATATTTAAGAGCAAACATTTTTTCTTAGTCTTATGTTTTTTAAATCTAATATACTTTTATGTGAACATACAAAATTTTAATTCTATTTTTCATCATAAACATATACATACATATATTTTCTAAAAGCCTCCAACCTCCTCCCATCACTCAGAAAAATCTTATTTATTTCACTAAAAATTATGTTTGCTTTTGTTTCCGCAGATTAAGTCAAGTAAATACGTAAGACAACCTACTTATCTAGGATAATGATTAAGTAGAATTTAAAAGGACAGATTTATTATAAAATTTACCTTTAAGTTTTCGTCGGTATATGAACCCATCGAATTTTTGTAAGAGATTGGTGATGATTTAAAATGTACTCACCTGAAATAAACAAAAGAAAAATGGATTATTTAGTATGTTATGTTATGTAGCTGTAAATTTACCTAAAAATAAAATGTAAAAATATTTGATAAGACCGAACTTAAATTTCTTCCAGGTTTATTGGCAAAGGGAAAATTCGACCACAACTTCACCATCAACTTCAAGCAACGCTTGCTTAGCTTTATTCAAATCAGAGTGACCGCAAGGAAACAGCGTAAAAAAATTGTAATAATGGAAAGAAAACGACATCAGTATGTTTGTATCATGGGTTGCGGAAACGACTTGAACGATTTTCATGAAAATTGCTAAAAGAAAGTTTTCGAATATCAGAAGTCGATTGCAATGGACAAATGAAATTTAGGCGACCAGTGAAAATAATAACACGATAAAAAACGAGCCAATATTCGCGATAAGTGAAAATAAAGATAAGCAACTAAAAGAGCCTGTATTCTCAGTTGAAGCTGTAGCGAGAATTATTCCTGCAGATCACCGCAACTTTACGGGGTCGTGAAGATGTCAGACATGGATATCACGATTGTGAAAAGGAATTCGTCAATGTATTTTGTTTCAAACCAAAATTGCCTTAAACAAACACAGGAAAAGAACACGAATTAGTCGAATTACCCGGATTCGGATCTCACCGGAGGCCCTCATGCAAATTAGTATTTTGGTTTTGATCCAATCTATTTATTTTATCTATTTATTTTCTCTATCTATCTATCTTTCTATATAAAAATCAATTGCGGTGCGTTAGTCTCACAAAACCTCGAGAACGACACGACCGATTTTAATGATTCTTTTTTTTTGCTTTGTTCGTCTCAATACAGTGGTGGTTTACGAAAAATAAAATAAAAATGCTTTTTTATATGAATTTTGTATGTACATTTTGTATGTGATAGGTGGTGATTAAAGGTTCGGTGCTTGGGCCGGGTGGTACTGGATGCGAATCTCACCAGAGGCTTCATGCTTTTTTTGTTTTGTACGTCTCAATACAGGGGCGGCTTAGGTTAAAAAGAAAATTCGGAAAAGCCCAAAGGAAAATCTAGAAGCTCGAAAAATTTTGGAGGCTGTAAACTATGAAAAGTCGATGCAAAGCTTGAAAAATTTCAGAAAATTGTGAATTCAAACATAATCGTGTTTTAATATTAAAATTTTAAAAAATTCAAAAATTGGAATTAATCGATCTGACAAGTGAAGCAGACCTGGCAGTGTTCGGCATTGCTGCTCTGGATGCAAATGACGAAATGTAAAATTTCAAATGGGCCGTTATGTCAGTGTCAATGAGGCGTTTTGGCGTATTTTCTCATTTGCAATACACGTACGTCAACCCACTGTTCAACATTTGTGGGTGCACTTGGAGAATGGACAACGTAACGTGTCTATTTCGACTCACATTGGGTCTCAACACTCGCCGATGCCACTGATTCTGCGCCGGCAAATCAAATTCGTACATTGTTCGCGATCATTATAGCGACGTGTCATCCATGGAACGCATTGGAATTGTAGAACAAATAAACAAGGACGAGATGGCTCATGACATTTTGCATCGAGTTCGCACTGCAACATCGATTATGAGCTTGAAATGAACGCGAAGCTTTGATCAGGACTGAAGGCAAGTGCGTGATTATATGCGGCGGCTATTTGTCGAAATTGGGCATGCCAGCACAAATTCGTTCGATGTACGATCCGTTTAATCATGAAGTGCAACAAGAGCAAGTGTACGATCGAGATTCGAAATAGTAGAAGCGAATGTCCCACTTTTAAATGCACGAAGGCAGTTCACAAAGAAAACGGCGGAATATTCTTCCCCGTTGCTCCCGATGGAACAAGCAAAACCTTCATAGCTGCTGGCCACAATTCGCTCGAGATCTCAAATAGCGTTAGCGGTTACATCATTGGGAATTGCAGCCACATTGCTGGACGGCGGCTGGATGGCACATTCTGCATTGAAGTTGCGAAGGTACTGCAAGAATGGAAAAACATCATCTGTCACGAGTGCACAATGGCACACAATCGATCATTGGAAGGGTTCAACTCAAGACGTTTGGTGGAGCGATGATTCTGATGGCCGGCAATTTTCGTATATTGGAAATGGTAAAATTTCTGTGGATGTTCCGACTCGATTGATTTCGTTTCCTTCGAATTTTTGCATGTTCACGACATCGAAGAGCTTATCACGAAAGTGTTTCCCGACATCCGCCGAAGAAATTATATGAGTCACGATTGGCTCAACGAACGAGTGATTTTGGCAGCGAACAACAAGGATGTTCAGGACAGTCTGAATTACTTGACTCAAAACCAAATCGCTGGGGAAATGTAATGTTACAAATCCGTTGACTGTGTGACCAATCAAGACCCGAGGCAACCAAGTATCCCACCGAAATTTTGAATGCGCTTGATTTGCCGGGAAAACTACCGCATTATTTGATGCTCAAGGTCAGATCAGTGATAATCATGCTACGTAATCTGCATCATCTGAGATTGTGCAACGAAACGCGATTGACTGAAACTGTTAAACAACGTGATTCAAGCACCGATCATCAAGGGCAAATTGAAAGGAGAGAATGTTCTAATTCCGAGAATTTCTCTGATTTTAACTGGCATTCCGTTCGACTTCAAGCGCATTCAGTTCC
Source organism: Nephrotoma flavescens (assembly GCA_932526605.1). Taxonomy (NCBI): domain Eukaryota; kingdom Metazoa; phylum Arthropoda; class Insecta; order Diptera; family Tipulidae; genus Nephrotoma; species Nephrotoma flavescens. The sequence continues at coordinate 39,151,940 of OW052220.1, forward strand.
CTATACGTTTGGCGTTCGCCAAGAAGGTGAAGGTCAATCGTTGGAAGTGCGCGGAAAAAATCTTGGATCTCCGTGTTTTTATCATGGTCAGTTCTACGTCGCGTGTTCGAGAGTTGGCAAACCATCAGAGTTGTTCATTTATGCGGCGGAGAACAAAACAAAAAATATTGATTACCACAATGCTTTTTACTGATTTGCGTCTGTATTCGATTTAACTACACTCGAATAAAATACATTGAATTCTGTTGAATTCCAACTGACTTGAATTCATTTCAACAATGAGAGAAAAAATCCAAAAAACAACGATGAAAAAGTGAATGGAATGTCCACTCAACTCAACCATCTATTGAGAATTGAGTTCAGTTGTTTGATTTTTTCTCTCATCAAAATCAATTTTCATAAAGGAAAGAGGTTCGCCGGGTCAGCTAGTTTGGCGATGGTGCTTATGATGGTGGGCGGTGGATGGTGGATCGTGGATGGTGCATATTTAATGGTCGATTGTGGATGAACCTCAATGTTTATTTTTTTTTTTACAAAATTTGGATAGTACAAATTATTGAAAAATTTAATTAACCAAATCACTATTTTTTCCGAGCAACGTCGGGTAAAATTCGCTTCCATTTAAACTTATTTTTGTAGTATTGTGATACTCAATATTTAATGTTTATTTTTAATAATTTTAATTAAACCACGTGTTTCGAATTTCAAACTTTTGTTCCTTTGCAGCTATACATTTGATAATTTGTGTATCAACACTTTTTGAGACTACAGTTTTTGTTAAAATGTGTGCTACACTTTTCATTAATGTTGAAGTATTTAAGTACTCCGGGCCCAATTACTGTGTCAGTTGATACATCACAGTCATTCCACATATCTACAAGAGAGAGTTTGGGGAAGCACTTTCAATTGTTAGAGCTGGTTGCAGACTTATTACGGACGATGGGACTGATCAACCCATCCTAAGAAAACCCATTCTAATTTGCTGTGACGCAAGTACAGATGATGTAGGTTGTAGGTTTTATACATATTGAACCACGTAGAAAATGAAAAACCGATCGCATTTATGTCACAGAGACTGAATAAGGCCCAGAAAAATTAAAATTGGAGTGTCTGGCGGCGATACTAGCAGACAAAAAAAGAAAGTATGAATTTTCCAATGAATTTAATGCTCCTTGAAGGTCAATTAATAGTCCTCTTTTTCATTCACGCACACAACCACCCATTCACACCATTAACAGTATATCACATCCACATTGCAAGCTCCATATCAACCTGTACGTTGACATGAACGGTGGGTCGGCGCACCCGGTCCAAGTGTCGAAGCTTTAACCACTGCACCACTTGTCATGTATTCACTTTAAGTCATGTATTCACTTTATTTACAGACCACGCCAGTTTAAAATGGCTCATGAACCGACGCGACCTGAGTAGCAAACTCACACGTTGGAGCCTAAAATTAAAAGTCATCTGTCTACTGCGATATTCGAGAAGAACATATTTCCAAATTTTCCACTTGACCGTAAATAGATTCATCGGAACTTGAGAATAATGAATACCAAGAGTTATATGCATAAATTGAAGGAGATTCCAATAGTTATCAAGCGTTTTGTGTTGAAAATAAACGAATTTTGATACGGCTTGAGCCAAAACCTAATGATGAACTATCTGATCTTTCGTTATGGAAACTGTGGGTACGAGTCAAAATAAGAAATAGCCTCATCAAAAAAGAGCATAATAAACCACTTTCTTCACAAGGTGGAATAGTTAAGACACTAGAACGACTACGCAGATTCTTCCTCATGTAAAATATTTCATCGGCAATTGTGAAATTTGTAAAACGTCAAAAGCTCTCCCAACCGAACGTTAAAACCATCAATGAGAAATATGCACACAATCGCGTGTGAGAAATATGCACACAATCGCGAGCGACGCGTGAATTAATCGCGCTCTTAACCTTACATGTGTCTATCGGAAGCAAAACATAGTCTTCCACCAAATTTTTTTTTCCTAGATATATATGGCACTCGATTCGTTATAAAGGACATCGACAATATCTGGTTTAATAGGGTAAAATATTGAAATATTTTATTATATTAACTCCACACAAAACACTGTAGAAAATTCGAGCACAACATGGGGAAAGATTTTTTCTCGAAAGTCCCAGATATTGCCGTTGTCCTATATAACTCCACACAAAACATTGCAGAAAATTCGAGCACCACTTGTGGAAAGATTTTTTTCGAAAGTCTCGTTAGGCCTGTTTACTATATAAAGATTCATTTGTTGCAAAGTTTTCTAGTATTGGTTACTAGTGGAAGAAATGCCAAAAAGACAGAATCTTGTTAAATTTCAACATTTCATATACCGAGTTCCTTTACTTAGGAGATCAATAAATTTGCCATTTTAAGGATCACTTTTAATATTTTATTCCGCTGAGATGTTATATTTAGTGAAAAAATATATACATAATGAATAAAAAATTTCCGCTGGTAATTACATAACAAAATGAACTCTCTTTAGTGACAGGGGTGCCACTTGCGGCTAGTAGCGCAATCTCTTATTTTTCGCTGTCAAAATTCCTCTATCATATACAGCATATTTTACGGGCTGGCGAAAGAGAAAAAGAAAAATATGGAAACGTTTTTGCTTTTGATTCCCAAAAAATATGTTACTGCCGAAAGTGGCTGACCAAGCTGCCTATATACAGCAGACAGATGCACTTGTACAATCTTAGAGTTGTTCAAGGAAATCCGATAGATCACCTTAAAAGTGAAAATGTATTTCTCTATCTTTGGACTGAAAACGAGTGGCCTAAAGGGTCTAATGAGATTACCTCGGATCACAGACTTCAAAATTCCACTTTTAGCAGCAAAATATCGACAATCAGGCATCAGGCTTGTGATGGTTGTGAGGCGCAAAATAAAAATACCGCTATGAAGGACATGTGCTCTTATTGGCTAAGCTTAGAGGCTCCCCGTTCATTCCGGATAGAGTATTCGCTCATTTGAAAAAAAAAAGTTAAAGCGTAGGAGAAAATAGTTAAACCGGAGGAATAATTCTAGCTTTACAAGGAGAATGGGACCATGGTTGGGGGGTCCTGATCATAAAATTATGGATTGGAAAAATGCACCGGCTGCAACACTAGAGTCACCTGGTCAGTGGCATTTTAAATTCAATGTGTCTAAGAGATTTTCAATAAATTTTAATAAATCGACTTGCTAATAACACGGTAATTATTCGTGGGGAAATGGCTTACCTGTCGGATGTAGGTGGGGGCCAAATCGGTTTTAAATAAAGGAAAATCTTTACGAAATATGATAGTTAGTATTCACCCTCTCAATGTGCCGGTAAAAGTGGAAAAACTTAAGGATGTTGATCAATTACTTAAAAAACACTTTGGTGAAAAATGGCAATCAAATGAAGATCTTGCCTTTTACAAACAAGTACTAGAAGAAACTGACTTACAGCCGATGGAGGAAACTAAATTGAAATGTATTTAAAAAAATAATTTTTTAAGCTGTTTAATTATTTAAAGTATATTCGAATCAAAACAAACCTTAATCATGTCGGTTTGTTGCAAAGCCTACCTTATCCGATGATAAATAGCAAAAGCATCCTTATTCATTTTTAATTTGATTTTTTCTTGGAATTCATTATTTTAAAATATCTGAGGAATAATTTTTAAACTTTAATTTACAGTCCTTAATTATTAAAATTAATAAAACTTCTATAGTTTCTTATAATTTAAAAATGGAGATCTTCCCATTTATCTCAAAATGTATAATATATTAAATTTTTTTTTATGTGAAATTGGGAACAGCAGCGTACCGGGACGCACATAAATTGATGCTTGGCTTCTTCTATATGGGACATGCTATAATTGATCATACTTGTTCCAAGTTAGTGGTTTTAATTAAATTCAAAATTATCATCCAAATATAATCACTAATAAGTGTCACTAATAAGCTCATGGAACCGTTTTCCTCAACTCAAAAGACTACATTGACCAACTAAAGGTACGCGGCGTGAAACTATCGAAAGCAGCTATTCCACATAGGAAGCGGCTTGCCATCATCTCTCTTCCATGAGAGAAACGAGCCATGAAGTGCTCGACATGTCCACTGTTTGACTGGTAAAAAGAATAGACTCCCGCAAATGAAAACAATAAATGAATCGTGAGAACACCACATTGACGATCAGTATTACAAGAAGATGAAATGAAGAGTAACCTCCAATCCAAAGCACTAGTTCTCTATTTTCTCGAGTTCGAAGCCATGTACTCTTTGAAACGTGACGTCCGGATGAAGATAATTTGAACGTCAACTATGATAAGTTATCACGAACGGACCCTAAAAGTTTTACGACTCGGTAAACTACAACAAAGAGAGAGATGGTACTGTCGTACCTGCTATTTTGTAACGAACTAGTTAATATTTTGAACAGAAACGATTGATGATTTCGGTGTGAATTTTTTGGATGCATTTTCTATTTTGATATGGTATTTGTGGAAAATTTGGAAAATGATTATAACAAGAGGAAATTGATCATGTTTTTACTATAGGTATGTATTGTATAGTTTTTGTAAGACACAATTTCATTAAATTCTGGCTAGATGTTGTCTCGAAATAATCGAATTCACATCACACCTACGGATATCTTAAAACTACCTTAGCTGAACTTAACACATTTCTCACGAGCATGTTTCCATTCCACTAACACCGTAAAGTAAAAAATCGCTTCATTCACCTTATGAAAAACTATTCTAGATAATAAGCGGAGCACAGAGAATTGAGTTTATAACAAATGCAAAGTTTCAAATTAATACAAATTTTGGACGGTTTAATTCTAGGTCATTATATACGGGTACACCAACATTTTTCTTTTGTTTACTGAATCCGTTAAATATTTTTTTGTATAAACAATTTTCACAATTGATGTGTAATGGTGTATAAGATACTCGTACGTATACGAAAAACCACTTTAAAATTCAATTAAACCTTAAATTTACAGCTTTCAAAAAAACTAGAAATTTTTTCAAATTAACTCGTGAAAATGTTTATGTTCCTAGCTAGCTCCACTTGAATAAACATTTTAACGAAAAAATGAAATGGCAAAAAGGCGTACAATGACAATATCTTCCCGGTAATAAATGTTACATAAATGACTACACAGCAACCATAACACTATTACACTTTATTACATATACATTCTTCTTGTGTACCACTTAACTGTACCATGTTTCCACCCTTAAATTAATTTATTTTTATCGTTTCGCTCTTTTTTTAATTTCCTTTTTATCAAGTTGTTTTTCTTTTGTTTTTCCTATTGTTATTACTTATAGTTCTTCTGTGTGTAGTTCAAGCGCATATAGACCATTATTCTAACACTCGAATCAATTCGAATTATTGAGTGAAGAAAATAAATTATGAAAAAAAATAATAAAAAATTATTGTTATCAATTGGGGTCGAAAATTTACTTTATTCCTTTTGCTTTTGATCTTAAGTGGTTGTCGAGTTTATAGTTGTATCCGTCATTTCCCGTTAAACTTTAATTTAGGTCAAAATTAGAGAACACAGTTCCAGTTTTTCGAATTTAGGAGAACAAATAAAGTCCCCATATCGAAATGAAAAGTGGCAGTTCCCATAATATTTATAACCAATCACTTTCCCTCTGCTGAGTTTCATTTATTTCACGTAAGATCACCTATTTCAAAATATTGTAGAAGAACCAAACCAAACTTCCACTTTCGGAAATTTCTTCTTTATGAAAACTCTCCACCGTGCGGTTTGTTTCTATCGATTTTGTGACTATTGTGAAATAATTATCGGTATTCTCGGAAGTATTCCAGAAGTTGTGTAGAGTAATAGAGTGTTGTTGCAAAGCATCAATTTGTCCGTTATATATTCATAATCCAGTAATATTCAATTTTACAGTCCAAATTCGTAACAATATTTAAAAAAAACAATAAACATTTTAAAATTCGATTTAAAAAATCGATTTTCTTTTGTTTTTCGTTTTGATAAGAAGATCTTAGACGATGAGGCCCTTCGAACAATGTTTGGTGTTCAAAATCATCCTCAAACATCCACTATTGTGCGTTTAGTTCAAAAATAGAGGGTAGCACGACAATTCACCGAAAAACAATTTATTAAAAACGACAACTTATTGAAAAGCAAATCATCGAAATAGCTATTACCTGAAAACGACAGTTTACCGTAAACGACTATTCACCGAAAACTACCATTAATCGAAAAAAACATTTTATCGAAAACGACAATTCACTGAAAAGAACAAGTCACCGCAAGATAAAAACTTAAGAGAGCCAAGGGTTTCAATTTCTGGAAAATTCATTTAGGAGTTCCCCCGTTTTGCACAATACCTGTTTTTTTTTCGTCCTAGGGTTATTTTGATGGTTTATCGAGGTTATGGTCGCTTTGTATTATGATTATTGAATTCGAATATGAGTTCTGGAAGTAGCTGTGGAAAACTTTTAGATCCAAGTCATTTAAAAACTGATCATGGTAAAATTGAGTTTGTAGCATGGAAATATAATTTCATTTTTTTGGAAGTTCTACAATATGGCCGACTGGGACGGGGCTAGATTAATTCTTAACCAATCAGATTGAAATTTGTAATTCAGTATGAAAAGGGAACTTTGATTTGCGGAAGAAGCTCTGTAATGTAGTAAACTGAATCGGAATAAAGCCGTTTCATAATCGATTATGATGAAATTGTGTATATATAGGATGGAAATAAAGATTGTAAAATGATTTTCGGAAGAAGTTCTCAAATTATTCTAATTGGAACGGAACAACGCCATTTCTTATTTTATCACAACGCAATTGGTTTGTAGGATAGAAATGGGATTCTATCGAACTAGGCGATTCAATAGCCGATCTTCATAAAATTGCTCATAAAGAAGCTCTGGAACATAGCCAACTGAAACAGAGCTATATTATGGAAATGAGATAAAACTAAATTTACGAATACATCCTGCAATTCCCGGAAGCAATGGTCAGAGGATTTTCTAGAAAAAGTAGGACCAACATAAGCTGTGGCCAAAGAAATGTCTGAGTAAAACGGGCGCTCCAAATTCGAGTAATATTTTAAAATTAATTTGACAGGCAATGATGGCTTAGCATAAATGGATATAAATAATAAATTTGAAGAAAAAAATATTAAAAATTTTCCACTAGAAGGTGAGATTTCCAAAATTTCCCAGTTTACCCAAAAACCAGTTTAATTTTGTCATTGGTCACTCAAGTCTGACGTACTACCTTCCCAAAATTTGGAAAACTCACCGCCTAATGTAAAATAAAATCCGGATAGTTTAATGCGGAATAGCCTACATTACACGGACTATTAGTTTTAGTCACAGAAAGTAAAAGTGGCGGAAAACCATTAATTTTAGTATTGCAAGTTTTTCAACTATTTTTTTAAAACTTTTAATTATTTTAATTTTAAGTTTTTTTTAAACCGGTTTGTTTAGTGATCATTATACTGAAACTAATTAATGTAGATTTTTGGATTACTTTACAAAAACCGCATGAAAGTAATTTTTTCTGGGTTTGTGTTATGGTGGACATCAACAAAACTGAATACAAACTCTTTAAAACCAACCCGAGAAATTTGGATAATTTTTTTTGTGAATAAACGTAAATTCGTTTTCTGTAGTAAAAATAAGATGAGAAATACGCCATATTGTAGGTTTTCATACACCATTCCAAAAATAATGAGAACGTTGTCGACCGCTGAAATTTATCTGTATTGTAAACAGGGGTTTTGTGTTCAACCAGGTTCATCCGGGTTATCGTACCTATGGATTGTATTCGCAGCGGTTACAAATTGGCTTGGTTCCGGGGAGAAGGGCAGTTGGTCGGTCAGCTACAATCCAGTTTAAAATTCCTATGGTATTTGTCGGCTGTTGTTAGGTTCGCAATATAAATAGATGCGAGTGCACAAATGACAAGAAAAAAGTGAAAGAAGATAGCAACGTGCAATACCATACACACACGAACAAGGCTGGAAAATAAAGTATTTAAAGTAATGACGAATTTTGGATCAGTTGCGTGTCATAATAAGCGAGAAAATAAAGAAAGTAGACGTCATTGTTCGTTTTTTTTATTTGGGTGTTGTGTGTTGTGCCGTGTTCGTGCTAAATATTCAGAGCCAAAAATTAATATTTACGATTCGCAGCAAAGTATCTGAGGTTTATGGAAAAAGGAAAAAGTGACGAAAGGAAAAAACCGGCCTGTTGTACGTATACATCCTCTAGTTTCACGTATACAAAATTTTATTTAAAAAAAAAATGCAGCGTGGCACTAAAATTGTTGACCGCAACACAAATAATTGATTTTGATGGGATTTTTGAAGGGCGTTTAATTCAATCGTCATCTCAGTTGGTGGTGCCGAAGCGGAGAACATAAGTTATATTTAAATCGGGTGGATGTGAACAGTGGAGGAGGTGCAGTGAAGGACCGTAGACAATCGAACGGCGTGCAGATAATAACAACAGTTGATCGGTACGTTCCTCTGTTTTCCACATGTGGGTAGCAGAATGGTTTTTCTCCCCCTGAACATCTACGCCGGAGTGTACTGCTTGACTGAGTAGGCAAGGGCTCCCACATGGGGCTTGCCAGAGTGTTCGTTGTCTCATGTTTTCCGCCTAGTCGTCGCCAAACAGACGCTTACAAAGTAACAAATAACAAAACAACAGACAATCGCAACAAAACCAATTCATTAAACAAAGAGGAGGAAATTAACAAATTCTTATAAAGTTTTATCATAATAAAGTAAATGGAATTTGTAATTGGCCATATGGCCGGAGTTGAACGTCTTTTAGTATAAGCCTGATTTTATTAGTTAAAGCTCTGGGTAGATCTGTTAGCACGTTACAGTATACACTGAACACCTGCCATTCCAATAAAGAAGGTACGGTGAGATGGAGTTTTCGTTGAAGTAATTCCCGCCCTATTTAAAATTTCAGCACATTCAGAAATATCTGGACCCAAAACAAAAGCAGGTCGTCTCACACGCTCGAGTAAGTCACTAAACATACTTTCTACCTCAGCGCTTTAGGCACAGACCTGTATGCTTTTATAAATCCCAGAGCCTTGGAATAGTATACGGCGTATCGCGAATACGAATTCTGTCAATGGTTGGATCCAGACAGGATACATCCGAAACTGCTATTTAATTTCCATTTTAGTCATTAAATGTCGATCCTTGTTTATCAATCGGAAATAAACGTCTCGCTCAACTAAAACTGATTATTTAAAAAAACACTGCCGAAAGCAATAATTCATCGAAACGAGTTCAGCATATTTAGGAGAGTCTTCAAAAATTGTATTGAAATATTTTTTGAAATTTTAGTATACATATACATATGCTTGTTCCGTTAAAAGGCAACTCGATGAGAGCGTTTCTCGTAATAATAAATTCAAACAGAAACTATAATTTTTATAAATTTGAAATCGATAAATTGTCGTTTTCGATGAATTGCCGTTCTCCTTGAATTATTGTTTTCAGTGAACTGTATTTTCGGCGAATTATCCTTTTCGGTGAATTGTTGTTTTCGGTGGATTGCTTTTTTGATAAAACAGGGTTTTTGGTGACTTGTGTTACGGGAGAAAAACTTATTGTTTTCGGTGAATTGGTTTTCAATAAATTGTCGTGCAATCAAAATAGAGAGAACACAATATAGAGACTCACTGGAGAACGCACAGGGTGACCAACACATTTTTTTCAATATAATAACATCTACGTCACTCACTCACTGACTCACTCAGAACGCACAGGGCGACCAAAAAATTCATCCGTGTAATTTTGTTTTTTTTCCAAATTCGCATTACATGAAATCTATTTAAAAAATATTTAACTACACGTTGTTGGAAATAGACGAGCGCGAAGCGACTCAGAACAACAAACGTCTATGTCACTGTCTGATTCACACGAGGACGCACAGGGAGACCAAAAAAATTTTTTTTGTTTCAATACTATAACGTCTATGTCACTCACTCACTGACTTACTGACGTTCACTCACTGACTCACTCGAGAACGCACAGGGTGACCAAAAAAAAAATTCGTCCGAGGATTTTTTTTTTTCAAAATTCGCATTACATGCGATCTATTTAAAAATATTTAACTACACGTTGCTGGGAATAAACGAGCGCGAAGCACCTCAGAACAACCTAATCATTTAATAATGTTGTAGTGCCAATAAAGAAAAGAAATATAAGAAGCAACGATAATATTGTTTCATTACGAGAAAATGCTCATCAAATTCGAAAGTTATCGATTCATCGAAGTTCTACAGGAATTAGGAATGATTGCGTAGATCTCATTATGGTGAATTTTGTGAAAAGTTTCCATATTCCATAGTTCATAGCTCACAATAGAAGTTATAGATTCTGAGTGGTTACTTTTAGCTAGGTTTGCCAGACATTCGTATTTAACACACAGTAGATAGTTTTTATAATCGAATTTACAATGTACGACATTTCTAATATATTGACGAATACTTTCCAGAACAGTGCAAAAATTAAGAAATTGTTCCTGGCCAATGCAGAAAACACCTTAAATGTTTTATACTACGCTACTGAGCCCATGTTTATTTTAATTCAAAACTTTAGCCAACATCTCTGGATGCTCTTAAATAGATTAAATTGAAATTTGAACAGCAATTTGAGGGATGGTTATAACCGGACCAATGTACTCCTTAAATTACTCCGTTCTCTAATTATTTAAGCCAGGGACTTTTTAAGAAACAATTTTCCTATTTTTGTATAGCTATTTTTATTGCACTCAACGGCGAAGAACTCACTATAGGCTACTCTGGAAAACTGGAAGTCGAGAACCTAATTATGTTTCTTAATTTAATAAAAAAACAAAAGAAATTTTAAAAAATGAATAAAGTAGTCAGCGAAAAATTCGAATAATATGGAGAATTTTAAAGCAAATTGTATTCCGATTGGGGAAATTTCCACCGATTTCAAGAATGCGACCACAGAACGGGAGTCAATTCGGTTTTTAGAATTCAAGGCACGTTTAGAATTCAACCAAATTAAAAGCGTACAAAAGTTGAAGGTCTGACTACAGTTGAATCTAGCCTGATCAAACTTATTAACAATCAATATAACATCAGTTTTCATCGATAGAAAGGCCAACTTTTGTTATCTGCGTATATTAAGGCATGAATGTAACCTACTACAATTTTTCCAAAAGATGTGTTTATGTGTTTGTCAGCCACAAGCCGTTATAGTAAAATGAAGTGGATATAATAAAATGTTAGTCCCTGGCTAGTCGGGTCTGTATATTTAGTAGAAAAATCTGTAGGATTTTAGTTCACTATAGATGTGAACGGTAGTTGAATGAACTGTTTAATTCTGATGGTAATCGAAAGCATGTTGTTTGTTTTAGTCTTAATTAATAAAGGAAGGAGTTGGCAAATTTAATGAGAATGTGAAAGTTTGAATGTTGCACGGTTTGGGAAATACAAGAGTTCTAAGAATGAAATGTCATGTGTTATCCATGGTCCGGAACAGCACATGACAATTTTACACGGTATTTGGAAATATCTGGTGAAGCTGAAAAGCAATAGGTGGATTACTGTTCATTCGACATTCCAATGTTAAATCTTGTTGGCCTAAGTAATGTGTGTTGAATGAGAAACATAAACAATTTCCAGTAGTGTAAAAAATTAAATAACGAATATAACAAATCCAGCAAAAAATAAAGGAAAATAAAGAAAAATGTTGATGGGGAGAATTTGGCAAAAGGAAAAACTGCATACTTCATTATGAATGAGCTTTAAGCTCAAAATGAGATATGCATGGTTTACTTTACTGTAAATGATAAATAAATAAATGAAATATTTTATTATATAGCTTGCTGCCATCAGCTAAATACCCTAGTTTAAATCGAGATAAAACTCATAAACAATTGTGTTTTACTTTGATGGTAAAATAGGAAAAGTACGGCTATAAAAACATGAAAATATTATTTAAAAATATTTTAGTTACACAAAAAGCTATTAAATTCCAAATTCATGTAAGACATCTGGTACCTACACACAAACAATCATTTTTCTTTTTTCTCTATAGTCCCATTTTACGCGTTTTTTTGCATTTGGATTGGAAACGATACCAATGCGATAACTATCAAATTTTTTTTTGACGATTTGGTAACATACTTACGTAGACGGGCGCAGTGTGAGTGATGAGAATATGCAACAATGCCAAAGTAATCATTTTTTAATTATTCATTTATTTATGACCGGACGTTTCCAATAAAATAATTATTTTAAACTCATTCGCATCTTAGAAAAATGTTTATCGATTTTTTTTCTCGTCTCAACAAACCTAACAAAATGTTTACGTTTCATTATTATAATTTATTATCTATATTTTACAATTCTGGGAATTTGTAGATAGTTGAATTGAATGTGTTTCGGATAGCAAGAATTACTTTGAAAACATTATTGGGTATCCAAATAAGTTTCCACCCCGTTAAAATTACCCTACAAAACACTACGCTTTTGATTTACTTCTTTAATTTGAATAAAAATTCTTCAGCTGATGCACATCGATTGCTTAAGGTGAGGATGCCTTAAGTGGGAGAAGTTGTCGAGAGTGGTTTCAAAAGTTTTAGAACGGGAATTTGATGTCGAAAAGAAAGAACATGGCGGAAGGCCGAAGGTGTACGGAGGCGCGGAATTGGAAACATTATTGGATGAAGATTCATGGCAGACGCAATTTAAGTGAAGACCTTGCATTTACATTAGGAGTGACAACAAGCAATTTCACATCGTTTCAAATCTTTGGGAATGATTCAAAAGCAAGGAAATTTGGTTCCATATGAACTGAAACCGAGAAATGTTGAACGCCAATTTTTTTCATGTGCTTGCTAGGCACAAAAAAAGGGTTTTTTGCATCGCATTAACATCGACAACCAAGGCGAATATTCATGGAAAAAGGTCATGTTATGTATTTGGTGAGATCAGGTTGGTGTCGTGTATTAAGAGTTGCTAACTCCGAACGAAACCACTACTTGGACGCTGGTGCCCACTATATTTCAGACACAATAAAATTATTCTTCTGCGTGATAATGCACGTCCACATGTTGGGCAGCCGGCCAAAATCCACTTGAAAACAATCAATTGGGAAGTTTTACCCTACTCGCCCTATTCAGCACACATTAATGATCTGATTATCACTTGTTTCGATCGATGACTCATGGTCTATCTAAGCAGCATTTCACATCATATGAGGATACCAAAAATTGGAATGATTTATGGATAGCCTCAAAAGATGAAGCATTCTTCCGACGTGGAATTCGTATGCAGGAAGGGGACACATGGGAAAAAGTAGTTGCTAGCGATGGACAAAACTTTGGGTTAAAATTTAACCTACCGCTGTTTCACAGTAAATACACAATTTTTGGTAAAAACGGCAGAGACTTCTTTTCGATCGTTTTAGTCAAATTTTATAGAAAATATACGCCCCCCCCCCCTAAAGGTGGCAGAACCCACGCACAAGATACTATGGATAATTATAGGCTAATCATATGCTAAATAAATGTTATAATAAAAAATTTAGGGTTACATGCCTTCCTACTAAAACGATGGATTCTAACGGGTGATTTTTTAAGAGCTTGAGAACTTTTTTTTAAAAAAAAACGCATAAAATTTGCAAAATCTCATCGGTTCTTTATTTGAAACGTTAGATTGGTCCATGACATTTACTTTTTGAAGATAATTTAATAATAATAGGAATAGTTGCTGGCTTATTTCTGTAGACTTTAGACTTGACGTAGCCCCACAAAAAATAGTCTAAAGGCGTCAAATCGCATGATCTTGGTGGCCAACTTACCGGGCCATTTCTTGAGATGAATTGTTCTCCGAAGTTTTATCTCAAAATGGCCATAGAATCGCGAGCTGTGTGGCATGTAGCGCCATCTTGTTGAAACCACATGTCAACTAAGTTCAGTTCTTCCATTTTTGGCAACAAAAAGTTTGTTAGCATCGAACGATAGCGATCGCCATTCACCGTAACGTTGCGTCCAACAGCATCTTTGAAAAAATACGGTCCAATGATTCCACCAGCGTACAAACCACACCAAACAGTGCATTTTTCGGGATGCATGGGCAGTTCTTGAACGGCTTCTGGTTGCTCTTCACTCCAAATGCGGCAATTTTGCTTATTTACGTAGCCATTCAACCAGAAATGAGCCTCATCGCTGAACAAAATTTGTCGATAAAAAAGCGGATTTTCTGCCAACTTTTCTAGGGCCCATTCACTGAAAATTCGACGTTGTGGCTCGTTAGTAAGTCTATTCATTATGAAATGTCAAAGCATACTGAGCATCTTTCTCTTTGACACCTTGTCTGAAATCCCGCGTGATCTGTCAAATACTAATGCATGAAAATCCTAACCACAAAAAAATCACCCGTTACTAGCTTTAGAAAAGTTAACAGAACCCATATCAAACAATTATTTGCTTCTTTATTTTTTTGGTACGATCGTTCTAGAAAACCATAAGGCTTTTCCACTTCAAAGCTGGCTGAACCTTAATCGAAATTCGACCCAAACCCGAAATTAGACCGCAAAATAACGTAAATTGATATACAAATAGTTTAAGGCTCATTATGGCATAATCAAATACTTAATTAAAAAGTGTAGGCTCCACTCGTTCTTGACCAAACTCTAGGCCATTTAATTTAAAGCTATAGTAGACCCGTCATCAAAACTCGAGCAAAACCGAAATTAGAACGCGTGGAAGGTCGAATGGAGCCTAATGAGCCAATTAAAATACAAATTTTGGTTTTGGTCCGATATTCGGTTTGGGTTCTGCTAGCCTTAAGCAAAATGACCTAAATCTGGGTCAAGATTAGTGAAATTCAAAATTTTTTAATGGGGCACTTGATTAGTCCAGAAGGAGCCTAAAATTGTTTGTATGTCAATTGATCTTGTTTTGCGTCCTAATTTCGGTTAGGTCCAATTTTCGATTCAGGTTCTGCTAGCTTTGAAGTAAAAAATAATTAATGGGGCATTTAATTAGCCTAAAATTAGCCTATAATTATCAATAGTATCTTGTAATGTTCTGCTGGAGGTGTTCTGCTAGCTATAAGGACGTGAAAATATGCTTGTGTCAGACAGACAACAAAATCTCATCGTTAGGGTATAAAGTACTTTACAACACTATACACAACACTCCAAATATGTATAATTAAGTCGACTCGGCCATTCGAAATTATGCATCAAAATATTAGAAACCTAAAGGCATATGGTGACTATTTTTTTAAAATGGGTATAATAATGGATATCGACAGATGGTTGGATAGGGCATGTCTCATACGTATAGTTAGTGTTTCGTATAGTTATTCGTCATTAAATAAGAAAGCTTCTGTAGGTCGATTCTGGCTTTCCTATAGGAAAAAGGAATTAGGAAAAATATTTACATAACATTTTTGTCAAAAATATCATTTTCTGTCCTACAAAGAAATCATGTTTGATCCCAATTTTTAGTATTTAGGTAATATTTTTTTTTAATTAATTTTGTTTTTGAAAAGTTTACACCAACTGTTTACCATAGTATGCCAGAAAAAAAAATATTTGCGAAAAAAATACTATGAAAATATCTTTCCTAATTCCTTTTTCCAAAAGGAAAGCCAGAATCGACCTGCTGCTATGTGAGTACAAAGTGTGATATCAATGGCAAACAGTTCTAGATTCTGGGACGCTTTCGTTTACATAAATTTGAGACAATAGCCTTTTTCTAAATGAATTCGAAAAATATATTTCAAGCTCAACCTTATCTGCATTAACCATATCTTTATTAGGACTATTAAATTATTATTCATCAGCTCGTTCAAAATAAACAAAAGTTGCGCGAAAAATGGTTGGCTCACAACACTAGAACCCCTCACACAAAATATCCCTAAATTTATGAGGTAATACTTTGAAAACATCAGTTTGCAAGCGAAAAATGGAAGCTCAAGAACTTGTTTTGCAAACGCCAGAAATCTGACAAAAGACTTCCAAATCCCATCAAAAACACAGATGTAGAATTGAGATGAACGTGGCTGATGTTCTCTCAGTATGGCAAACCTACTTTGAAAATCTACTAAATGGGACTGACGAAGTGACCCCTATTCGAGCTGTTGGTCAACCAGGCGAGATGGTATTTGTCTCATATTTTACAGTAGCGGTAGTAGACGCAGCTATTAAAAGTGAAAAAATCGAAAAGTATACCCGGTTTTGACGGAACCCCTACAGAATTATTAAAACTCGAACAAGCTACTTTTGCATCTTGCATTTATGGTTTCATCGTGATGATCTGGGATCAGGAGGAGCTACCCGGTTTAAAGTGAGCAAATTTTCGTGGCATTTGTTGTACTTGCCCGAATCATTCCCTTTGCCGAAAATATCTCTGGTGACTATCAATGCTATCAATGTGGCTTTCGCCCCAACCAATTAACCACTGATCATTGTTTCACGTCGTCATTGTTTCGCGAAAACCTATGGGCCGCGCACATAAGTCTAGGAAAATTAATTTTAAAAATCCTCTGTGTCGTGTATAAAAAGTGATAATGGTTCTCTTCAGTCCAGGCGGATTGGGTGGACCGAAATCAGCCCATCAGTAGTGACGGCTTCCCAAACAGCCGTGTTTTGCAAATATTTTGAAAAGCATTTCGTTTAAGAGAAAAACAACAAAAACTAAAAGATTCAAAATTAAATTTCGAACAACACCGGTCCAGATCAGTTTCCAAAATTTGAGCGGGAAAAATGGCCAAAAACAAAAAGATTGTAAATTAGATTTCAAGCAAAATTAGTTCACATCGTTTTTTTGTAAATTTTATCAGGAATGACAAGTTTTGATTAAAGAAAATTTTTTCACAAAACTTTAGCATCTCTCACTACATCTTTGGGAAATTTGGTGGAAATGTGTGTACCGGAAGTGGTAGCTTTTCAGTTTTACAAAGATGTTGAAATATTTTATCATTTACAAAAAACCGCAAAGAATTAAAAGCTTCAAATAAATTTAAAGATTAAATTTTCAACCAACAAGGACAGTTTTTCCAAAAGTCCCGTAAGTTTAATCCGATGTAGAAATCAAGTATGGTGTATTTGAGTTCTATGTATATAAAGGGTGTCCACATGAAACATAAAGTACATAGAATAGAGTTATGTATGGAATAGCACATCAGGTAAATGACCTCTATTCAAATAACTCATTAGAAAGGAATCCAGTGGGGTTAAATCACATGATCTAGGGGCCATTTTTGATCACCAAAATGAGAGAGTACACAACGAGGAAATGTATCATGCAGTAATTGGATTGTTTCGCGGGTTATATAGCCCCTCGCATCGTTTTGTTGAAATCACATGTCGTCCACTTCAATATCATCCAGTTTGGACAGAAAGAACTCGGTTACCATATCGCGATATCGAACGTGAATTTGTTTTTCGGCAATTACACTTAGGTTCTTTGAACCCCAAATGTGGCAATGTTGTCGATTAACGAAGCCATCAAGGTGAAAATGGACTTGATCACTTAGAATGATTTTGCTCGAAAAATCAGCATTCAAACTTTCATTATTGTTGAAATAATGTTCAACAATAAAAATGCGTTGTTCTTTCCAAAACTGTCAGCTGTCAAACTGTTTCCTTTTTTTTTTGGTTGCAAACTAATTTGCACTAATACCCGGTTGCTCAGAAAAACGACTAATGGCCGGTTACTTGTATGAAAGTTAAATGTTTTATATGAAATATGTTTTCGCAATCAGTAAAAATTCAACGCCAACTTGACTAAATATATTTTATTCCATGGAAATATTTAACGATTAGTTAAAAAGTTATTCAATAAAAATTGGCCATTTAAATATTTAAACGCAAGCTAAGTATGCTATTATAGCCCGAGCGAATATATAACGCAACGCGCGGAGCTCCCCATAAATACACTTCTCAAGCGTGGTGTATATACTATTTTTTTCACTACTAGTCGTAGAAGGCACACCAACCATTATGATTTTTTGTTGATAACAAAATTAATTTGATAAGCGAAAGACTTGCACTTTAATAATATTAACTATGTCGAAGTAGCCCGAACTTTTTACTGAATTGTAGTAAGCGTAAATTTAAAATGACACTGCATTTTGTTTTGTTATTTGTGGCTACTTTATCAATAGGGGAAATAATCATAATATCCATATCCATTTAATCGCATTACATCTAGTGTTCATTTTTCATGACCAACTAGTGGTCAATAATAAAATATTATTAACCACTAGCCGAGAAATTTTGTTTCTCAGGCTACTAAAACACATAATAACGATGCCTTCTACGACTTGTAGTGGCAAAAATATATTTAATCAAGTTTGCGTTGATTTTTTTCTGATTGCGAAAACAAATTTTATATAAAACATTTAGCTGGCACACAACACAACTAACCAAACTGGCCGTTAGTAATTTTTCTGTACAACCGGACATAAATTAATTAATTGTCTATTTAATTCAAGTACTATTTAAATTTTGGGGCACCCTTTACATTCGTGGTAAAAGAAAGTCGGGTGTTGGCCACAACCATTTTGGGTAAGTGCTAAATTTTTCAACATTATTGCAAAAATTTAAAATGCTCCCATGCAACAGTCACTTCCGGAACACAGATTTCTATCCGCCTGGACTGTAGAGAGATGCCGAATTTTGCTGAAATAAAGTTTTTTTTTTATCAAAATTCGTATTTCCGGTAATATTTAAAAAATGATGTTGACTAATTTTGTTATGCTTTATTTTACTACGTAAAATCAAATAAGATAGTGTGAAAAGCACAGAGTGAACACTTTTTAACGACACAAGGCGACAAGAGAAATACAAATATTTTAAAAGTAATAATTTATAAATCAATAATACGTTTCGTAACCAAACTCCGCAAATAATTAATTTACGTTTTCTAAACATTTTTCCCATCCTCCCATCGAAACAACAACGAACACCAACTAAATTCAATAAGGACCTGTCCAATTTATGGCATCGAATAAATTCTTTAAAAAAAATAAATTTTTTTTATTTTTTTTGTAACGAATTTCCTTTCCAACCACAATCAATTACCACTGTGCGCTACTAAAAGAAAAATTTTAAAACTTTTTTCCCGTAATTGGTGTTTCCCTTTTAATATTTTATTAGTAATTGTTATTTAGCTAAAAATAAATTATTTATTATATAATTAAAATAATAATTATATAGGAAAAGCACTCATCTCTCGTTGTCGTTGTATACTGCCACAAAAAAAAACTTTCAATAAAACGGAAATTGAAAAGTTATGTGAAACTTTTATTTTTGCTTGTGGTTCCGTCATTTTGAAAAATTCAAACCTAATATTTTATTCCATTTCCACATCTAAATTACGCCACATTTCGAAATAAGTTTAGTTTAGAAATGTTTAAGACAGTTTGCAGATTTATTTGATGACATTTCGATCAATTCGATAATCGAATATTAATTTACGGAAATAAACCTGGAAGATGTGAGATGTAAGAAAAATACAATTTTTGTGGATTATACTCGTGTACTACAGCCATTGTAAAACTTCTTAATTAATTGTGTGTGGTTTGGTCGTTAGAAATCTATATGGTTTATTTTCTACTCCTATATGGAAATAGCAAAGTGGCATAATAACATAATCCCATCCAACGTATTGTTCCATAATTGTTATTTTGTTCAATGGAAATATATACATGAGCAACAAAATTGATAACGAAAATGGTGGATTATCTGAAACGATAACATTTTAATGCTTTTGATTATTTGTTAATATTTTGGATAAAATTTAATCGTTGCCCTTTCATCCATATTATATCAGTAATGAACAGCATTATCATATTGATTTGCATATTAGAATGTGTTGGGTTAAAAATTCGATTAATGAGGATTGAGTTCAATTATATATGTATGGGCATATTCAGCACCCCCTTAACAATTAAGATAAGCAAAGCGGCTACCGGGACAACAAGACAGAGCGTGAATGCCAAACCCAAGAAAACACCAAGCGAATCATTTTACAGTTATTTGTTGTCAATGAAAGAACTTGCGGAAATGGGTAAAGTCGAAATTTCGGCCTTATTCGATTATGTCATTTCGGGAATTCGAGATACAGAGGAAAATAAAGCAGATTATATGGGGCTTATCGGGGGATTCAAAAAAAAAGTATGCAGATCTTCGAGAAAGTCAAAAGCAAAATTCCAAAGCGGGCAAATGAAATGACTAAAATGGAATTTAGGAGATGTAGAGGAACCAATTTTTATGGTTATGGAGATATTGGGCGAAACTGCACTAACAAAAGCACAAGTTCAAAGTGCCGCAAGTGCAGAAAGTTTCGTCATATAGGAAATGAATGCAAAAAGGAGAATTCTAAACAAGCAAAAATGTCAGTTATAAGTTCTGTTTTATCATTATTTTACGGGTTTACATAGTGGAAGTGACGGGGGAAAAAATAAAAAAGTTAAGATGTGCTGGGGCACAATGTTTATATACTTTAATTGATGGAGAATATAACTACACTACATTCCACGTTGTTAAAGATGGTGAAATTCCGATCGATTCAATAATTGGTAACGTCCGCATGTCACAAACCATTACCATCCTCACACCAAGCCAAATAATAATGCCAAAACTTCAACCAGATATTATTGCTTCGTGTATACAAGAAGATAACGATTTTCCAGTATAGACGTAACTCATACAATGAATTTATATACCGAAAACAAATTGAAACAAATGGTAGTCAACTACAACTCGGCACAGAAACCAAAGGAAACTACAGGAATCAAAATGAAAATTCTATTGATAGATGATCAACCACTATATCAACGACCACGAAGACTATCACCGTTAGAGGCGGAAATTGCCAGAAAACAAATTGACGAATGGTTAGCGAATGATGTCGTACAAAATAGTGTGCCGTGCTATGCTGCTTCAATTGTACTGGTGAATAAAAAGAACGGCATAAAACATCTAAGCAGCTGAACTAAAAAATAATTAGAGATCCACTTCCACTTATAGATAAACAAATCGTTCAGTTGAGAGATCTAAAGTTGTTTTTGACTCTGAATTTAAAGGTTGGATTCTCCTATGTCCCGGTGGCTGAAGATTCTTTTCATACAGCGTTTATAACCAGTTTTAGTAATTACGAATTCAATTTCAATTTTTCCAACATTTTATTTACAATATTTTCCAAAAGTGTGAATTGACAAAAAGGCTTTGTATTAGGAGTGCAAGTGTGAAACTTTGCTTTTTTGGTGAAATTCGACTTTATTGAAAATACACTTGGGTGCAAAAAATTCGCACAATTGCATTTTTTCTTTTTTTTTAATTTTCTCGCAAATCGAATTGTTTTTTTTTAATCAAAGTATGTCAAATTAAACATCATTTCATCACCTATCCAATGATACCAAGTGTGAACAGTTAATAGTTCAAAACCAGCCGACCTCGTGTTACAACCCAGAGTGCTTACCGCTTTCTTGTGATGACTTTGAAGGTGACCTGATCGCACATAGACTAGCAAATGGGCCGAAATTGATCCTAGCCTACCAACAAGCTTGGCTTCAGTTCGCTTGAGAACATTTCGATTGGACAGAAAAACAATGGAGAACAGTCCTGTTCTCCGCCGACGAGTGCAGGATGTGTTTACATAGCAATGATGGGCGAGGAAGGATGTACAGAAGATCAGGAGAACGAGTCATATGGCGGTGGATCGTGCTTGTTCTGGGAAGTACTCCAGGACTACGTCATACCTTTTGTCTGGTTTATTGGTGAAAACTTCCTGTTCATACAGAATAATGCAAGAGCAATCAATACCTTTAAGAGGTGGATGTGCCTGTTATGGAGTGGCCAGCGTGAAGCCCAAACCTCAGTCTCATCGAATATTTATACGGGACGAACTGAAAAAGGGATCGAGTCAGAGGTATTGCTCCAACGAGTCTTCAGAAGCTGCAAAAGACAACCGCAAAGGAGTAGGAATAGGAGGCAATACCTCAAGATTTGGTGAAAACTTCGGTGAAATCAATGAAACATCAAATGGAGCCTGCATTCGGGCTAGAGGTGGGAATACTTCTTATTAATAAAAATGAATTCTTTTGCTAATTTCCATGTTTAAATCGATTTTTACCACTAAGTTTCATGCTGTCAAATTCACAAAAATCGTGTACTTCAGATGTTGACCCCATAAACTACTTTATTGGCGCTTTATAGGTGTTGAAATAGACCTTGAATCTGCATTCAAGAAAATTAAACAAACTTTGAATTTTTCGATATTTTTGAATTATTGTTGAAAATTGATCAATGTGCGAATTTCTTGCACCCAAGTGTAAAATTGTTCAAAAATTAATTATCGAAATATTCGCCATTACTATCTATCGTCTTTTGATGTCATTTTTCAGGCAGAAGATGTATGCTTTCGTGATAGAAACCATTTTGGCATGAATATTCAATTTTGTAACTGATGTTATGGCTGGCCT
Source organism: Nephrotoma flavescens (assembly GCA_932526605.1). Lineage (NCBI taxonomy): Eukaryota > Metazoa > Arthropoda > Insecta > Diptera > Tipulidae > Nephrotoma > Nephrotoma flavescens. Next base: position 39,174,452 of record OW052220.1, read on the forward strand.
TGGTCAACCCATGGTTTTCAGCGTAGGATTATCGTACACAATTCACTTTTCATCAATCGTACTGATTTTGTGCAAAAAGTTCTTCGTCTTCAAATTGTTTTATTGCACCTGAACGTGGCCCATCCTCAAAATTGCCATCACGAAATCGTGCAAACCACTTTTTTACTGTTGAATGACTCACAAAATGTTCACTCAAAGTCGAATTAATCAATTCCATAGCATTTCTTTCATTTGGAAACACAATAGAATGTAATGGCGTAAATGGCGTCTATTCAAATTCCTTCAAAATGTTTCTTATCACGTGCTCGAGCGCCAGATTAAACAGCACAGCCGCGACATCATCTCTTAATCGCACATCTGTTGTTCTTTCGAAGGGATCAGACACAGTCCTTCTTATTACAATTGTACACAGTGAGCCATATTTTGCTAGCTTAAAGAGAAGCTCATCAAAATTTCTAAAACATATGAACTATTAATTCTAGCACTCAGTGGAACTTTAAAGTATAATATTGACCACAGATGTTCTATTAGATTTTAGTCTGGTGACTGGGGTGGCCAATTCACCGTTTCAATACAACTTTCAGCCAAATAATTTTTAACAATCCGAGATGTATGCTTAGGGTCATTATTTTGCTGGAAGATAAAACCTCATTTTGGCAGCTGATTCTGTTAAGTTGTTATGTAGTATGTTTATGTAAAAACTGCCAGTCATCCTCTCGTCTCTCTTTGACCAGCTTTCCCATTCCTGATTTTGAGAAACATCCCCAAACGATGATAGAACCACCTCCATGTTTCACAGTTTTTTGAATGTAGTCATATTTAAGACGATCTTCTTTCCTGTCTCTGACTCGTTTTCTCTTTTTTGGGTGTTTTTCAATTGAAACTTGGACTCGTCACTTCAAATTATTTGGTTCCAATACTCGAGTGGACTGTTTTCATGCGCCTTTTCAAAATTCACTCGCTTTGTTTTATTAGCAGCGCTAATTAGTGGACGTAATATAATTATTTAGACCAGACTCTTTAGATCTTTGTCACACTGTCCATACCGAAACATCTAGCTCTGTATCTTCAGGATTCTTCCTTGCTTTAAGGTATAACCCTTTTTCTAAAAAAAAAAAAAAATGGCTATTTTTAAGTCCAAACCACACAAATGTGTGAGTAAAAAAACAAAAAAAACATAGTATGTGATGGCGTTCTTGAGAAAAAATTTCGCTTGATTTGAAGTTCAACCAACACAAGTTTGAAAGAAATGCACAAATAATGTGTAAGTTGGTTCAAAACACATACAAAAATAAATTTTTGAAATGATTCTTTTGCCCAATCCACACAATTGTGTGGGCAGGCAGAAAAAGGGATAATTGATGATCGTCTTGATTGGTTGTCTTTCTCTTACGCCCACCTGCATGTAATGTTTCAACATTTCCTTCTCTATAATATTTATCTACAATTTTTTTGCACTTTGCTTCGAAATGTTGATATTTAATGCTAATTATCTTCGGATTTTCTCATTCGGTATTGTTGTTTTCAATTCAGAATATACATGTTTTATTTCACTGCTTTTAATTCACTACTTGTTCCATAAAAGACAAACACTTCAATACTAGAAAAACGTTACAACGAATGAATCTTTATATAGTAAACAGGCCTAATGGGACTTGCAAAAAAAAACTTTCCACAAATTGTGCTCGAATTTTCTACAGTGTTTTGTGTATGTGTTATAAAGGGCAATGGCAATAACTGGGTTAATCCAAAAGTCTTAAAAAATAATTTAGTTTAAGTTATTTTCACGATTCTTTAATGTTTTGTTTGGTCCACTTCACTTCTACTCTACGTCAACTTTAAAATGCACCGAAAAAAACAAAGAAATTAATAAAATTCGAAATTTTTACATTGATCTTAGTTTTGTTATTCTTGTTAAAAACGATGTTAGTCGCATTATAAATATGTTCATTAAAAACAATTGCTAGGATCAAGTTTGACATAACGGTTTTCGTAAAATTAATGCTTTTCATTGTGAATGTGTTGCGTCAGCTTTCAATTGCTCCCTATAGTGTAGAGTAGGTGAATAGTTATGTTTTACTCCCATCATTTTTTCAGGGTCATCCTTTAAGTAAAACACTGGTCAGTGGAGCTCGATTACTCACTTCGTCGTTACCATTTAAAAATGTTTGAAAGTATGTAGGATTGCTGTATGAGCGAGTAGCAGTCATCTTTATTCTTTTAAATTTCTTTTCTTTTTTTAAATTAAGAAACACAATTTTACCCTCTCCTCTACTAAAGGAAAAATTCCGACTGTGTAAATCGGTTCGAAATTATTCCCTTAGTAGAGAGACAAATATTAATAAGCTTGAAAACAAATTTGAAAAAATAATAAAGTAGCCAGCGAAAAATTTGAATAATATGGAGAATTTCAAAGCAAAATTTATTCCGATTGGGGAAATTTCCACCGATTTCAAGAGTACGTCCCCAGGCCTTTATATATTCGCGCTTTGTTTTCCGGATGTATTTGGTCGCATCTTCCTTGGAGCGGAGATACTTTATAAGAGTGCTTTTAGTGTTACGAGCTAATCATTTTTACGTAACTTTTGTTTATTTTCGGCAATTCTGTGGTCTTCTTCCAATTGTATTTTCTGCTGCGATGGTTATAGCTGACTGCATAGCTAGCCACGTCTTCTGAATATTTGGTAGAGTTTTGTAATTTTTTTTGATCCGATTTTTATATTCCGTGGTAACTTTGCGGAAAGCCTACATTTTTAAGTGCATCGATATTCCAGCACACGGTTTTCTATGCTTGTGTTATATGTGGATGATAATTTGCACGTTTATATTTAAACAGCGCAAATAAGATATATCGTTTCACTTATACACAAATACGTTCAATGTGTAAATTTCAGCCTAAACACGTTTATATAGCGAGCCACTTGCTTCAGCCGCCCCTTGCCTGCAGAATAAATGTTGACATGATATTGGTTTTGTTGTATAACTTCCTCTTCATCCACTATATATCGCCTGATTTTTTTAGAGTTACCCAGACATCACTTTGCACGGTTCTAGTGAATCTTTCCTCTAGACAAATCAGTTGAATAAATAGTGCGTCAATCCTAAATTCATTACAAATTTGCACATCACACGTAAAGTAAGTAAATAATAAATCAAATACCCATTAACGATTGATTTATTTATCCGGTCAAAAAAAATTAAGCAAAGTACTCCATGTTAAAAATAATAATTTTTATTGAATCTGGAATAAAATGTAAATTAATTTGATGTAAAATAAATAAATAAAAATCAATCATAAACTGGGCACATAAACAAATTGGCCTTATATGATTTTTGGTGAGCTTTTTATCGATATACAAAACATAAATATTTAATTCAATTAATTCAATATTTTCACTTATGGATGTACGAGTAAATAAACTATTTCACCTGAATTAACTAGTTAATGGAAATTGTAATTTATATTATTTCGTGTTTCGTATAAAAATAATAACAACATAAACAGCGAAATGCTTTTTAAATCCCAAATTACCAATAAAATCGTTAAAAATGTGTTATAATTAAATTAAATTATTTTATAATCGGTTTTTTTATTTATTTTTGTTTCGAATAAAATTTATAAACACACCTACAAGCTGTCGGTGAGTGTATGCTGACTATATACAAGCAAATGTAAATATATTTTATATATTTAAATTACAAAAAAAAAAAATGTTTATTTAATGAAATTAAATTGGATTTAGATTTAGATTTAACATTTTAATCTTTTTTTATCAGCACAAAAATTTTTTTTATTGGTTAACCTAAATACATAAAAATAAATCAAATCGAATTGGTAATATAATTTTATTCACAAACCTAATAAATTTAACTGAAAAATCAATTTGATGTTAACAACTACTGTCACTGTCATAATCTTAAGCCAATAGATTAATCCAACGATCTATCTATATTTAAATAGTTTTTCACTGAAACTGCACAGGTAACCCTCCAAGAACACGGTATTCGAGGAACACTGATACCCCTTCTCTCGAATTACACGGTTTCAAACAACACGATTTTTGTTGATTCTTTTATTTGGTTTTTTCTTTACCATAACAAAAAAAAATTACAAGGTATCGTTTTTTTTTTCGTTTTTGTATAGTCTCGAATAACACGGTTTCAAAGAACGCAGAACGAATTAATCGTGTTCTTGAAGAGTTTCGTGAATTTAACAACATTTATTCAAATATAAAATATTACGCATCCAAATCATCCACCATTTTGGATATATGTAGCTTTTATGTTTTTGTGACATAAGTTACAGCCATTTACAAGCTGTTGTTCCGTGTGCATCAATTTTAAGAAAACGATAATCAACATTTACGTCATTGCATTCCATTCTGTTTTCAAATGAAAAAATTCTGCTCAAGCTATGTAATTTCGAGTTTGAGTGAATATATTTTGAGTGATTCAACAGTAAAAAAGTTGTTTGTAAGATTTCGTGATGACAATTTTAGTCTTGAGCACGATCCCTACACCTTGAAAAGAATTTGAAGACGAAGTTAAAGTTTTACTGGATGAAAATGCGTGTTAAACTCAAAAAATGCTTGCAAACCAGTTATGAGTTACTCACCAAGCAATATCAGATTAAAACATACAGAAGGAAAGAAAATGGATCCCTCATATACTGACCGAAGAAAACAAAAACCGAAGGATTGTTATCTGCATGAATTTGCTTTCTCGGTACAAAAGAAAGAATTGTTTGCACAAAATCATTACGGGTGATGAAAAAAGGATTTTGCACGATAATCCTAAAAGGAGAAAACAAAGCTTTACGAAATTGGCCCAAAGTTCTAGCCCAAAAAATTGTGGATTTAAAAGCTGGCAACACTAATGCAAATGTCGTGACAAAATGAAACTATCGTGATAGAAAATATTAAGATATTGAGAAAAATTAAAAAATTTAATAAAAATTGTTGTGATTTCTTATGTTTTTAATGTGTTGAGCCAAAAATTCTAAAAGGAAATTTACTGCATCAACTATCTGCCAAATATTTTGTATTTTCGATATGTTGAATCAAAACTTATTCTGTTATCACAGAAAAACCGCTATATTTTAATGTTAGCCCAAAAATAAATCTGTCGTCAAACTATCAAACCCGGATGATGGATAAAACACTACTCTCAAATCAAAAATGAAAAATTAATTCTGCTTATTTTCAGATTTAACTTCTGACTATTATTAGCATTTATCTTAGAGTATACTAAAAAAGTATTACACGACATAAACGTTTGTTGGGGAATCGGAGGATTAAGGTCTCCCTTTAGTTTTTATTCCGACTTTAATTCTGAATTGGATTAGCTTGGGTATGATTCTCCAACAAACGTTTAAATCGTATAATGCTTTGATATATTCTTTAAATTAAAAGCTATTCACATTCAGTGGCCATACTCAAACTAATCCGATACAGAAATAAAATCAAATACAGGGTTGTATTATGGTTATTTTCCTAGAGTTTTTTATTCGATAATATAGAAAGTTTCCGACTGCGCTTTATGTGGCGAACAAAGACGAACCACGTCGATTATAGAATCCCCGGAACGAATCGAATGCGGATAACGCATATAATTAGCATGGAAAACAATTGCATAATAATTTATTAATTATAAATGAACACATTTTAAGCACTTCAATTTTTGAATATTTTAATTAAAAAAATTTTTCCAAAAAGTTTAAAAAAAATCACTCGATCGATTTCGGGTTACTCATTTGTAAAAATATTTTTTTTATATAGTACGAAAAAGAAATAAAATAAGCAATATAAATTAATCTTTTGATCGTCCTAACCTTCTGTTGTTTATACGGGAAAAAAATGATAATAAAAACTGGGTTGGGAGCGATTAGTAATCGGCTGATTTACCAAAATTCAAGGTACATTGAAGTACATTTAATTACCCGACGAATTAGATGTATTATTAGGAGTGGGGGAATAGAACAGGGCCTATCTGACAACCTTGTGAAAATGAGATTTTGATAAAAAAAAGGCTGACGCAAAATTAGACGCACGCTTATAAATAATTAAAATAACAGTAGATAATTCTGATGATGGCCTAACAATCTGAAATCGACCGAACGTTTGAACTATCACTAAATCGTTTTCGCTGAATATTGATCGGTGCCACTTCATCATCTAATTCATCATCACTCGAGTGTAAAAAAAAAATCCAATGCTCGATTCCATATTATAAATGAATTTTATATTTATATTTTAGTTAACTAATTTTAAAAATTTTTTGGAAATGTTTTCAATACAGCTCATCACCAAGACAAACAAAACTGCATCTGTCACATTTTCATTAAACTTATTTTTGATTTAGAAAATTTCATAATAGCTATTTTCGATGTTATCGAAACACTCGATATTATCGAAGTAAAACACTAGCGAAAATTTCATAATAGTTATTTTCGATGTTATCGAAACGTTCGATATTCTCGAAAATAAACGCTATCGAAAATACCATAATAGGCCCCCAGATTTCGTTTTGTTTTACTTTTTTGGGTTAAGTAATATTTTTCTTTCATGATAGTATCACAAATTTATTTTTGTACTGACATTAAAACATGGTGGTTTTTCTTTCGTTTTCCAACTTCATATACATAGAAAACAATGGGTTGATCCAAGCTAGCCATCAACATCAGTTGCAAAAATGAATATTAATGCATAAAAGTGTTACTATGTGTGTCTGGTGGGGTGGAATAGGAGTCATTTACTTCGAGCTTCTGGAACCTGATGAAACTATTACAACTGAACGTTACCAGGCCCAATTGATCAAATTAGGTGACGCACTGCAAGAAGAAAGATTATTTACGGGAAGGTGGAAGGTTATTGTTGCATGACAACGGTCGTCCGCTTACTTCAAAATAAACCGAGGTACTCATCTTCTCCTTAGACTGGAAAGTTTTATAGCATGTGACGTATTTTCCAGTCTTGGCTCCCTTTGATGTCATCACATTTGAAAGAACAGCGGCTCATGAAAGTTGAAGATGTGCAAAAATGGCTCGATAACTGTTTTGCTTCGAAACCACCAAGTTTCTATCGCAAAAACGGTAGAAATCCTCATATATGTGATAAATGGCAAAAGACCATAGATAATAACGGCAAATAATTCGATAATTAATCTTTGTAACAGTTATATTTTCAATCAAGTTGGATTTGACCAATAAAGCAGTATATCTACTTGCACACCTAATACATACCAAAAGAGTACACTGTTAAATTTAAAAATATTGCAATTGGATTTGTTTTTATAGTGAAATTGAAACATTTTTAGATAATCTTTATCATGTATATTAGAGAAGTCCCTGCGTCCCTAATAGTGTCGCTGTAAAGATCAAACAATCATCTTCTGTGAGATAAACATGAGAAAATTGTGATACAATTTAAAAAAAAATTAATTCTAAATGTTATTTAAGACAACGTGTCTATTTTTATATCTTCGATCCTACACTAAGAGAAAAAACGAAATTTAAAATTTAATATAAAATTTTTAACTCAACAATATTGCTTCGTCAGTAAGAAGAGGCAAAACATTTTATAACTAAAACCACCTCTATTTTGAAACGAAACCTTTTAAATATGAATCTACATATATTAAAAAAATCGATGTATTAGAAACCATTTAGTTTTAATTTATATCGCATTCAAACTAAATCTTAGTATTTTAAAATTATATTATTACATTTATAGAAACAGCTGTTTCCTTAAAAACGTGCAATAAAGCAAAATTTGTGGTGTAATTTCAAACTTCTTAGGCTGGTGATATAATTCGCCAAATCGATATGTTCTTGTCAGTAAGAAACCAAACTGCCAAAAAATAACTTGAGGAGATTTTCAGTTTTGTAAGGGTTGTGGTGTGCATTTTTAAACAATTACCCTGGGGTTCAAAATGGGGGGAGGGATTTCTGATGACTTCTTTCGTTTTTGATGACCTGAATAGGAGAGGGGAAATACATAATTTTCTACTTTTTTCAAACCGCATGTGAAAATGTAGTTTATTGTATTGAACATATTTGAATTGAAATTGTCTCTATTTAGATTTATATGCGGTCAACGTATTCATACCATTAATGCTGCATTTTAAATTTAAAAGAAAAGAAAACACTATTAAAGTTAAACTTTTAAATTAAAAACCTCAGAAATACATGTCTATATGTTAACCTGTTTAAAATAAAAATTAATATCTGTCATTTAAAGTTGATTTGTTTTTAAATCTATATTTCAATTTTAAAACACAAATACAATTTTAAAATGATCAATTTCAAAACAAAATATTTCGTTGTTGCTTGGAAAACATGTATGAAATTTTCTAAAACGAAACGTTTTTTTTTTTTATTATTATTAAGTTGTTTTTTCTCTGAGTGTAGAGATGTTCACGAAGTCTCACCTATATGGTCAGATAGATCAGTCAAAACCCTATTAGTGAGGCGACCGGGATCTAATTATGATGATTAGGTCAGAAAATTGTCTATCAATATTTTGAAAACGGGAAGTGAATGATAATTTTCACCATGGTTTCCAAAATACCATATAACACTTCTATTCTCGGCACTGTTTCAATTTCACTACAAAACAAATCCAATTGGAATATTTTTAAATTTAACAGTGTAAATTTTTCGTATTATTTTTGTTATGCATTTCACCGTAATTCATTAAATTTTTATATTTGAACGTTATTTAGGATTTTTATTAGATTTTTTCGGCTTTTCAGACAAAATATTAGCTTTAATGGCATCTTACAATGTTTATGACTATTTTAGTCATAGAAAGCAAATAGACCATTTACTCACAATATGTCTCCCACAACAAGTAAAAAATTGTACCCCCTCCCCCTCCCCCTCCCCATTTTAACCCCAAGGGAATGTTTATCAGTACGAAACCAAGCTGCCAAAAGAGAGCTAAGGATGTTCTCAATTTTGTAAGGGTTTGCGTACTTTTACACGTTCTCTTGGGGTTAAAAAAATGGGGGGAGTGCTTTTAGGACCTTATTAGTATCTTTATTAGTTATTTGGGATCTTTTGTCCAGGAGTATACCTCTATAATCATTGCATATAATATTTGTTCTATTACGTTAACTGCGAGCGTGTATAAATACGTCATTAGCGGTGTGTTGTTTGCCTTAATTCCTTGAAACCTATGAAATTTGAAATTTAGTGTTAGTAACAGTTGAAAAAAACAAAATTTCATTATTCGTATTTTTTTTCTCAGTTTCAATCTTTTCATTTGTTCAAATGAATTGAATGATTCAGTAAATCGGTACTTCTGTGTAAACGATGTTTTTTGTAAAAATTCTTTCATCATTTGCTAAATGTCCTTGGCCATTATATTCGAAAATATAAAATCTCAAACCATTCAATGATCGAACTCTACTTGCTGCGAAGTACAAAAGAACGTGTGTAAAAATTGTCTGCCCCAATAAAATTCCAATTTTTTCGAATGTTTGTCCTTGGGGCTTAATTTATTGTGATCGCAAATGCAGTTATAATTGGAAATTGAGTTATTTGAAAATTAAATGGTAAAACAGTACCTGAATATGTTAAATTTAAACGTGGAATCAAAATTCTCTTATTGCGTGCAGTTAAAACATCGCAATCAATAGCATTGATAGCGCATTCTTATTCCATTGACTAATGCTTCCTTTGTATTTAAGCTTCTGATTAGCAAAATGATGCAATTAACTTTCAATACTAACTTATGTGGTGGCAATGGCGAACCACTAATCGTCAAAGAATTCAAAAACTCGACTGGATAGTTATTAATCAATCATTCAATCTCATATCGATAGTTTTAATTTGCTTAATCTTTTTCAATCGGGTTTTAGAAGGTCCCACGGTACTACCACTGCTTTACTGAATGTTTGTGATGATATTCGTTGTAGTATGAGTAAAAGAGAAATGACTTGTCTTACTCTGTTAGATTTTTCTAAAGCGTTTGATTCAATTAATCACCAAATTTTGTTTAATAAGCTCATTTCGAACTTTAATTTTTCTCTCCCTGCTGCTAAATTGATTTTTGACTATATTTCGGGTCGCTTTCAGGCAGTCTTTTATGACAATTCTTTTTCTGACTTCTTAACTGTTTCTTCTGGCGTTCCCCAGGGGTCGGTTCTTGGTCCTTTACTATTCTCAATGTATATTAATGACATTGCATGTTCCATTCGTCATTCTTCTTTTCATATATTTGCTGATGATGTCCAAATATATAGGAGTAGTCGCTTGGATAATGATTCCATTCACTCTAATATTTCTCTTATTAACGATGATTTGGTAAGAATTTATAATTGGTCATTATCTAACCGACTTGCTCTTAATGCTAGTAAATCCCAGTCCATTGTAATTTATAAAAAATCTATTGATACTTCCTCTTTTCCTGGAATTTTTCTCGGTGATTCTTTAATTCCATTCTCTAATACTGTTAGAAATTTAGGGTTAATTTTTAATAAAACTCTTACTTGGGGTGATCATTTGATTAAGGTTAGTAAAACGGTTTTTGGAATGCTTAGTTGTTTGTATAAAGTTGTAGGGTTCACTGATACTAATTTTAAAAAGCGTATGTTCCTCTCGCACCTTCTTCCACATTTTCTTTATGGTGACGTTGTTTTGTTTGGGATGCTTCAGGATAATATGAATGTTCTCCAAAGATGTTTCAATGCTTGTACTCGTTTTATTTTTAGTATTAGAAAATATGATCATATTTCTCCCTTTTTAAATTTGATCCTTGGCTGTAGTTTGGTAGATTTTTATGAACTTCGTGTATGTCTTTTTATTTTTAAGCTTCTCAGAACGAAGCAACCTCCCTATTTATTTAATAAGTTATTGTTCAGTAGGTCCCATTCTTCAAATTTACGTTTACTTCCCCCTATAAACCTGTGCAGATCTTTAAATACGTCCTTTTCTGTTAGGGGTATTTCTCTTTGGAATTCTACTCCATTAGATATTAAGAGGTCAGCTTCGCCTAAATCTTTTAAAGCGTGCTATTTAGCGTGGCGCGCTTGAATGACAATGCATATAGTTCTATTTTTGTAATAATACTTTTGTATTTATTTGTATTATTTTTGTATATAGTCTATAAGTATTCACTTCTTGCAGTGTTCTCTGTAACAAATGAGCTTGAGCTCAATACGGAGGGTACTAGCATGGAGTGGATTTGTTTTTTGAAAAAATCTGAGGTTTTTATGCCTAATGGAAGTATTTTTTTTTTGTTGTCGTTCATATATATTGCTTCCATATGTGCTTTTCCTTTACCAAAATTTTTAATGGAATGAATAAATAAATAAATAAATAAATAAATAAAATAAATAATTTCATTGTCATCATCGCAAATTATTTTATCGTAGTTATGATATGTTTTCTGTTCACCTGGCATTCGATTAAGTATATCAGTATTAATAAAAGTATAATCATAATTTTTAGGTGCTAAAATGTAGGAGTATGTTTTCGGAAATATTTTCACACTTCATTAATAATATTACTTTCATTTCCTAATAAATGCTGAGGTATTTCAATAATATTTTCACCAATCTGAGGGAATTGTGGGCTTCATTATTACCAATTTTTTTCAAGAATTCGGCCAATTCTATTTCATCGATGTGGAATAACTGGTAAGATTTGCCGAAAATCACCGCACAGGAGTATCGTTTTCCCTCCAAACGGTTTATGTTTATCATGTTCATCGCATAGATCCTGCAATAATCTGTCTATGATTTTCAATACTTACAGTGGACACATTAAAATTTCATCAATAACAATGATGAAGAATTTATGTAACGTCCATTGCTACTATTTGCGGTAATATTCGCTACAGAATTTCCCAAAATTGGAATAGACAATTTAAACATATTGTGTAAAGTTCTACCTCCAACTAATAGAGTTGAAGCTAAGCCACTGAACGCTGTTGCAATGCGAATTTAATTTGTGAATAATTGCTGTTTGTGTGAATGTTTTCCCTCAACCTGCATGAGCAGTTAAACAAAAAACATTAGATTCAGTATCATGATGCAAAACTTCACGAATCACACGATCAATTAGATTACACTGATAAATATTTGCAATTTCATAAAGCTCACAAAACATAAACTCTTGTTCTATTGGATTAATAACATTTGCTTGGTCTGTTCTCTGCGAATATGAGGGAACTGGTAAACCAAGTTCTTGAGATGACAAATTATGAACATTCAAAATATTTCTAATTTCTAATAGAGCTCTAATAAAGGATACTTCTTCGATGTAATCTCTCAAAAAATCTTCTCTAAGATATAGTTTAAATTCATTCCATAATACCAATGCATTGACTGGCACATTTAATCAACAAATTTAAACATTCGCGCCATTACTATTTGAAGCAATGCCGCGAGCATGGCACGCTTCAACAAAAGAAGTGTGTAAAATTCCATTGTATGTTCTAACATCCTCAAATGGTTTTGGGCCACAGACATGTGATAAAAAAAGCAATCGTAAACGGAAAAGTTCGATGTCTTTTGGTGATACTATATAAATGCGTGTAATGATTTTATCACCTCCACGCCTTTTCTTCCATTTTTTTCGGGAATCTTCCCACACATAATGCAAAGAAACTTCAATATACTTATACTCATGCGCTGATGAATCTGATCGATTCAATTCAAAAATTGCTAATAATTTTGTTAGTGTTGCATTTTCAATTGATTGACTTTCTTGCCCTTCTCGAAAGTATCACTGAGAAAAAAGACCAGTTAAAGTAAAAAAATATACATATAAAATCAAAAAAATATACATATATTTTTTAGGCGAGAAGCCTCGTATTTAAAATCAAAAACATAATCTTTTTATTTTTAAAATAAATTTTTTCGCCAAATTTGTTTATAAATAAAAAAACTGTTTTTTTTTTAAAAAATGCTTTCCTTACTTATGTCAAATAGTTTATTTTAAATTTTAAGAGATTGTTTCTTAAGAATAAAAAACTATTGGCTAATTTTAAAAGATTTATTTTAATTTTTAAATAATTATTTTTTAACAACAGCCACACAGTTTTATTAAATCAAAGTAATCCGTATTCCGTAATGCATTTTTCAAATACAATGACATTCACAATGTTTGTGATTGTGAATTGAGACTGTTCAAGCCAGCAAAAATAAAGAGCTCATCTATCTACACATAACATAATATATCTACCACAAAAAGTAGAAATTAACTCCTCTTCCCCAATTTTTAACCCCCAGGGCTCTTGTGTACAAATACACACAACCCTTAAAAAATATAATGAGAACTTCCTCAAGTTCTTCTTGGCAGTTTGGTTTCTTAAATTCGTACTGATAAAATGTTGGTCCACTCATCAGGTTGCAAGGATCAATACTAAACTGCAAAAAATTAAATCTTCATAGGTTTAATATAACACAAGAACATATAGATTTGGCGAATTATATTAAACATAGATGAATTGACAAATAAAACAACGGGGTTTCTGGCAAAAAAATAAATATAAACATTTTCATAAGTTCAAAAAAATTCTAGAACTCTTCTTTTGAAATAAATTATTCTGTTTAAATAAATAAACTTTTTAAATTTAAAAAGTATTTTATAAATCATTTTACAAAATATGTTATTAAAATAAAAAAGCTATTTATTAGTTTGCAAAAAATTCATTTAATTCCAAAAAATACTTTTTGAATTCAAAAAAATGTATAACTTAACAAAACCCCGTTTTTTTAGACGTTTCTGATGAACCAGAAAGAACTTATAGGTCGGCTGGCACGGTGGTGTCTAAAATTCCAGGGCTTTAACCTCCGCATACAGTATAAAAAGGTTTCAGAAAATATGGGCGACAATGTTTCGAACAAATACTGTGAAATAAACGCAAGAATCACACCAAATAACCATGTAATGTAGACCTTTTAAACCGTCTGACGAATGCGCCTAATGTAAGTTTTGCAATCAATTTTACGACTTATATTCTATATTCGATTGTAGCACCTAAATCGTACAATTTTAGAAATTAGTTGTTCAATGATTGAAGCAAGAAAGCTAGACTTATTTCCCTCAAAAGTATTATCTATTTTGACATATTGTATACTTACTAGACGTAATTACTTTCAAATTTATCAATCACGTCTCCGAATAAAATATATTACTGATTTGATCACAAATTCGAGTTTGACTCAATTACGAGACAAATCGAAATTAATTTTGAATAGAAAATTGATTCTATATACGAAACAAATTTAATTTGACAGATCTAATCTAATTATAAAAGTCACATTAGGAAAGGGGGTCCAAACAAATATATACTCGTATGTACATGACATAAATAAATAATCGATAACATTATCTCATCATCACCGCAAGCACTTCATTTATCGAAACCATAAATACAACCGACCAATTATCATCCCCCATATGCGAGTGAAAATACATATACCAAGCGGAAGAGGGCAAGAATTCCTTACTTCGCAAAAGTACACAAAAAAAAAAAAAATGAAAAACACCCAAAAGAAGAAAAGAAAAATGTTTGATTTTATCTTATCTCGAACGAACGTATAACAATCTACACGTACAGTGTTTTGTGTGTATATACGGTGATATAAATAATGTAATACCATTTTGTTGTCGTGGATCAAATTAAATGTCGACAATATAAATATAAAGCTGGTGTATCAGAATAAAACAACGTATAGGAATATAATGTACATACATTAGAAAACACACACCCTTAAATATAATAATATATTTTCCAAGTTTTCAATGTTGTTTCCCCATTGCGTCGTGGCACACAAAATATAAAGTTTGGGAATAATATAAAAATCACCAAAAACAGATAAATTTCAAGTCTGCTATGTAACACATTATGTTATGAAAACGATGTTCGAGTATGTTTTTATTCAACATACGAGTACATGCCTAATCGAGTAAATAAATCAAGCTTTTTCCATGAATCGTGTTCTTTGTGTGCGCCTTTCTGTATCACTAGGCGGTAGTCTGTTTACCACGGCATTATTTCCGTTTTGAAGCTAACGAAATTCGTTTTATTTATAGTCCACCATGTCCGTTCGACTCGACCCATATATATATATATATATATAAACAGAAATACTCGCACGTATCTTATTTCAGGATAAATACATCAATATGCAACAGTACGTTTCATAACTATATATCCAATTGGTTTTGAGATATTTTTTTTTAAATATCTGATCAAATAATTACACAATGTTAATGCCTTGACTTGATTCAACTGTTTTTGCAGAAAAGCATCTTTTAAAAAAAAAATTGTTTCATAACTATGTATCCACTTTTTAAAAAACTACAAGAATCAATCAAACAGGTTGGCTCTCTTTTGTTTCATGCTATTGCCAAAATCCTGTTAGGCCCTCTTCTGGTGCTTGCAAGAAAATTAAATAATGGTTAGTTATCATAAAAGCAGAACAAGATGTTTTTCAATTACCTACATATGTGGCATTAGCTTTGGTACTGACATCATTTTTCTGTATGTTAAGATGTCAAACATCCTTCATAGCTCGGCAGATTGTGCTTCGAGACACATTTAATTTAAGCTCGCATCTCAGGCGGTTAATACTTTTACTAGAATTTCTCGAGGTCATTATCATTTTTTGGTCCTCTGATTTGACCAATAGAAGGCCTTGTTCGAAAAGGGCTTGAATTTCGCCTTTTTGCTACTTCCCACGTGGCACTGCTTTTCTAGAACACTTCTATTCGGAAGCTTAATTAATACTAAAAAATATAAAAATGTATAAGCCTGAGCGACACATATGAACAAAAGCCTACTGTTATTATGTAGTTATGAAACAAAAGAATTTTGAAAAATCTATTTCTATTTTCGATAAACAATTGAAGTAACTAACGCTTTTTGTTTCATAAATCAGTATGTCTAAACGTAGTTAATGTTTGGCATTCAAATTTTTTAATTATTTTAATCATATATTTACAATAATAAAAAAAAAACGATTGGACATAGAGTTACGAAACGTACTGTATATTGTAACTAATTTATTTTCCCAAATATAATAAGACAATCTCATTACTTAAAGTGTTTTATTGATACATTCCAATAATATCGAACAAAACAATATCCTTAACGTTTGTAAATTAAAAGAAATTTTGTGTTGTAAATAACGCCACAACTTGGAAACGTTCGGAGTGTTTGATGTATCCGAGAGATGAAAATCCAGTTTCGTGCAAATATTTTATTTTTGAAAAATTGGGAAAAACTTTATAAGCGTAATTTAGATTTATTTAGATATGTCACCGAAATAAAAAAAAATAATGT
The DNA here is from genome assembly GCA_932526605.1 of Nephrotoma flavescens. Classification (NCBI taxonomy): domain Eukaryota; kingdom Metazoa; phylum Arthropoda; class Insecta; order Diptera; family Tipulidae; genus Nephrotoma; species Nephrotoma flavescens. The sequence continues at coordinate 39,190,750 of OW052220.1, forward strand.
TTAAAAAATATTTGTGTGTGCGTGTGTATATGTTCTTTTGTGGTGTAGTGCCGACTAAATGTCTATAGTTTCTCTACTAGACAAATTGCCTGATCGGGATAGAACTTCATACTTAACCTTTTCTCATAATTTAGGAGATCGCAATAATTTTTGGCTGGAATCGGTCCTCCGGAAATGGCATAAGAGTTTTTTCGTATTATGCGAATATTTTGAAAATTGTACCTTTTACAAGAAAAACGATTAAAAACTAAACGATTCTAAATTAATTTCACCGATATTGTGCGAAGTCAGTTTTTTAAAGTTTCAGGATTTACAAAATTAACGACTGAAAACTGAAAGATATAAATTAATTTTGCAACAATTCCGGTTCAGATCATATTTCCAAAATTTAAGCGGTACCGACGATTTTTAAAAAAAAAAAAGGTTTTCAGAAAAACTTCGGATTCTGTACAGCCTATACAGATTCGATGGATCTTGCGGAGGGCCGGGTTAAAAATATTCAGGTGGGTACAATTATTCTTGTATCAGGTGCAAATGAGCTCAGACGGAAATGGCTTCAAAAATGTAATTCAAAGGTCGATTTTACCACTTTTATTAATTTATTTTGAGCCACCAGATATTACGTAAAATATTACTCCGTGGGCCTTGTGGAGGGCAACTCAACTTTACTCAGGACGGTAATAAATTATTTTTGTGTAATGTTAGACGAAATTGTCTTCAGACCGTAATGTTTTCAAATATGTAATATACAAATGTTGATTTTACCACCTTTGATAATTTATTACACCAGACCGTCACCAGATAGCTGATAACTCTGGTGGCGACCTAGTGTAATAAGTTATAAATGTGGTAAAATTGACCTTTAAATTTCATAATTGAGCTTTTACCGTTTAAAGCCAATTTTGTCTAATCTGGCAAAAAAATAATTTTTTACACACCTGGGTAAGGTTGACCTGCCCTCTACATGACTGCTAGGGCAACATTTAACACAAACTTTGGTGGCGATTTAGTGTAATAAATTATTAAAGTTCAAATTGATGATTTTGTTTTAATCATGTTTAAAGTTTATTTTATCAGTTTTCACTTCCAAAAAATTTAATTCACCTGTGTGGACACACTACCTTATTTAGTATTTCTTTATTAATTTTGATAAGTGTTTAATAATGATAACTACATCAAAAGTTACGATTTTGGTGGTACAGGTTTAATTATAAGCTAAACCGACTACTCGTTCCATTAAAGTCGTTCCATTCGTTCTACGAAAGCGGTATCGCCTGAATATCACGAAGTACATAAGTTTATTGGACCTGAGAGATGCAGTTTTCCTTTAGGTGCTGCGTCTCGGGAGGAAACGGTAATAACAGTACCTAGGCCCCTCTATCATGAAAGAGTTTTTGTGTATTTAGACGTCTATTAATCTGTTCAAAGTAAATTTTTGATGGTATTTTGAACTGGTTATACCAAGCTCGAAACCATTGGTAGTTTCCTGAGACCACGCTCTAGTTCATATTCATGGGTTTTTGAGCATGGAGGGTTTGTATCGGAAGTTCGTTCCAAATTTCGGCGAAATCTCATCACAAATCACAAATTTATTTAGAAAAGGACAAAAATTTATTTGGCCTAAAGAGGTGCAATCACCGTTTGAAAAGTTGAATCTTCTCCTTACCACTGCCCCGATGATAATTAACGGCGATTACTCGAAACCTTTCTTGATGTGATGCAAGCTGAGAAGACATCGGCGGGGTTTTGTACCAAAAGACTCCGAAGATTTACACAACCAAAATTATGTTGAGTTATTCCAACCAAAATTTAAACTTCTCCAACAACCTAGCTAAATCACAAAATTGTGAATAATGAAATTTTTATTTGAATGGAGTATCTTCAAAATTAAATTATGTGTGCTCCGAAAATTGTAAGTTTCCCACAGTTTAACAAACTTAATTATTACATCAGACGACGAACCTAGTGCTGCCATAGTGGCAGTCGAAAGACACTTGAATGTATACGATGTCACCATTTTTGTCCCCGTATGGGAAGTCATCAATCAAACGCAAACTCCAACCATGATTGCTCATCGTTGTACTGAAAGATCTTTTCAAAGACTTTATATGGTTAATTTGGTCTACTATTCACGATCATAAAGGGCAAAACCACAATTTTTATTGTATTAGATAACTTAATGCGACAATATATTCTATGAGTACGATGTTTCTGAAATTATGCACACTGATGACGGAGCTTAATTCATCAGCAAGGAATTCCACCAGCAACGCCTAAAAAATTCAGAGTTCAACATTGTAAAACAGGCTTGTATGCACGGCATTCTGAACGCTACTTTCTGAACATGAATAGGTCCATCATTAAAGCGATACGATCTTACGTACCGAAGATCATAGTCTCTTGGATTCTCACCCAGGAGCAATCAGCGGAGCTTTAGATCGATCATCGGATCGGTCATGGCAACAAGTACAAATTATTAAAGGAATTTGCCTCTTCTCTAAGCTACTTACTTAAAATGCGTGCTTACTTCGGACAATTTAAAAGATTTTGGGATCATTACCTCAAGTATACACCATCCTCAACCACATAAGATAAAAAACAAAAAAATTGTATGTATAGTATTCAAGAGAGAAGAAGTTCAAAAAGTAGTACTTAATAAACACATTTTTATTAATCACTTGTTTTTGTTTCGCAGAATGCGAAATATTCTGCGAAACAAAAACAAGTGATTAATAAAAATGTGTTTATTAAGTATAAGTGTGTTTCGCCAAGTGCCTACGGCAAATAGCGTAAAAAGTGTCAAAAAGTAGTGATTTGCGTATGATATATCATACATCGGGCTTTAATGGGTTAATACTTGGAAATACCGGTGTGGCGCGGGAATCCGTTACAACTCTTATCTTAATTTATAAAAAACGTTAGTGCGTATGTATGACAGACAATCACGCCTGAACCGCTGAAGCTATCTAACTTATATTCACACCATATGTTCGTGTGGTGCTCCGTATGGTTTTTGTTTGTGTTAGGTGGCTGAATGCAAGTCAATTTTATCGAAATTTTTATTTATGGACCGATTTGGCTCAAATTCACACAATAATATTTAAATAAAAAGAAAGTCTTTGGCAAAATGTGGACCCGATAGGTTGCGCCGAAGTAGTAATATTTACGAAAATGTAGTTTTCCCGGCATATAATTTTAATTTCGATAATATTAAATTTAAATGTAACCACAAAAATTACCACAAAAATCCGATAGGTGGCGTTGGTTGTCTTTAATGCATTTTTATGAATTTTTTTGTTTTTTAAATTTAATATATGATATACAAACATATTCAGTATTTTCAAGGTTACAACCATCTTACAATAACTAAAAGTTTGTTCTTTGTTTAAAAAAAAACAAAAGTGTTTAATAAATGTGTTTAATAAGTGTAAGTGTATTTTGCCAAAGTGCCTGCTGCAAATAATGTTAAAAGTAAAACTATAGATCGTAGTAACCTTAATTATATTACAAAATGGTGTTTATTGAAAAAACAAAATCAAAATGGTTTTTCATTTGCCATTTCAGTATTAGATATTTCTTTGTGCTGTACAATTGTTTAGAAATAAGTTTGACAAAAATTTCAATCATTTGGAACTTCTAATTCAATTAACTTTCATCATAAACTTTCAATCAATTTTAAATAGGTGAATTTATGATATCTGCAATATAAATACAAATATTTTTAAAATGATCGTGAAGTGGTAAGTAAATCGTATAGTGATATTAATGTAATAAATAACACAATTCGATTAAAGGCACAAATAACATAACCAACGAAAATTTACCTTTTTAGCTTACATCGAGCCGAAAAGCATTCATTTTAGTGTGAAATAATACCGCGAATAATGCCTGGACGACGACGTTCAAACATTGGCCGTAGTGACCGACAAATTCGCAATAGGCAACGAATAAGAACAAATTTAACAACACAACAACAAGAAGCGAAAAGAGAGGATGCACGATTGCTTATTTCAAGCACCCGCGCATTAGACATGACGGTTTTTGCGATTCGCGTTACCAAATGCTATTGAATACTATCCTTTCCTATTCACGAAAGAAGTCCAGCTGCCATTCATTTAGCCATCCATTTTGAAAATGGGCAACGTGTTTACTTCACAGAAGCAAATGCAGTTGGTCGAGCAGAAGCACCGCCAAAAACAACGATAACGGAATTTTTCAAATTATGCCAACAACAAAATGATTTTGGACGTTTCGCAAAAACCATTCTTTATTCAAACGTACCAACTTATTTTACATACGCAATACGTTTAAAAAAAACTTGAGAACCCCGTAAAAGAGATAAACTGTTCATCAAATATCCAGGCATTTTTTCTACAAATACATTAGAAATACATTATACACTGTGCATCCAAGACAACGTGAATGCTTCTACTTACGATTACTATTAATTAATGATCTATTTGAATATTTAAAAACAGTCAACGGTCAAATATATTTGCACAAATCATGATGCATGTCGCAATAATTGTATTAGAAGGAGATTGTCATTAGGATTTGACGCCATGAGTGAGGATATTTTATATGCACACCGCACAATTCATGGAAAGGCATTTTTAGATTATACACCAGCAATGTATAATGAAGCATTAATAAAATTGGCCGACTTATGCCTAATTATTTCAAATAAATCACATTGGGACAGTTCAAGTTGGCATGGATGACACAATTACATTGGGACTACCATCACTCAATCGTCCGGCAAGTGATTTAATTAATCGAGATTTACAACAAGAGCAACCATACATTATTGATGATTTAAATGAATACATTGAAACACATGAACCACAATTATTAGCAGAACAAAAATTGGTTTTTGATTCGGTAATGCCTGTAGTCACTGCAAAAGAAGGCGGATTCTTAATTTTGGATGCTCTAGGTTGCACTGGCAAAACATTTTTGATTTCCCTCATCTTGGCTAAAATACGTTCTCAAGGTAAGATTGCTTTCGCCATCGCTTCATCAGGTATTGCTGCTACTTTATTGGATGGCGGAAGAACTGCTCATTCTGCACTTAAATTGCCGTTAAATATACAGATAAATGAAAATGCAGTATGCAATATTAAATCGCATTCAGGTATGGCTAAAGTGCTTAAAAGATGCCGAATTATAATCTGGGATAAATGTACAATATTGTTATCAGGAGATTTTCGACAAACACTTCCGGTTATTCCACGTTCCGCCTATGCAGATGAAATAAATGCCTGTTTCAAAGCTTCATGACTGTGGAGCAGTGTTCACAAATTGAAGTTAACAACAAATACACGTGTCCAACTTCAAAATGATCAATCTGCAGCGCTATTCTCAAAACAATTGCTTGATATTGGCGAAGGCAAAATTAATTTACCAGTGGCCCTATTCTGGCTTTCCCAGGGAATAGGGAATTGGGAAAATATTTTGCTGTAATTACAAATTGCAATAATTCCCAAATATTTATTCCCCGTTCCCAAATGTATATTTTGGTAGACTGGGAATAATTTTTTGGGGAAAAAATTTTTATTTTGTTTTTTATAAACTAAAACACATGTTGCGACCTTAATACAAGTTTAATTTACTTTTAAATAAACATTTATTACAATAAATAATGTTTAAAAATTCGAAAAAGTACGAATTACAATTCCCTAAAAAAATAATTGGGGAAAATTAACGTCAAAACTGCTATAAAATGGAATTATTTTTTCCCAATAAAAAAAATTCCCAAGCGCCAGAATACACTTTGGGGAATAAATAATTCCCAACTGCTAGAAATACGTCACTAATTCCCAATTCCCTATTCCCGGGGAAAACCAGAAAAGGGCCACAGGTAATGTTTGCATGATTGTGACATCTAGAGACGCATTAATTCAAAATGTGTTTCCAAACGTTCGAGATAATATCAACAATCACCGATGGCTGAGCAAAAAGGCAATTTTAGCAGCAAAAAATATTGATGTCGATACCATAAATATCTACATTCAAAACATGTTGGAGTCTCCGTCATTTTCATTCAAATCAATTGATATTGTGGTAGAAGAAGATGAAGGAGTGAATTTTCCAACTGAATTTTTAAATTCACTTGATTTGCCAGTTCTCCCACCACATAATTTAATTTTGAAAGTTGGATCACAAATCATACTGCTACGAAACCTAAATGCACCAAAATTATGCAACGGAACGCGGTTGGTTGGCAAGTTTAAAGGAGAGAATGTTTTATTGCCAAGAATCCCGATGATTCCAAAAGATTCTCCAATTGCATTTAAACGCTTACAATTTCCAATTCGTCTGGCATATGCAATAACAATCAACAAATCTCAAGGCCAGTCGATTAAAGTCTGCGGCTTGGATTTGGAAAATTCATATTTCGCTCCTGGTCAATTACATGTAGCCTGCTCCAGAGTTGGTAAGCCCAACAATTTGTTTGTATACGCCGAAAATGGAGAAACAAGAAATATTGTCCACACGTTACGTTGGCTTTACCATAAATTATTTACTAAGATCACACGAACATTGTATTTGACAAGAAAATTGAATGTATTAAATCGAAAATAAAAATTGCATTTAAAATAACATAATGGATTTCATTTGATTCTTATTAAAAAAATTCCTACCATATAGTTAAAGTACATATCAAAACAAACCTTGAAATAAAATAATTATTTTAGACAGACCAACGTTTGCCGGGTCAGCTAGTTATTACAATATAATCTTGTTCTTGCACCAATTTTGAAATCAGCGCTTAAGTTTACAAATCCACCGTTTTAGCGCTAGTACCTAATAAGTGATCGGCATTTAAGTGACATATCGTTTTTTTCGACAAAAGGAAATTTTTTATCACCAAATGGTGGTAAATTATTCCATTAATGAAAAGGTCTTAACGAATGTCATAAATTAAGTTGAAGCACGTTAGTACTCAAAACTATGCGTGTGGCGCTCGAAGCAGTTACATTTAGCTCATTCCAATAATATCTTGTGAAATATAAATCATTCATGCGGTTGAAATGTCTTGGACAAACATTAATTTTATTACCAGCACTTTAGTGCACAAATTCACCGTTTTGGCGCTGGTGACAAATTAATCCTTTGGTATAAATTAAATAATTATACTATAATACAACATGATATTTTTAAAACCAATTTTTTTACAAAATCAATGAAGAATTAGAAAATATTTCTGAGTCGTTTTGTGAAAAAAATTTTCATGGCAATTTTCGACTTCCATTTTTTTATGTTTCTTACCATATATGTATTTCTTACAAAATTTTAAGCAAATCAGAACTGATTTGACTTTTCGATTTTACGAAAAGCCGTTACTCAAGTAAGTTTGTACCCAGGTTTTTGGTGATTCTCAAACAATATTGTGCACAATAATAGTAAAATTATTCCAAATATTGCGCAATAACGCTAAATTCTAAAACCACCTTCGCGGTTCCATTTACCCCTAACACTAAATACAAAACTCTATGATTTGCCACAATTATTATTATGCGATTCTGAAAATGAATAATAATAATAATGTCCAATCATCACAAAACATTTAAACGTAGGGGTAGGATATAGGACACAAAACATATTACATTTAAAATTGTGATAAACATATAACCGCAGCCAGATATCATCATGATGAGTGTTTTCGGTGTCTGTTTTTCATAACTTTCTGTGAACTCATTAATTATGTTGATTATGCTGCTGGATTTTTATGTTCATATCGTAATCTCTTGATTTTTTAACTATTGTGTTGGTCACTGGTTTTATTGTCACATACATATATGGTCATACATAAAAGATTTTGAGATGATTTGAATACATAACCATAACAACACATACAGATATACATTAAAATATCATAAAGTTCATCATAAATTCAGGACAAACAATAAAAATGTAATACAAAATGAAATATATAAATTAAATTATAATTTAATTAATTTGTTGCTGTTGTTGTAGTGACAGATGTAATTTTTATTTGTTGGCTAGTTGCTATGTACATATCTTGTTTTTTTGTAATAAGGACGAAGGAACCGAGTTCAAAACCGAATATAAAAATCGTGACAAAATTGCACTGAATATTTCAAATTAATAAGGATTGGTTGCCAATATAAAAATAAAAATCTGAAACGTGACATCTTTATGTATTTTCTCTTGAACACCATATTTGATAAAGGTGTATATGCGATATATAGGTCAAGCATATATATCTTGTGAAATTTCATCTTTAAAAATTACATTAAATTGAAAAGACACTAAAGTACCGTACCAAAGTAATTTTATGATCATACAACATGTAAACCAAACACCAGAGCATTATTCTGTTTTTATGTAAGTACATACATATATTTTGTATATACGAGTATAACCAACAATTTTATGTTCATGATGTCTACCTTATGCTTAAATCAGAAGGTAGTACTGTGTACGATATAGATTAGTGGACAAACAACATATCAAGTCCACCCATATAGCAATAAATAATAATAGACACAACATACATAAAATGTATATATGTTTGCGACATTATTTACCAAAATACACCAGCCTTAATATATACCTAGTCCTGTTATCTACATGCACATACCTATATGTAGATAAATAGGTACAGATAGAAAAAGTATTGTTCATCTCTTTACATATTAAAACGATTTTTTGTCTAAGATAAATAATGACATCTCAAGCTCAAAAAAAAAAAAAAAGAATGAAAAATTTAGTTTCTGGTGAAAAACGAGATTCGATTGAATTTGAAATGATTTATTCATCGAACGCACACACATACCTACAGTAAAGACAAGAAAATTAGAGAAAATGTCTGTGCGATATACAAAAAGAAAATTGAAAATTGTCTTAAAGCTATGATAAATCAATCGGAATGTTAAATATATTTAATGGAATAAATGGTCCATATAGATCTTGTAATATCTGTACCTTCGTTTAGTGGTGTTACGAGGGGGGTCACGAAAAATTTCAAGCTTTCAAACCATTTTTCACTGGGAATGTTACGAATTTACTTAAAAGGGAATGTGTATGATTTCCATACCTACGAAAGGGCTATAAGCCGCCAAACGAGAATCAGTTGTAATAAATAAATGAAAAAATATCCACAGCTGAACGACAATTAAGAGAGAAGTAATCACCAAACTATTTATTCTAACTATAGAGTGAGCCAACTTGGAGCCTGACTGATTTAAAATATATTCGGCAATAATTTTTGGGTCCATTGAGTTTTGAATGGAAACATCTCAAATTTAAAAAGTCGTCGTAGCGATGTTCTGGAGATACTCAGTTGAGCTCGACTTCGTTTGCATGCAACAAGCCGTGAATTGACGTCCCTTAAGCTAGCAGAACCCATACGGCAGAATTTTACAAGATAGTATGGATAATTAAAGACTAATTAAATAAATGCTCTATTAAAAATGTTTGGGCTCCATCCCTTCTAACTAAAACACGGGTTCTGCTAGCTTAAGAAATAGTTAGCAGAACCCATATCAAAAAATGATTTAAAACCAATTGGAAAATTTAAGGTTAGTTTTAGGCTAATTAAATGCCGTATTTAACTTTTTTTATAATGCTCGCTCTAGGAGAAAAGTAAGGCTTTATCACTAGAAAGATATCAAAACCAAATCGAAAATCGGGCCAAAAATCAAATTCGAACGCAAAACAAGACCAATTGACAACAAATAATTTTATGGCCTAATCAAATGCCCCATTAAAAATTTTTGGGCTGCACTCGTTTTTGGCCAAATTTGAGGTCATTTAATCTAAAGCTAGCAGAACCCAAATCGAACCAAAACCGAAACTAGAACGGAAAACAAGAACAATTGACATACAAATAAATTTAGGTTCATTATGACCTAATCAAAAGCCACATTAAAAAATTGTAGACTTCCCTCGTTGACCAAATTTCAGATGTCAATTTGGGTTCTGCTAGCTTTAGATTAAATGGCCTAAATCTTGGCCAAAAACGAGTGGAGCCCAAAATTTTTTAATGTGGCTTTTGATTAGGCCATAATGAGCCTAAATTTATTTGCATGTCAATTTTCGATTTGGGTTCTTTTACCTTTTATGTGATAAAGCCTTACTTTTCTCCTAGAGCGAGCATAATAAAAAAATTAAATAGAGCATTTAAGTAGCCTAAAATTAACCTTTAATTTTCCAATTGTTTTTAAATCGTTTTTGATATGGGTTCAGCTAACTTTATCTAAAGCTAGTAGAACGCGCGTTTTGGTTGGAAGGGATGGAGCCCAAATTTTTTTAATAGAGCATTTAATTAGCCTATAAATAGCCTATAATTATCCATAGTGTCTTCTAATGTTCTGCCGTATGGGTTCTGCTAGCTTAAGGGACGTCGTGAATTGTTTAATACGAACAGGTCGATTAACATATCGAGGATCATCAAATACTGCGCACCCTGCTGCTCGCAACGGGTAATTACGATTCTTATTTTATTTATTTATTTACAGAAATCGAGTAAATATGATTCCAAAAAGACAAAGTACAAAATATACCGTACCATATAAAAACATATTTTAGTGAATTAAAAATATAAAATTAACTCATTTTCTACCCATGTTCGATTACGATTACTCGAACAGCAATTTTCACAGTTTTTGATTATTTTCCTCACGAATATCGAAAACTCCATCTAATATATATAGCTGTTATGTTATAATGTGGAATGTTCGCATTTTAAATAAATATTTTTTTTGAAACCCTCCTCGTCCTCAAAAAAAAAAGTGGTAACGCAACCCCTATTTTTAGCTTATTTACTACCATAATAAAAATTAATCGAAATCAGAAATAGTAATAAAGCAATTTTATTGCCCAAGGCCTAAGCTATCGAAAACAATTTCACCCGATTTAAACTTGGACGTTTAGAGTGTGTCAGCTGTGCAAATACCTGGATGTTTAATTTTAATTTTTACATCGAGGTGAGGTTTCCAAGACGTTGGAAGTTTGGTTTCGCACTAATTCGAGGTTACTAAGGGGTTGCCAAGTATTGCATAGCGAATCATTAAAATTCGCTAATTCATTGTGATTATACTTTGTTTGAAAGTTTAAAGTATTTTGAATATTTAAGTAGTTTGGTCACTGCAGTCTGATGAGACGACCAAATTTTTTGATTTAAATAATTCAAAGTTTCATTAGTACGAAACCAAACCTCCAACATCTTGGTAAGCTCACCTCGATGTAAAAATATAATCTGGCTATCACCCAGAATAATCCAAAATTTAATTTTTCAGTTCGTTTTCTCGATTTGTTGAACCGTTACTTTTGCTCTTGTGTTAGCAATTTAGTTTCATCTATAAACAAGTTACATAATTTCGTACTCGGTTGCATTTTTATATTTAGGCTGCGGGCCAATAGTCGGGTAAAATTCAATTTTAAGTAAATCTTTCGATCAGTTCATTTATTTTTCAAAAACTCTATTGCAAACTCTGTTGCATAAACTGTTCTAAATCCGATTTTTACCATAGTAAATGATTTACCTGACTATTGGCCCGCAGCCGTTTTCTATATTTTGTGGTAACAAAAATACGTAAAATTATTAGAGTATGTTATATTATTAAATAATGAAAAAGTGTATGTTTCAAAATGTCCGGCGAAATAACAAAAGAATTAATTGAATCGCTTGATCCACATCGTCCACTAACCTAAGCCCAGTTAAATTATATCATCGAAAATTTCAGTGACGATGATGAGAAAATTGGTGTAGTTATAATCGTACCTCCTGAAATTGTTGATGAACACACGGATGAGTAATGTTTTCAAATGTTTCAAGGATGAGGAATCGAACCTAAATATGAAACGATTTATTGGTATATTAGCTTAGTGTTGTCTGGTTTCCACATAGTAGCAGCTATTTCCGATTATTGGTTTTTAAATCCAGACTTAGGTGTACCATTTGTAAAATTGTATATGAATAGAAACTGATCGAAAATTCTGTTCTGTTCTGTTAGCACACAGCCTTAGCAAAATAAAGACAGTCATGTATATTCCAATATTTTTTAATTCTTTTGAATTTTATTCATACAGTAGCGTCCGCTATGCTGTTATCTATAAGTTCATACAATTGTCGGTGGATGAACAGATGGTACCATATTTTGGGCGACATTCTTGCAAAATGTACATATGTGGCA